>OU612046.1:92178523-92409959 GCA_914767935.1 Coremacera marginata | reverse complement strand
AGGTACACAGCATAATGCAGAAACACCAGATGAATTCTTAGTAAGCAGAAAAAAGCAACTTAAGCTTCAGCAACTCGAGGAGAAACTGCGTCTCAAGGAAGAGTTCTTGAACGAAAAATATGAGATTCTACAAGCATCAGACTCCGACGATGACTTTGAAAGCACGGCAAGTAACCTCAATTCAGGGAAGTCGATTATAACAGAGCAGCCTCTTGCCCCCAGCCGACCAACGTCTTCGAAAGTGCAGCTGCGCAACACTTTGCAACTGCGCCTTAGTCGACTGCTATATTTGCAAATGCAGCTCCAACACATATTTCAGCTGCTTCTCAGTCGTTGGCTATCTATGCAAATGCAGCTCCGCCATACATTGCAGCTGCTTCTCAGACGACGTCTAACATTGGAAGTGCAGCTTCGCACCACCTTGCAGTTGCGCCACAGTCGACGGCTACCTTCGCAAATTCAGCTCCGCCACATATTTCAGCTACTTCTCAGTCGTTGGCTATCTATGCAAATGCAGCTTCACACCACTTTGCAGCTGCTCCTCAGTCGACGGCTACCTTTGCAAATGCAATTCCGCGAAATTTTTCTACTGCGCCTCAGTCGACGGCGAACATCGAAAGTGCAACTTTGCACCACCTTGCAGCTGCGCCTCAGTCGACGGATACCTTCGCAATTGCAGCTCCACGACATTTTGCAGCTATGCCTGTGCCAACGTCTAACATTGAAAATGCAGCATCGCACCACTTTGCAGCTGCGCCTCAGTCGACGGCTAATATCGCAGCTCCGCGTAACTTTGTAGCTGCATCTGGACATCAGAGTGCAAACCATTTCGTTGACACACGCAATGACACAAATAACATAAGTGCAGCTCAAATAGCAGCTAGGCAGTCCATGCCTAAAGATTTGCCGCCATTTAATGGTGATCCTAGGGAATGGCCAATCTTCATCAGTGCCTTCGAGCAGAGTACGCAAATTGCTGGATACTCAAATCAAGAAAATTTAATTCGCTTGCAAAAATGCTTGCATGGCAAAGCCAGGGATGTAGTGCGAAATTGTCTCATGCTTCCAGAAATGGTGTCGGACATCATCAGCACACTGAAAATGTATTTTGGCCCCCCTGCGTATATATTACGATCGCTTATTGAAAATGCTCGAAGGATGCCGGCACCAAAAGGTAAGCTTGAGGCACTTATAGATTTTGCATTTGTTGTTAAGAACGTTTGCGCAACAATTAAAGCAAGTCAGCTGACTGAGCATTTAAATAATCCAACGCTGATGGAAGAACTTATTAATAAGTTGGGGCCAGAGCTTATGCTCAACTGGGCGCTTCATTCAAAGAATATAAGAACTCCAAATTTACAGGTTTTCTCGGAATGGCTGTACACCATGGCAGAGGCAGCGAGTCGAGTTACAACACCAGTTGTTGCAATAATGGAAGAAAGAAAATCGTCGCGAAGAGATGTACATCTTAATACTCACCAAGAGGCTACTGGATTTTTAAGAACCACGACAGTATGCGCATTCTGCAATGGTGATCATCGACTTTCACAGTGTGAAAACTTTATTGATTTGTCAGTAGCTGAAAGATGGAACGTGGTAAAAACCTAAAAGCTTTGCCGGCAGTGCCTTGGCAGGCACCAACGTCGTTGCTGGAACAGCAAGCCATGCGGTGTAGATGGGTGTATAATTAAGCACCATATGCTGCTTTACAACACTGTAGTGGCTCACGGCGCTGCCAACAGTCATCGGTCGTCAAGCACCCAAGAATGCTCTTATTTCCGAATTTTGCCTGTCACATTGCATGGCACTTGTAAGGCTATATCAACGTTTGCCTTTATGGATGACGGTTCGACTCTGACACTCATCGATGAAAATTTGGCAAAAGACTTTAACGAAACTGGTACATCCGAGCCACTTTGCATCCATTGGACAGGTGACGTCACGCGATATGAGGAAGATTCAAGAAAAATTAATTTTAAAATTTCTGCAACCGAACGAAATACAAAGGTATTTACATTACAGAATGTGCATACCATAAAGAACCTTGGAATGATCAGTCAGACAATGATAGCCGAACAAATAAAGAAACAGCACCCACATCTTCGTGATATACCGCTTCCAAGTTACGCAGAGCGATTCCCAAAATCATTATTGGCGTGAATAATGAAACCTCATTGCATCACTGAAAGTTTGTGAAGGTGGATGGAACGAACCCATAGCAACTAAGACAAGGTTGGGATGGGCCCTCTTTGGAGGCGGTAAAATATCCAATGCACGCGAAAGTCTGAATATCCACAAATGCTGCTGCAAAAATGACGACGCAATTCACGAAATAATCAAAAATTATATGTCAGACGAATATAATGGAATTATGGCACCGACCATTCAGCCTGTGTCCAAAGAAGATGAACGCGCTTTGCAAATTCTTGACAGCACCTGTGAGCTGAAAGAAAACAGATATTCTGTTGGCTTACTTTGGAAAGACGGCATTCCGAACCTTCCGGACAGTCTACCAACCGCAATGCGGCGGATGCAGTGTCTACGACGAAAAATGGAGAAAGATAACCAGTTAGCTCAGGACCTGAACCAACAAATTCAAAACCTAGTAGAGAAAGGATACGCTACTCAGCTACCAAGCGATGCTATTTGACAACGAGGTGGCAATGTCTGGTACTTGCCAATATTTATAGTGCGCAATCCTAATAAGCCCAATAAAGTGCGCCTCGTCTGGGACGCCGCGGCAAAAACTGCAGGGTTTTCTTTGAATGATTTCTTAATTAAGGGCTCTGACCTCCTAGTTCCGCTCATTCGAATATTGTTTAAATTTAGGATGGGTTCAATAGCCATCTGTGGAGACATATCAGAAATGTTTCACCGAATACTTGTAAAGCCAGCAGATACAGACGCGCAGCGTTTCCTTTGGTGGGACGAAATCAAGTTCTGTGTCATTACGTTCAAACTGAATGTCCTTAGTTTTGGTGCATCTTGTTCCCCCTGTATTGCGCATTATGTACGAGACAAAAATGCTGCAACACACTCAACTTCTGAACCGAAAGGTGCATATGCTATTTCCCACCACCACTACGTCGATGATTTCATCGACTCAGCACAAACAGTTGAAGAAGCCATTGCACTAGCGTTATCAGTGCGTCGTATTCATGCTAATGGTGGGTTTCATATGAGGAATTGGGCGTCCAATTCACAAGCTGTCTTGGATGCGCTCGAAGAACGAATTCAAATGGGCAGTAAAACATTTGAGTGCAGCAAAAACTCGGCTCAATACGAAAAAATTTTAGGGCTATACTGGAAGCCAGATACAGATCAATTTAGTTATATTTTAAAATTTGCTCGTATGCGTCGCAACGTCTTCAACGATGACATTATACCGACAAAAAGGGAGTTGCTCCAGGTCCTAATGTCGATTTATGACCCCCTTGGGTTTGTGACATGCATTTTATCGTATTTAAAAATTTTAATGCAAGAGATATGGTGAAGTGGAATCGATTGGGATGAGCCCCTTACGAATCAGCTACAAGAGAAGTGGAGAAATTGGTGTTCATATTTGCCAACATATTTGCCAACAATCACCAGTGTTGCTGTGCCACGTTGCTACTCACCGCATATCTATCAGGAGAGCTGCTCCGTGCAGCTTCATACATTCGTTGATGCCAGCGAAAACGCATACGCTGCAGTCTCCTACTTTCGCATAAAGTTTGGAAACACTATTGCGGTGAAAATTGTCGCAGCCAAATCAAAGGTAGCTCCACTACGGCCACTCACTATCCCGCGCTTGGAGCTGCAGGCCGCTGTAATAGGTGTACGCCTAATGAAAACGATTTGCATTAGCCATCAACTTAATTTTGAGAAGAAGATCATCTGGACAGATTCTAAAACTGTTCTGAAGTGGCTTAAAAACGATCCACGACTGTTTCAGCAGTTCGTGATGTTTCGAATCGCCGAAATACATGCGGAATCCGATATTAACCAGTGGAGATGGGTACCCACCAAGTTTAACGTGGCTGACATCGCGACAAAAACCAAATCAAACTTTGAAATAGAACAACAATGGTTTAACGGTCCGAATTTCCTGTACGAGAATGAAGATGAATGGCCAATAGCAACAGATCTCGGACAGACAAACACTAGTGAGACCCGTGCACAGTTTTTGCACATGCGACAGGCGCACTTAATTAAAGTAAATTTTGAATATTTTTCTAGTTGGATTAAACTTTATCGGGCTATTGGAAATTGGGTACTCTTCGTAGACAGGCTCAAAAATAAATCAAATTCAACCACTCTTCAACTTTCTTTACATCATATCATGCGTTCAAAAGCATTCATTTACAAAACTATTCAAATGATGGCCTTTGACGAAGAATGGACAGCACTAAAGCAGGAAAAGCCTGTTTGCAAATCAAGCACATTAGGAAAATTGATAATTTATTTGGATGACAATGAAGTGATACGTGTAAAAAATCGAGCCTCTAATTTGCCGCTAGTGCACAATAAACTACAAGACTTTATTGTTCTCCCACCTCAGCATTATGTCACTCATCTTATAGTTACTCACTTTCACCAAAGATATCATCATATAAATCACGAGACTGCTCTTAACGAGGTAAGGCAAATTTACTTCGTGCCAAAATTACGCACATTATTTAAAACAATAAGACGAAATTGTCAAGTTTGTAAAATTAATAACTCGCAGCCGCAAGCACCACAAATGGCTTCACTGCCGCGAGCTCGCCTTGGAGTATTTTTCCGTGCGTTCACGTACATCGGAATCGATTATTTTGGACCGATAACCGTTATTGAAAGCCGTAAGAACCAAAAGAGATGGGGCGTTCTTATAACATGCTTAACTGTGAGGGCCATTCACATCGAAATAGTACATAACTTAAGCATAGATTCGTGTCTCATGAGCCTGCGTAATTTTATCCCTCGTAGAGGGATTCCGTTGGAGATTTATAGCGATAACGGCACCAATTTTCGGGGTGCTGACAATTTCTTAAAAGCTGAGCTGAAGCACATAAACGGTTCGATAATTTATAAGGAGCTTGCACTTGAAGGTATTGTTTGGCATTTCAACCCTCCAGCCGCCCCCCATATGGGCGGAGCTTGGGAAAGGTTAGTGAGATCGGTCAAGAGCGTTTTATACAAAATACTGCCTTCGCAGAAGTTTACTGATGAGAGCCTAAGGAGCGCATTAATGAAAGTAGAAATGACAGTGAATTCTCGACCACTGACCTTTGTCTCGCTGGACTCCGAAGATCAAGAAGCTTTAACTCCGAACCACTTTATTTTTGGTAGCTCTAATGGTGCCATGCCATTCTGTGACCCAGAGCGTATCAGCTTAAAATTCAGCTTGAAGCAAAGTGAGATATTTGCCAACTTGTTTTGGCACCGCTGGATCAAGGAGATGCTGCTAACATTCACGCGCAGGAGCAAGTGGTTCGAAAAGGTAAAACCTATGTCCGAGGGAGACGTCGTTCTTATCGTCGATGAGAATCAAACTAGAAATGTATGGCTCAAAGGCAAGGTTGTGGAAGCAATCAGAGCGCAGGATGGACAAGTGCGTCGAGCTAGAGTGAAGACCATCAACGGTATTCTTGAGCGTACTGCAGTGAAACTGGCGGTTTTGGATATCGGTACTGGGGAGCGTAAGCTCTCTGAGATAGATCGCTTACCAGGGGGAGAACTGTTACAGACAAGTGAAAACCTGCCTTAACTTGCAGCGAACACTGCGCTGAACTCTACAGCGAATTGGCCACCATGCTTGCTGTCACTGTTTGACAGCTGCACTCTTGATAATTTTCCACGCACGTTTTGTTCGCTCTGCGAAACGAATTAATATTAAAGATATTTTATTGTTTAAACCACATATTATAAACCTTAATACCAAGGTAAATTAATTTAATTTGTTATAAAATTGTAACATCAAAAACCATAACATATATTTGTAGATTTTTAAAGTGTGCTCTGCACTGAATAAAAGCAGCCACTATTGAAACTTGGTTTGTTTTCGTAACAATTATTATTATTATTATCATTATTATTATTATTATTATTATTATTATTATTATTATTATTATTATTATTATTATTATTATTATTATTATTATTATTATTATTATTATTATTATTATTATTATTATTATTATTATTATTATTATTATTATTATTATTATTATTATTATTATTATTATTATTATTATTATTATTATTATTATTATTATTATTATTATTATTATTATTATTATTATTATTATTATTATTATTATTATTATTATTATTATTATTATTATTATTATTATTATTATTATTATTATTATTATTATTATTATTATTATTATTATTATTATTATTATTATTATTATTATTATTATTATTATTATTATTATTATTATTATTATTATTATTATTATTATTATTATTATTATTATTATTATTATTATTATTATTATTATTATTATAATTATTATTATTATTATTATTATTATTATTATTATTATTATTATTATTATTATTATTATTATTATTATTATTATTATTATTATTATTATTATTATTATTATTATTATTATTATTACTATTATTATTATTATTATTATTATTATTATTATTATTATTATTATAATTATTATTATTATTATTATTATTATTATTATTATTATTATTATTATTATTATTATTATTATTATTTTTATTATTATTATTATTATTATTATTATTATTATTATTATTATTATTATTATTATTAAATTAAATTACAATAAATTAATTAAAATTTACATTTAAATTTACAAATAACAAGTCAATTAAGTCAAAAAATAAAATAAAAAGCAAATAAGAACAAACTTAGCTTTAGACAGCTTATAAATTCAGCTTAATAACTATACATTAAAAATTTTTTAAATTTGAGGACAATTTATAAAAAGATTAGTAGGAGAAAAATAGAAAAAGACGGAAGAATAAAAGCAATCAAGAATAGATTATAATGAAGAATGAAATGAAAGAATAGATTGCCTAAAAAGTCCTCTCCCAGCAATTTACCTCAGCCAACTTAGAAGAGCATTCCACAATCTGATGGCGTTAATGAAAAACAAATGAGAAGAGTTAAAGGAATTATTAGAACATTGCTTCTTCTTGACACACTGAACTAAAGTTTATCAAACAGATAGCAAGGTGTTTTTCCATGAATTTGTTTGTGCAAGTACATACATTTTCTAGCATTGAGATAAGCTGTCAAGTCGCAACCAAGTATTGCATTTCGGAAATTATGCAGATGTTCAAATTTACGAAGGCCAAACACATAGCGCGTGGCATAATTATAAGCAATTTTTAGCTTTAATTGTGAGGAAGACTCTAGTTTACTGTAAACGATCTCTGAGTAAGTAATCACAGGTAAAATCAATTGTATCACAAGCTAACGTCTTATATTAACAGAAGTTACACTGGCAGATACTCTTAGATTTCGCAGGATATAGTAAACTTTTTTGACCACACTGTTAACATGATCAACGCAAGACAAAGTAGAATTTATAAAGAATCCAAGATTTACTATTTTTGACACAACACTTAACTTATTCGAACCAAGATACAGGTTTGGGATATCAAATATACAATTTTTATTTCTACAAATAGGAAGGACATAAGATTTTGACGAGTTTAATTGCAGACCATTGCTTCTGGCCCACTCATATATACTGCTGAGACCTTCATTCATCCCGCAGCATAAATCATCATTAAGCCCAGTACGCCGTGAGAGATACAATAGAACATCATCCACATAAGCATGAACAGACGAATACTTGTAAACACTCTAAACACACTAAAGATATTTTAATTTTACTCTGCAAGTTAAAAAAATTTGCTCTAAGCTAAATATTTTGCAGCTGATTTAGTTGTTTGTTAACTTCTTGCTCACTCTCCCACCCACTCTTTGTTTGTGCATATAAACATACGGGCATATATACTAAACCTCTGCACGGATTAACTCGTTTCTACTACAACAATAGTGCATTCGGTGTCGAGTTCAGTAGTTTACATAACTATAACAGCGAGTGAAATTAACACCATAGCCATAAAGAGTCTTAAACCGACTTCCAACACATTCATTTGGAAACGATTGATTGTTATGTTTGAGTCGTTCCGAACGACTCAAACATAAAATAGCGAGTAACATTCGTCGGACAAACGAATCTAAACCAAACATAACAGAATGAAGGATTTGTAAACGATTAATGCTGACAACAACATAACATTCGGTGCATAAATTGAATTTAAGATTTTAAAAATTGGAAATTGAAATTGTAGATGCGATGGCAGAATTAGACGGTCGCAATTAAGACTGTCAGAAATTTAAAATTCAAGATGGTTAATGGTGTTGCCAACTAAAATTTTTTTATTTTCATGAATTCGGTGCTGGAGCAAACACTAGGTAAAAATGGGTTGCTGAATCATTGCCAGATTTCCAAAATTGTGTATTTTTTTTATAAGAGTGTTGCCATCTACTAAAATGTATTTTCAAGAGTTTTTAACATGGTTTCACAGTGTTTAGGGGTCGCTGACTTCGAATCTGATGTAAAAATTTTAAAATTCAAGATGGTTAATGGTGTTGCCACCTAAAATTTTTTTATTTTCACGAATTCGGTGCTGGAGCAAACACTAGGTAAAAATGGGTCGCTGAATCCGAATTCACTGCCAGATTTCCAAAATTGTGTAATTTTTTTATAAGAGTGCTGCCACCTAACAAAATGTATTTTCAAGAGTTTTTAACATGGTTTAACAGTGTTTAGGGGTCGCTGACTTCAAATCTGATGTCACAATTTTAAAATTCAAGATGGTTAATGGTGTTGCCATTTAAAATTTTTTTATTTTCGCGAATTCGGTGCTGGAGCAAACACTAGGTAAAGTGGGTCGCTAAATCCGAGTTCATTGCCAGATTTTCAAAATTGTGTAATTTTTTTATAAGAGTATTGCCATATACTAAAATGTATTTTCAAGAGCTTTAAACATCATTTAACAGTATTAAGGGGTCGCTGACTTCGAATCTGATATCAGAATATATGTATAATGTCAAAATCAGCCGATTTTTCGCCTGCTTGGTGTTTATTGTGTCGGCGTAATTGCTGCTGCTGTTTTTGCTCGACAGCGTGGTTATTGTTCAAAGATGTTGTAACAATCACAGATTTCTTAAAAAAAAAATAAATTGTGTTATTAAACGCCGTATTAAAAAATATACAATGTCAAAGTAAAAAAAATGTTTATCATATTTTCGAGTCAACTTTTAATTTGCAAGTGGCACTTTCTTAACGGAAAAAATATTGGTAAAAACTTTTGCATTGAGAATATAAGTACTCCAAACTATGATTCTGCATATTTATTATTACAAATTTATGGCTTTTTTTTTCGTAAGCTATTTGTGACCGCACTCGTTACACTGTGCGGCAGTTCTTCGTGAAGTGTGGCTTCGACTGTTAAATTTTACGCAGCAGACAACAATAGCTGACTATCGACTCCGATCGTTTTTCATCAAATACAAACGCTGAGTGTTAGGTGGCAACACCATTAACCATCTTGAATTTTAAAACTGTGACATCAGATTTGAAGTCAGCGACCCCTAAACACTGTTAAACCATGTTAAAAACTCTTAAAAATTCATTTTAGTAGATGGCAACACTGTTATAAAAAAAATAACACAATTTTAGAAATCTGGCAATGAGTTCGGATTCAGCGACCCATTTTTACCTAGTTTTGCTCCAGCACCGAATTCGTGAAAATAAAAAAATTTTAGCTGGCAACACCATTAACCATCTTGAATTTTAAAATTCTGGCGGTCTAAATTGCGACCATCTAATTCTGCCACCGCATGTACAATTCCAATTTCCAATTTTTAAAATTTTAAATTCAATTTATGCACCGAATGTTATGTGATTGTGCACATAACAATCGACTCATATATTTTTGCTGCATTCATTTTTTACAAATCCTTCATTTCCTTCATTCTGTTATGTTTGGTTTAGATTCGTTTGCCTGACGAATGCTACAGGCTATGTTATGTTTGAGTCGTTCCGAACGAGTTATTGTTATGTTTGAGTCGTTCCGAATCACTCGTTTCCACACGAATGTGTTGAAAAACGTTTTAAGACTACACGTGCAGAGGCTTAATATATATATTCACTTGAGCTGAACATTAAGTTCTCATTTGGTATTACCATCTAGAGCAGGGGTGGGCAAATTTAATACTAGTATGATCGACATTAATTTTTCTAATTTATCCGCTATCGACTTCGAAAAATGAGTTGAATTAAAAACTAAAAAATTTTATTAAAGTCTTTATTGATAACAATATATCAAATTCAGTATTTACTATATTGTGCAATGTTCTTAATTGTTAAATAGGCAAGTATTGTAAAGTGAGGTTTGTAATCACTGATGCACAATCGAATAGAAGCCATTAAGTGGTCATCAGTCAGAGAGCTCCTAAATTGCGATTTGATGTTTTTCATTTGAGAAAATGCTGCTTCACATAGATAAGTGGAACCAAAAAATGCAAATATTCTCACTGACACCGATCTTAACAATGGGTATTTTTCTTCTGGTAGTAAATTCCAAAAATAATTTTCATTTGCACGTGCTTACAGAATTATATCTGATTGTTATGTTAAAATTTCTAGCTCCAGATCCGATGAATTCAGTTGAAAAGTTTGAGCAAGATTTGATGAAATATCCTCGTTACCGAATTCTCCAAAAAGAAATGAAATAAATTCACAAAACGGTTGAAAATTCTTGAGATTTGCAAATCGTCTCTTAAATTCTTGTTGAAAATTTTCCAGTTCAGAACAAAACAATTCAATATTACATTCACCAGTAACTTTAATATGTTTTTCTAAATATGGAAAATATTTAAAATTTTGCATTTTTAATTGTGAAGCAAAAAGTTTTAATTTTGCCTTAAAAGCATTTACTGAAATGAACAACTCAATAATCTTTTTTCCTTTTCCTTGCAGTTGTAAATTAAGGGAGTTGTAAATGCCCATAAAATCCGTAAGGAATGCTGATTTTTGTACCCATACTGGATCTTCCAATTGTTCATGTTTTTCTCCCAATGGGTCCAATGCAATAATTTCAGGCAAAAGATTTAGAAATCTTTCCAAAAAGCTTCCTCGACTGAGCCACCTAACATGACAAAAAAGAAGTAAATCTTCATATTCAGAGATATTGTTCCCTAGATGACTACGGAATAGACGCCTCTTTAAACTTCGCGCCCTTATCGAATTAGCAATTTTCACTGCCACATCCATAATATCATTAACATCCAATATTTTTGCGCATAAAGCATTATTATGAATTATGCAATGAAATGATATGAAATCAGGAAACTGTTCATTTTGTTTGCAAAGGGCTAAAAATCCATTACTCCTACCAATCATTGAAGGTCAGTAACCATAGCAACTAATTTATGCAAAGGCAAATTTGTTTTTTCAGCAAATGGCATAAAAGTTGCCATCATATCTGCACCTCGTGTTGTTCCCTTTATCGGAAGTATTGTTAAAAATTCTTCTTTTACGGAAAAATCGCAAAAAACCATTCTTATAAAAACAATTAACTGCGCAGTATCAACGATATCTGTTGACTCGTCAAACTGCAACGAAAAGAAATGGCAACTTTGTATGTCATCTTCTAGTTGTCGAGTTACATTCTAATTCATATCTTCAATACGACGAGTTACAGTTCTGTGAGAAAGTTGCAAATCTTTAATTGCATTGAAAATTTCAGTCTTATTTTAAAAGTTTGAAAATAATTCCTCGCTGCCCTCAAGAAAAGCTTCCTTAAAAATTTCCGCTTCGCGATAAAACTTTCTATGTTTTGGCAAAACGTATGTTATGACATAAGATGCTTCAGTAGTACTTTTGGATTGATGCATAGGCTTTTTAAACAAAAGTTGCTGTGCTCCTAATTGATTTCTTAATTTTCTTATTTTTTCTTTCCTTAATTCGGTATTAACAGGGTAATCATTTTCATAATTTTTATGCAAACTCGAAAAATGTCTTTCGAGATTTCCTTTTTTAGGCAAGGCAATTGTTGCACGACATATCAAACATAGGCATTTATCCTTATACATTGTAAAAAAATAAAGCTCTTCCCATTCATTAAGAAAATGATGAATTTTTTGATTTTTTTTTATTCATTTTTATTTTATCTGAAATTAAAATTATTAAATAAAGAATATTAAGCCAAAAATTTTATTTTATCTGAGATAAAGATTTTATATTTAATATTCTCTATTAGAAAACCAAAGTTAAATATATTCAATAAATTTACTTACCCAAAAACAGAATCTTAATAATGTGAAATATAAATACACAATTGCTTCTTGCTGTTTGCGTCAGCTCAGTACACTACATCACAAAGCAAAGTACGGCAAGCAACTGTAATCCGTATGCACTCTAACACACTTAATTGCTTCTAACCCAACGAAAACAAGATAGTGGGGAATCCCCATGAATGAAACATATTTTCGTGGAGAAAATAAATTTCGCTTGCAAACAGCTTAATGCAACCCAACATTATCGACCATGAGTGACACTCAAAAATTCAACTCTTTTGAGTGATTGTTCGTAGTGGCCAAACTATCATTCATGCTCAAGCTCAAACCGTCATTCAGATTGTGAAATTTGAGCAATAAAGGTGAAAAAGTAGAGAATTTGTGGCATTATTAATTATCGCGCTAGCTGAAAAGTAAAATAAACAAAAAAAAAAAAAATAAGAAAAGAAGCAAATAAGTCAACATATAACTTTAATTTTTGACTGGAAAAAACAGATAAAAAATATTTTTTATAGTTACCAAAAATAACTTTTATTTGTGAGTTAATTAATTTTCTCTAGTTAACACTCTGATTGAGGTATCTCCAAAACATGCATTCTGAATGTCGCAACCGCTTCTTCGGGCGTCGAAAATCGTTGTCCACGCAGTTTATTCTTCACGGTTGGGAATAAAAAGAAGTCATTCGGTGCCAAGTCAGGACTATACGGCGGATGACCCATCAAATCGATGTTTTGGGTGCTCAAAAATGCAGTTGTTTGAGCCGATGTGTGAGAGCTCGCATTGTCGTGGTGAAGAGTGATCCGTCTTCGGCGGTTGGTTTTCCTGATTTCTTGGAAGACAACTGGCAAACAAATGGTTGTGTACCACTCAGAGTTGACTGTTCTGCGTTGTTCTAGTGGTACGGTTGCGACATGTCCATATTTTCCGAAAAAACAGGCGACCATTTGCTTGGAAGTGCTTCGTGCGCGAACAACTTTTGTTGGATTTGGCTCATCTTGAAACACCCATACAGTCGACTGCTGTTTACTTTCGGGCTCATACGCGTAAATCCACGATTCAACACCTGTCACGATGTCATAGACGTGTTTCGAAGCATCGCGATCGTATTTATTGAGCATTTCCTTCGACCAATCGACACGAGCCTTTTTTTGAGCGATTGACAAATTGTGTGGGATCCAACGCGAACAAATTTTTTTGACAGTCAAATGTTTATGCAATATTGAATGTATGCTGGTCCCACTTATACCTAAGGTTGCCTCAATCTCGCGATAGGTAACATGACGATCTTGCAATATCAGTTCGCGCACAGCATCAATGGTTTTCGGAACAACAGCTGATTTCGGACGACCTTCACGAAATTCGTCTTGGAGTGAACTACGACCACGATTGAATTCACCATACCATCGATAAACACTGGTCCTTGATGGAGCTTCATCGCCAAAAATTGAATTAAGTTCATCCATGTTGAAATCCACGTCGAAAGTTGTAAAAAATAATCGCACGAAAATGTTCACGATTTAATTCCATTTTTAGACCGAGATGAATCTTTTAAGTTACTATAAACAACACAAATAGCGCTCGTATGTCAAAACGTTCTGAGTACGTATAAGTCAACAAATGTCAAACTTTGCGATAGAGCTTTCAGTTGACAGATTGCAACACCAGGGTTGCCAAATCCCGAAATATAAAAGGCACCCTACGTATATATTTTTTCATTTCATAAAAATTTAAAATTATCTACGTATAAAACTTTGTATCCGCATCCATGCTCGCGCTGCTAAATTTATGATTGACTGAAGCCTTTCAGTACACATTAGCAGTCAAAAACAAATATGGCCGCTGACTGTCACTCAACCACAAAAATGTTTGTGGTTGACTGTTGAATGACGAAAAAGAGTGGCCATACACGCGTACCTGCGTAAAAAGAGAGAAAGCTGTTCAGGGTTGCATTTTTTGATGCACAAATATACAAACCTTTTTTTTTTGAGGTTGTATTCTAAGTATCTTTCTTATCTTGTTATCTTTTATCGCACCGCAAGCGCAGTATTAAGACAAATTGTAGCATACAAAAAAATAAGTAGAAGGGTTAGTCATGTCAGTTGTACAATAGATATTTAATTCATCATCAGCTAAATTTAAAGTAAACTTTTAAATAAATAGATTTGAAATTAACCTAGTAAATTATGTATAGTGTCTGCGATCGACTGTCAAGCTGTTCGCGATCGACCGTTTGCCCACTCCTGATCTAGAGAAACACTTGGTATTACCCTATCGGTGAAAATTTCTGGGATTTTGCAAATTTACCCAAAAGTGTTAAAAATTAATTTTATTTGAAAAATTGTTAACCCATTGTAATTCCTTAACCCATTAAGACCCCTTAACCCTTTCTTAACAACAATTGTTCAATATTTGTGGATTGTTCAGCGATTTCCATATAAAATTAAAATTTTAACACTTGCTAACCCATAAGTACCCTTACACAAGAGATTTCCTTAACCCATTAAGGGCTCTTAATCCATTAAGGGCTCTTAACCCATTAAGGATTTTTTGAGAAAGTTCGCTAACTCATTAGCACCCAAATAATAAAAAAATGTAAAATCCGCGAAGCAAAAGCCTTAACCCTCGTAGCCCTGATATCCCATTCAGTGCATACAAAACCACACACCCATTTAAAGATTTTACGTATCTTTGAGAGTTTTCTTTTAAATATTATTAAAATCCGAAAAAAAATACTCTTTCTCAACCCAAAAGAGAAAGATACTCAAATTACACACACAACACCACCCAACCCTACCCTTATTTAGTCAGCTGAGTCAACATGTCTCTTACGACATTTGTTCATTTTTCAAATGACATTCTTGAGTTTGAGCTAACTCAAAGTGAAACTCAACTGGAGGATCAGACTCAGCACCTTCTGGAACTGCAAAGAAAGCAGTTGCACTACCTCTTTGATAAGTTTCAAGCGGTATATGAAGAAATCAGAGAAAAATCCGGAAATTCATCAGAAACCTTGGATAAAGAAAAATTCAAGGAGAGGTATAGGAAGATATATCAGCCCTACGCACGCTGCTCTGCTTCAATGAGTGAGCACATTGAAGCGTTGAAGACACCCACGATGGAACCCAAGCCATCGCCTCCAGCTATGAACTCAGCTGTGGATCAGCACCCAATGATCCGACTCCCACTCTGCCATATTGACATTTTTCATGGCGATGATGTCACGTGGCCAACCTTTAGGGACCTTTTCACGGCTCTATACATTAAGAACTCTCCGTTGAGCAACGTAGAAAAACTTTTCCACTTGCTTCAATAAACCGAAGGAGAAGCTCTTGACGTCATAAAAAATTGTCCTCTCACAAATGAAGGATTTTCTATGGCTTGGAGCAATTTCGTAGATCAATACGAGAATAAACGGATGCAAATCAGTGCCCAACTGAAGACTCTGCGGCGGAACCCTCTGTTCCCCAACGTTAATGCTTTTTCGCTCTTCTAGCGACACTTTGTCGCAATTCGACCCATCGACTGTGTCTTATAATTGTGCAGCTTGGCTTATCGCAAAAGCGGCAAGCCAAGCAAATTCCTAAGCATAAGTTATAGCTGCCGTTTGCTTATTTTTATTAACGGCATATTTTTTTGGTAACGAACGGATACTTGAGCCGTTTGCGTTGGTCACATGTAGCCACGTTGTTGATACACTGCCCTTCTGGCAGTTCCTCATTTAGTCAGTATTTATTGCTGACGTTGATTTCGTAGCAATGACGATTATCAGCTACATGCTTAAGCGACGGTAAGCCTTAGTTTGTTGTACAACAACAAGCGTTGGCTATCGTTTGCTTGGTGCTTGCTGCCTGTGTGTTGGAGTAGCTAACCAGCATACGGGCGGGAGCGCAGTTTTCGTTATTGGTATGTGTTATGTTGACCAATGTGTGTGGCTGCGTCATTAGCGCTGATGGCGCGACATACATTTATAAATACACAAACTTGTTGTGAGTTTATATAGATTGTTTAAACAATGGACAACAAAATGTCAATTTTAATTGTATTGTAGATGGGTTGCGCCGCTGCTTTATTCTTGTTAGCGCTGCGGTTGCTAAATATTTTTTGGTGGCATGGACTATGATCCCATCCTTGTCTATTTGTGTTCGACCCGTCTTCCCAAACATAGCCTTGAGGAATTTAAAAAATGTATAACTGACAGTTCTTCAGTGCCAGACTGAAACACGTTAGATCATTTTCTCACCCATAAGTTTAAAACTTAGAGTCTGTTAGCGATATAAGGCTTATGTCAAGCCAAGTCAACAAACCCCTTCCAACAACCCTTGAAATAGATGGGGAGAAAGGCACATAAGCTCGTACCACATAAATGAGTCAAGAAATCCTGTTACCCAAAAACCCAAACCCTTGAATGCAAAACCCATATATGAAGTTGATGGAGCTATCTGCAAACTTTGTAATAGCGAGCACACTCTTCGGTAGTGCCCAAGCTTCATCACCATGAAAGTAAGTGACCGCCTAACCACAGTTAAGAAAACTGGATACTGCTTTAATTGCTAAGCAGTCTCTCATGGAGTAAATGACTGTAGAAGCAGATTTAACTGTCGATACTGCAATAAGAGACACAATTCCTTATTGTACAGAAGTATTACAAACCCAGAACCCACCCCAAGCACGAGTGCTCATGCCATAAAAGCGGCTGAGCCAAAACGCTCTACAAGTCAGGCATTCACGACTCATATACAGTCCGCTAACTCGACACTCACCCACCCAATAAATGAGCTCTAAGAATTAACGGCAGTTTCTTCACACTTTTCAGCCAGTAGAAAGAAAATTCTGCTAGGAACGGCTATGATCAGCATTGAACACGAAGGAACGATGCAACATTTATTACCTGATGCACCTGAGAAAACAAATTGGGCTTCCAACCTAATCAATAGGTACGCAAGTAACGGGTCTAAGCTAGACAGTTTCTGCAAGCCCAACTAAGTGCTGTGAGCTGCCATTGCGATCCTCAATCAACCCAACCCTTAAAATTGAGACCAGGCGCTAGTGTTGAAGACTCTCACTTGTGACTTACCCACTTACTTACTTACTTACTTAGATGGCCGTGACAACCCGTGTCCGGATTTCGACCGACCTCATCAGCTCTCGCCAGGCGCCTCTGCTTTGCGCGCGCCTTCTCCAATCGGATACACCAAGCGCGGTTAGGGCTTCCTCAGCCTGGTCCATCCATCGGAGGCATGGTCTCCCTCGTCGTCGTTGACCAGCGACCCTCGCATCGAGCACCTTTTTCGCTGGAGCTTCGTCGTCCATACGATGGACATGACCCAGCCAACGTAGTCGCTGCACAGTTATACGCCGAACTACGTCAATGTCTCCGTAGAGCTCATACAGCTCGTGGTTCATTCGGATGCGATAGTCATCGCCGACTCGAACAGGACCGAAGATTTTGCGAAGAACTTTTCTCTCGAACACCCCCAGAGCGGCTGCGTCAGTTTGCGAAACTACCCATGCCTCAGCGCCATAAAGCAGCACAGGTAGAACGAGCGTCTTGTAGAGTGTTAGTTTTGTCGATCGAGAGAGGGCTCTGGAACTTAGTTGCTTACTGAGCCCGTAGTAGCACCTATTAGCAATTATTGTTCTTCGCTTTATCTCCAGGCTGATTTCGTAGTTAGTGTTATTGGCGGTGCCAAGGTAAACGAACTCCTTGACTACTTCAAAGTTATAGCTGCCAGATGAAACGTGGGAGTCTAAACGCCGCGCTCCCTTGTTTGTAGACAGCATATACTTTGTTTTACCCTCATTTATAGCCAAACCCACTTTGGCTGATTACTTTTCGATAGCGGCGAAAGCAGCGGTAACATCTCTCTTGGTTCTGCCAACAATATCAATATCATCAGCGTACGCAAGGAGCTGGACACCTTTATAGAAAATGGTGCCATTACGATGCACACCGGCCTTTCGTACGATTCCCTCCATGATGATGTTGAAGAGATCGCCAGACAGTGGATCGCCTTGCCTGAAACCTCTTTCGGTATTGAAGGTTTCGGAGAGGTCATTTCCTACCTTGACGGAGCTGCGTGTGTTGCTCAACGTCATTCTGCAAAGTCTAATCAACTTTGCAGGTATACCGAACTCAGACATTGTTGCGTATAGGCAATCCCTTCTCGGGCTATCGAACGCAGCTTTAAAATCGACAAAGAGATGGTGTGTGTCAATTTGATTTTCGTGGGTTTTCTCCAGGATTTGTCGTAGCGTGAAAATCTGGTCTATGGTGGACTTACCAGGTCGAAAGCCACACTGATAAGGTCCAATCAGTGTTTTTGTAATCGGCTTTAATCTTTCACACAGTACGCTTGAGAGAACCTTATATGCGATGGAAATAAGACTGATACCTCTATAACTAGCGCAGATTGTAGGGTCTCCTTTCTTAAGTATAGGGCACAGTACACTGAGGTTCCAATCGTCGGGCATGCTTCTTCTAGCCATATTTTGCTGATGAGCTGATGCATGCGCCTTATCAATTCATCGCCGCCGGTTTTAAACAATTCAGCTGACAGGCCGTCAGCACCCGCTGCTTTATTGTTTTTGAGTCGTTGGATAGCAACTCGAACCTCTTCATGGCTAGGTGGTGATACTTCCACTCCGTCATCGTCGATTGGTGGCACTGCACTGCGCTCTCCATGGGCGGCATTGGTGGAATCGTCGCCAGTAAGTAAATTGGAGAAGTGCTGTCTCCACAATCTAAGCACACACTGCGTATCCGTATTCAGATCTCCATTTTCGTCTCTGCAAGTGGATGCTCCGGGCTTGAAACCTTGGGTTAGACGCTTAACCTGTTGATAGAATTTTCGTGCATCCTTCTTGCCCTGGTATACCTCTAGTTCCTCACGCTCACGCTTTTCCTGCTCTCTTTTCTTGCGTCTGAAAAGGCGCCTCTCTTCCTTCCTCTTTTCGCGTTAGTTTTCTCGCACGGCTCGCGTTGCAGCTGACTGCACCGTTTTTCTGTATGCGGCGTTTTTTACTGCAGTCGCGATGCGACACTCCTGATCGTACCATTGGTTCCGAGGTTGCGGGCGCCGGAAACCAATGACTTCTTCAGCGACAGCGCGCATGGAGTGGGATATATGCGTCCAAAGTCCACCGGCGTCGTCGAGTCCAGAGGTTGGTTGGTTGAGCTTAACCGAGAGTTGAGCGGAGTAGGCTTCGGCAGTCCGTTGTAATTGCAGCTTAGCGACATCTAGCTTTCGTTGCATTCCTGTGCGTATGTTCTTTGCATTGCATAATCGCATGCGGATCTTGGCTGCAACAAGATAATGGTCGGAGTCAATGTTGACCCCCCGAAATTTACGCACATCTAGAACACTAGAGGCATGCCTTCCGTCGATTACAATATGATCAATTTGGTTTCGCGTTTTTTGATCAGGGGACAGCCAGGTGGCCTTGTGGATGTCGAGGTGCTTAAATCTGGTGCTACTAACTACCATGTTTCGTGCCGCGGCGAAGTCGATCAGTCTTAGACCGTTGTTCGTAGAGGTCTCGTGAAGACTGAACTGACCGACAGTGGGGCCAAAGATGCCTTCCCTTCCGACTTTCGCATTAAAATCGCCGAGGACTATTTTCACGTCATGAACCGGAAGGTGGTCATATACGTCCTCAAGACTAGCGTAGAAAGCGTCTTTGACGGCTTCGTCCTTTTCCTCCGTCGGGGCGTGCGCGCAAATAAGGCTTATGTAGAAAAATTTTGCCTTGATGCGGATCGTGGCCAATCTTTCGTTCACAGGTGTGAACCGGGAAACAAGGTGGCGTAGTTTCCGGCTAACAACGAATCCACATCCGAATTCGCGCTTCTCCGCATGGCAGCTGTAGTAGATATCGCAGTGTGCTTGTTTAGAGCAGCCTTGCCCTATCAATCGCATTTCCTGGTGACTTACCCACACATTCGATTAATTCGACCATATGTGAGACTCTGTCTGACCTTCAATTAGCAGACACCAAGTTTTATGTCTCGCCACGTGGATATTATCATTGGGTGTGATCATTATCCCCTTGTCATCCGTAGTGGTGTTCAGCGCGATATAGGTGGATCCATGCTTGCGCAAGAATCCGAATTCGGATGGATTCTGTCAGGCCCCCTTCCGGAGTCAAGACCCAATAAAGTGATTGCTTTGTGCAACACTATAAAAAACACAGAATTCAATACTCGGGTCTGGAAAGAGAAGGAAAAACCCAAAAACTCGTTACTGTTAAACAAGGATCCGAAAAACAACATATTTGGACAATCGAGACATATTGCTATGGTGGAACATCCAAAAGCAGAAGGCTGGTCCAATAATCCATTTGGGACCACCCAAGACTTTCAACCCAAAAAGTCATCTGCCATAGCAACCGAAGAAGAAACTCAAGAAAAATGTTCTTCACTGCCACGAGCTCCTCGAGTCATCGCCAACAACTCACCTACCCATCGTTTTCAAACGATATATGAGAACTTTGATGAAACAATCAAAAAGAAAAAGGCGAAACGAGATAGGCTTAACCCACTAAGCAAGAAAAAAACGATCTTCCAATAATACAGCCCGGAATACAATCTCGTCAAAAAGCGCGATCCTAGCCAAAGATCACTTTTAGGACTCAAATAAAATAGTTCAAACCAAATCCTATATGAGACCCTCGACCCATAATAAAAGAAAACTCTACCCGGAACTAAGAAGATAGAAGAAGTCCACACAATGTTTGCCAAGACACTCAACCCAAACTCAATACACTTGTCTTGGCACCCAACACAAAAACTCTACAAATACAACATAACCCATTGTTGTAGGGGCTCAAAGTTTGCATACAGCTGGACGCTGTCTGGCCCTTGTAAACCTTGAGCACAAGATACCCTATAGTATGGCTTGCCATACTCACAATTTTTAATATTGTACTTGCAGCACTGAACAATTAAGAAATGCATATATGTATTTTCAACTCACTTGTGATATCTGTTTAAAACCCAATTAATGCTTTTAAATTTTGCAGACACTGCAAGGTGGGCGGAATATTTACGTCAAACATAAGCCTCTAAACACATCCGCTCGCCCTACTAGCTGCAAGTGGCACGACCGCTGATGTTTTCGTTCGGCAACATCAACGTTGCGTCAGCGTCGTGTCATTCGTTGTAGAAGACGAAAGAAAGAGTTTACTTTCACAAGCCCACCCACCCAAACAAAGAAAACAACATATCAAACAACGACAAGAAGACATCAACCCATAGAATACAACCCGAAATCCACAGACATCAACATTACAAATTACTTTTACAATAAATTATTACTACAATTTAATTATTTTAAATAATTATAATAATAAGTAATAAAATTATTACTGTAATTACTACAACTACAATAAACAACACCCAACAATTGGAACGCATAAAACTTCAAGAGTACATCAAAGGAAGCATATCTTTGACCAAACACTCAACTCAACATTCATCAATCAAAAGTATACAATTTATAAGTCACAAAATACATCACAATTAACAATATTGTAAACCAATCATATAACAAAAATTGTATAAATTAAAACACACTATTCATACAATATACTAACTCCTTGTTCTTTTCTCCGCCAAAACCCCGATCGTTCCGCGCCCTAACACTTACTATTGAAATTTCAAAACGAAAATTCCCATATACTGTGCTGAAGCACAAATATGATATGGAGTTTTATGGATATGGAGTCGCGGGGATGAGAGACTAGCACTACAACTGTCACTAGACGGATGACAGAAAACGTAACGCTTGAGTTTTTGTTCACTTGATTTCACTCGCCAGGGGCGCAACCAGGATTTTTTTTTTGGGATAGTTTTATGATATGTGATATATACATAAAATGTAACTATAGCGGCTATTGTGTACTGGTTAGTACGTCCGATTTTTGCACTGATAGTTCCTGGTAAAAACCTCAGTCAGCAACATTTTACGATTCTTCTTCACCTCACAGTTGTAAATTTCAACTTTTGGGAGTAATATTTGCATATGAAAGTATGGTAAAGTTAACATACAAGCAAAGAATTCATCCACAATGATAACATACATAATAGCTGCATTCCCGTGGCACTGGATCAGATCAAATCTCAGTGGAACAGTTTAAGTTCAACTTTATTACAATTTGGCACCACTCGCGATGAAGTGTCAAAATACGAGTGCAAGCAGTAAGACGAAAACTTGTCGAAGAGTACTTCAGATTTGCCAACTATGTTCGTTTTGAAAAAAATGCTTTAAACTTGGCAGCATTTTAAGATCAGAAATAGAGGCAGGAAAAGAGTTAGTTCTAATTTTTGTTTTTGCATTGTGAATTCAATAGAGCCACTTCTAGATCAACGACCACGGGAATGCAGCTAATGATAACTAAAAATAAGTTTTTATAAAAAGTGTTTCATTTGAAACAAAAAATAATTAAAAATTCAAAAAATTGTAATCAATTGTTTGCTTTTTACAGATAAAAAAGTTAGTAACAAGATTATTATGATTAAAATTAACAAAATAAACCAAAACTATATTTTTAAATACGCTTACTTTCAGCGGGTTTATCTAAAATAAAATCCACTGATGGCGTCATATCTCTGTATATATTAAGCAATGTTCGACTAAAATCGGTTCGACGTTTTGGTTAAAATCTTTGCATAAATCAAATTTCAAACCGTTTCGAAAATTTAAAGGCGGTTGAATAAAACCTCATTTCAATTCGGTTCTTATTTTTTAAGACGGTTTCAAATAGCGCACAAACAGGCTGTGAGACAGTTTAATGTATCTTGCAACATCTTGCTTCTTAAATAAGTTTTAAGTCGGCGAAGTACCGAAAATGTTCGTTCATTTCCACATGAAGCAACTGAACTCTTCCAGTTGGATGATTGGTTACAAGGATACAAGGATGATTGGTAAGTTAAATATATTAGAGAATATTTCTTTATTGCACAGTTCTAAGGCTTCAAACACTGTCTTTTTTTCATCGTTAGTTTTATTACTAACTGTATACCAAACATTCAGTTTCATTTTTAAATCATCAAAATCTCCTTCCAAATCATCTTAATAAAATCCAATTAGTTTTTCAAATGCTCCTAAGGTGCCATATCCAGCGGTTTTGTAGCGTCAGGAAATAGTGTTAAAATGAATAGTGGAAATAGATGTTGAGATAAATCAAACTCTTGTCAAAAAATGGTGACAGAGACAAAGCCAACTGTTGATTAGTGTCAAATCAATTTTTAGTTTGTTGGCTTTATGCTTAGAGTATAACAAATACATTCTATAAAAGAATACATTACATTACGTGGGATGATTTGAATGTGATGAAGTATTAGTGCTTCAACCAAAGCTCTACCTAGGGAACTAAACGCCCTTTCACCCAAATTTGTTATTCAATGGGTGGCGCAGAGCTGTTTTCCATAGTTTCTGCACTTTTGTTTTAAATACTCGTATATTGTTAAAAATTAACAAAAAACTCAAATTTCGCAAACTTCGTTTTGCCAATGGGTTTTGCTTAAAATTAACCATCACCTGTTTTTGACAGATCTAGGGAGATTATTGGTGAGAGAGATAAGCTACCAAATAGAATAAGAGATACGCTACCACCTTGTTTCTCACACCATACTCAAATCGAAGATCTGTCAACAATCAGTAGCGCAACCAAAGGGGGGACTTTGGGGGTTATACCCCCTTCCCCCAAAATTATCATAGCAAAAATAGAAATATGACACAATCAAAGTGTCTCACACGAAAAGTAATCACAAGTTTTTATTAAAAGAATGAAAACCCAAAATATAAATTTCAAATCTTTTGTCGTTGAACCGTAATCTTTTAAACTATCCATGTTTTATTCGTTCAGAGTACATCTGTTTAAATTTTTTTAGTTTTAATTTTGATCACCTGGGGTATTGTTGGCAATTCTTCGATTTGAGCATGGTGTGAGAAGCAAGGCGGTAGCGTATTATCTCATTCTTTTTGGTAGCGTATCTCTCTCACCTTAAATGTCCCTAGATCTGTTAAAAACAGGTGATGTTTAATTTTAAGCAAAAGCCATTAGCTAAATGAAGTTTGTGAAATATGTTTATTGTTAATTTTTAACAATATACGAGTATTTAATTTGAAAGTGCATAAATAATAATAAAATGAAATTATAAAGTGCATAAATAAAAAAGTGCATAAATTGAATTTTTAAAAAAAAGTGGAAAACAACACTGCAATGGCGCCAATTGAACCAACTAGGGTGAAAGGCCGTTTTGTTTCCTAGATAGACCTGTGGTTGAAGTATTAATAATTTATTATTAAATTACCACACATTGAATTTTTTACTTCTATGTGAAATTGTATATAATTTATTTATTATACTCTAAGCATAAAAAAAACGAAATGGCCATTTCAGCCCTTGAAAGGACTTTGACCGAGCTTCTTATGATCAATTGTGTTGTGTGTTGTGAAATGTTTGAACACAAATTATCAAGAACTGGACCTACATGTTTTATGCCGACTCCAAACGGCTTATGTCCTCAAGAAGCTTTTCATGGCAGTTTGTACTCTCTGAGGTTTGCAATTGTCTGCAGAGAGGAGACGGCCGAACAGAAAATTTAATTCAATTGAAAAAACTTTCTGTGTCAGGTTGGATTCGAACCAGGGTTCTCTGGCATATGAGCCACACACTCTACCCACTGCGCCACGGCCGCCACTAAATCTAATCATAAAGCGTGGAAGAGAATGCGATGTAGTTTTAGCGATTTCATGTAGTAATCTCATCAGCTGTTCAGTGTGTAGCACGCTACGCCAAAAAATTCCGTGCATTTAGTATATTTTAACTTTTGACAGGTCATACTACGTACTACAAGCTACACCATTTTGGTTCCCACTTAAAGCCAAAAAAATAAAAAATTGGTTTGACACTAACGTCAAAATTTTTTGATAAGCGTTTGATTTATCTCAAACGTAAGAGTTAGATTTTAAAAACATATATTTCCACTACTGATTTCAACACTATTTCCTGACGATACAAGGCCGCTGGATATGGCGTCTTAGGAGTTTTTGAAAAACTAATAGGATTTTATTCAGATGATTTGGAAGGAGATTTTTAATTTAATTTTTAATTTAATTTTAATTTATAGTTAATTTTAATGACAATAATCCTGTAACTAACTTTTTTTCTGTAGAAAGCAAACAATTGATAGCAATTATTTAAATTTTGAACTATTTTTTATTACAAGAAAAACGCTTTTTATGAAAACTTATTTTTAGTTATCATTAGCTGCATTCTCGTGGTCGTTGATCTAGAGCGTGGCTCTATTTTATTCACAATGCAAAAACAAAAATTATAATCAACTCTTTCCCTGGCTCTATTTCTGATCTTAAAATGCTGCCAACTTTAAAGCATTTTTTTCAAAACGAACATAGTTGGCAAATCTGAAGAAATCTTCAATGAGTTTTCGTCTTACTGCTCGCACTCGTATTTTGACGCTTCATCACGAGTGGTGCTAAATTGTAATAAAGTTCAACTAAAACTGTTCCACTGAGATTTGATCTGATCCAGTGCCACGGGAATGCAGTTATTATGTATTTTGTCATTGTGGTGGAATTCTTTGTTTGTTTGTTAACTTTTCCATACTTTTATATGCAAATATTACTCCCAAAAGTTGTAATTTACTACTGTGAAGTGAACAGTGACGGACTGAGGACTAAAATTTGACTTGGAAAGCAATGACTTGACCGGCCCTCTCATCTTAAGGCATTATTCTTCATTATGTTTATATTCAAAACGTTTTACAATGTTTTAAGATACTTTTAAAGTTCAGAAAAAATAAATTTTCCAGTCATAAATAAAGGTACAGTATGTTCTGAAGAAAATACCTTTCAAATAATAATGCAAATGGATCAAGCGAAAGCTCGATTGCTTTTGTCAAAATTACAAAATAAAAAATTGCACGCATATTTAAAAAATTCACGCAGGCGTAAAAAAACGACAAATGGCATTGTACCACACTCAAAATAAAATCAACTGTGATATTGACAAACATTTTTTGTTAATCTTTAAAAATGCAATTTTTGTCAAATTGAAAAAATTTTATTGATAACACATGGAAATTTTATCAATTTGACAAAAAATTTTTCAATATGATAAAATATTTTGTCAAGATGAATTTTGTCAATTTGATAAAAATAGATTGTTAATTTTTTTAAAAAAAAATTCAATTTATTTTACGGTAATAAAAACTTAATCATATTGATAAAATTTTTTAGGATATTGACAAAAATTTATCAATTTAACAAAAATTTTTATTAAATTCGATTAAGTCTACCACTGATTTCTTTTATCAATATGATAAAAATTTTATCAATTCAACAAAAATTTTTATTGAAATTTTTATTTTTTATCAATTTGGATATAAGTTAACAAAGCATTTATCATATTGATAATGCTTTTATCAATTATGAGATCAATTGAAAAAATTTTATCAAATCAACAATGCAATTTTGTTGATTTTTTTTTTTGAAAAAAAAAACTTCGCAACAACTGGAGAATTTTTATTGATAATAATCGAGTTCCGCTGGGTATACAAATTCTCTTTGAACAACATCTTAAAGTGTGGCAGAAACTCAATGTAAGTATTTTTAAACATAAATACATTTAAATAAGGCTTTTTGAGAAGTGTAAGTGAACAAATACAATTTTTATTAATTACACGGTGCGACAAGTTAAGACAAATTTTTTATAATAGAGGAGCCGCTGTTTATTACTGTCAGAAGAGCACTCCTAGAAAATCCTCGGATTTGCGTAGAAGTCCTTAAATTTATTGTTATAATTTATAGTAAGGCCCTTAATCGGAGCAAAAATCTTTATATTGTCTCATGAATAAAAAAAAAAAAATTGGGACCCTCTACTGGAAAACTGAGGATAACATCATATTTTGGTTTATCAGAGCATGCAGTAACGGAGATGTTTCCTAATATTGATAAAAGATATACTTCGTTGCAAAGTTCCTTGGAATCTGTTGAAAACAAAGAGCACTTTTTTAAACTTGAGGAATTACTTCAGGAAAGCAGTCAAGGGAAATCTTTAATAGAGAAATATAAAGAGGGTAGCGATCTTAACGACGGATGCAGAACTATTTTAATGGATATCATTATCAATTATTTAATCCAAAAAGATATGAAAATGGGCACTCAGTTGGTTGAGAAAATTGCAGACGAAATTATTTTGGTTTTTCCCAAAGTTATTAAAGTATTTTCTTTACTTAAAAATTGTGAAAATGCCTCTAATATATTCTATATAATTTTAGGCAATTTATTTCTTCAAAGAAACCGGTAAAGCACTAAAAGGAAAACTGTACTCGAAGTATTTCAATACTTTACGATATTTGAAGAGCTGTGATCTCTTAGGAAAACGAGCATGCGTTGACGCAGATGCAGGAACTTCCAGAAACTTTCGGCGTAAGGGCTCTATCTTTCTTGGTAAATAAATTCCATATTTTCAGAAATTAAATTTTTAAAAATTTGTGTCTAAATAGATCCAGAAGATGATATAAAAGAACATTTAGAGGCGATTAAAAGGGATAACTGCAGCTGGTCTGAAATTGAGAAACACTATTCAGCTACTACAAAGCATCGCCTCTTAAACATTTCGGAGTCGTCGTCCACCGAGGAAATTTTTAACAGTTGGAGACACTTGGATTTAAATTAGTATGTAAACTTAATTTTTTTATAAGATAAACTTTAAAAAAAAATTTCGAATTTTATATACACAGATTGATCATGATTTCAATATTCTGCATCCAAATTCAGAAAGCTTTGTTAACAACTTTACAAAGCACTCCACTGAACTTTTTGAAATTATTGAACGAAGAATAAAGGATCACAGCAGTCTGTCTCTCATGAAAGAGTGGAAAAGGATTGAAAATCCATCAGAAAGTAAGTTCAATGATTTATAATTATTACTTCTGTGTCTACTTATCTAATATCAAAAGTAACAGAACTTAAATACGATTTTTAACTCTATTCACGTCACGCTGTGTCTTTGGGTCACTTTTTAATTTTAAACCAATATAAATGATTTAAAACTGGCTTTAAATCAAAATAAGTTAAATGTATTTTATTACTGGTCGCTCTGTTTCTGTAAATATACATTTATTTTTTTTATGAATTGATACTATTTAATTGTACACAAAATATTCAAAAAAATATAAACTGTTGCTCAGATAGCGTGGCAGGAAAAGGGTTAAAGAAACTTGATATCATTTGAGGAAATTTGTGTTGTTCTACACAAAACAAGTCGTTTAACCTTGTTTTATTCTTTTGAAGAAATTTAGAAGAGTCTTCGCGACTTTGAATCATATCGAATGGGTTTTCCACTGTAATATTTTTTTTTATACCCTTCAGCTATACAAAAGTAGTAAAAGAAGTATTAGTGAAAATAGTAAAATTATCATTCTTAATGATATAAGGTTCAAATAATTGCTATATAAGTATAAGCTTTCGGGTTTTATTAACATATTTCTATGTTTTTGGTTTCAGATGGGAGATATGCAACAATTCTTTACTTGCTGCATGCGGTTCTAATACCCACTTCAAAAGTAGTAAAAATCGAAAATGGGAAGAAAATGTTTATAAAGTATTCGATAAAGGATTCGCAGAATTCCTTTATGATTATCGGAAGAACAGTGGACGAGGTAGAAGCAGCATTACAACGAAAATTGGAAAAGAGAGAAGCAATTCAACCTTTGATTATGCTCACTGGAAGCATTATGCATCAAGAAAACATAATCCTTTATTTTGATGGAGTAAAATTCAAATTTTATTCTCTATTAGAAGCTGTTGATATTTGCTTTAAAATTATAATTATTTTTAATTTAGAATATCCACTTCCTTCCAAATTAACATGGATATTCATTCAAAATTTTTTTTATGCCTTAGACTTTAAAAATAAAAAAATGCATCCAAATGTAAGCCTTTTGTGCTCTCAACTTAAACAACAAAATTAATTTCCTTCCTAAGCTACTAATTATTTAAGTTATATTGAATTTAATTTTTTAATTTTATATTTAAAGATTTAATAATTTTATTAATGACTTTTCTTGTAATATATTTTTAAGTTCGACTACATAATAATCTTATCATATTTTCATTTAACAGTATTTGTCATCAAATTCACTCAATTGCTGTTATACATGAGGAGATAAATGTTTATTTTAAAAAATTTTTTAGGTTTAGCAACCAAATAAATGCTTGAAAAAATCTTATCAATTGGAAAAGAAAAATGTTTAAATGAAGACAATTTATTTTTAAATAAATAAAATATTTCTTTATACAAAAAAATTCTTTATAATTTATAACAACGAAACGATTTTTGAATCGAATATATAGTGTCTCACAAAAGTATTCGGAATTTGATATTGTTTTTTAAAGTTAAAAACAAGAAGAAAAAAATAGTTAACTTAAATTAGATGGGTATCAATTTCAACATAACATAACAATACTAACAACATGACATTTTTGGAGTGAATTTCATCTCGCATAAGTATTCGAAATTTACTAGTTTAATGATCATAACGGTAAATATGGTATCGCGTTATCGAAATTTATCGAAAAACTTTTAACTTATTCTGCACAAATGCTTTTAATTGCTTTACAATAAACGTTGTTCTAGACAGTGTGCGAAAATACATACTTATGCGAGATGAAATTCGCTCCAAAAATGTTATGTAAGTATTGTTATGTTATGTTGAAATTGATACCAATCTCGTTTAAATTAACTATTTTTTCATCTTATTTTTTAACTTTAAAAAATATCGAATTCCGAATAATTTTGTGAGTGAATGTAGTACCCTACAGTCAACAAAATATTTTGTTAAATCAACAAAGTATTTTGTAAAATCAACAAAATATTTTGTTAAATTAACAAAATACTTCATTACAAGTATATATTAAATCAACAAAATTTTTGTAAAATCAACAAAATATTTTGATAAATCAACAAAAGCAAAAAATTGTTAAAGCAACAAAATTGCTTTCAAAACTATAGTATAATTATATCAATTTGACAAAATTTTTTATCAGTTTGATAAATGTTTTTCAAATCAACAAAATTTTTTATTGTTTTTCGCGCTTCGCATTGTTTATATTGATAATTATTTCATCAATTTAACAAAGCATTTTTGTTAAATCAACAAAAGGATTTCCAACTTTTATCAAATTGACAAAAATTTTTGTTGGACGTATAGTGACAAAAATTTTGTCAAATCAACGTAGTTTTTATCAATATCACATATGTTTTATTTTGAGTGCAGCCTAAAACGGGTAAAAAAGTGGGAATAATATATAAACAACATGCTTTTAAAAATATATAAATTAAGGATCCTTTTCCATTACAATTTGTTAATAGAGTACTTGACTATTGACTTTTTTACATATTCTTTGAGACTAACATCTTATTAAACGAAACAATTCTAAAAAATGTTCATGATCAATGAACTCAGCTTGTAACGTATAAACTGCCTCCTGTTCATTTTCTCTGAAGCTTATTCATATTTAGCTTATTATTTGTATAATGTTATTAATCCTTTTAAGAATATCACGCCTTTGTTTTTACTTCAGATATTTGATTGAAGCAGCTTAAGTTTTCAATACACCAAGCTTTCAATGCTGGTGTAAAAACTAAATAAGCTTCAGAAAAATTTAAATGGCAAGAAGTTCTTGCACGCTTTTCTACACATTGGTGCATATACCTTCTATAATTTTTTCTTTGGATTATAAAATTAATACAGTAGCAATTTTATCACTTTTATCTTCTTTCGATGCTTTTTGGCTATTTCTTAACGTTTTCGTTGCATTTTTAGCCGTATTTTCTCGGAACATCCTTTCATTTTTTTTGTAAAGACATTTCTATAATAAATTTATTATTTACAAATAAATTCTAGGGCAGAGCCCGGCCGTTGAAAATATGATTATTTGTGTGTGTTTACACACAATAAATTAAAAATCTATGTTTTCAAAAGAAACAAATCTTCATGTCGTCATAGTTTAATATCAGCTAACTGCTGAAGCTAGGATCGACTGTGAAATAGAAGAGCAACAACAACTAGCACAACAAAATCTTTGAGTATTTAGAAAAGCTTTGATCTATCTTCGAATAATAGAACTTACTTTCACTGAAAGTATGCTTCACAAATTAGAAGAACTTGAAGCTGCTTTCATATCATTTGTATTCTCGTACCGCAATTGAGGGTAATTTACTAAATGCATTCATGAAACAAGTAGAAAATTAAGAGCTTAGTGGATACAGCAAGAATCACGAAAAAAGGCTACTGATGAGTTGGTGTAGCGGCCAACGAAACAGCTGTCTAGTCTGCTATGTGATTGATACTCTATATAGGGTATTGTTGTTCTAAGTTGTTTTTCCTTCAGTTGTTTTCTTCGGAAAGCAACATTGACCTTGAGCTCGATAAAATATAACCTTTAATAATTGAAAAATTATTGGAGTTATCTAAACACATAACTTTAAACTTATGAAAGAAGGTCGTTATTTATTTACAAATAAATTCTAGGGCAGAGCCCGGCCGTTGAAAATATGATTATTTGTGTGTGTTTACACACAATAAATTAAAAATCTAAGTTTTCAAAAGAAACAAATCTTCATGTCGTCATAGTTTAATATCAGCTAACTACTGAAGCTAAGATCGACTGTGAAATAGAAGAGCAACAACATCTAGCACAACAAAATCTTTGAGTATTTAGATAAGCTTTGATCTATCTTCGAATAATAGAACTTACTTTCCCTGAAAGTATGCTTCACAAATTAGAAGAACTTTAAGCTGCTTTCATATCATTTGTATTCTCGTACCGCAATTCAGGGTAATTTACTTATTGCATTCGTGAAACAAGTAGAAAATTAAGAACTTAGTGGATCACAGGAAGAATCACGAAAAAAGGCTACTGATGAGTTGGTGTACCGGCCTACGAAACAGCTGTCTAGTCTGCTATGTGATTGATACTCTATATAGGGTATTGTTGTTGTTAGTTGTTTTTCCTTCAGTTGTTTTCTTCGGAAAGCAACATTGACCTTGAGCTCGATAAAATATAACCTTTAATAATTGAAAAATTATTGGAGTTATATAAACACATAACTTAAAAATAAATTTATTTTATTATTTTTAAGAGCTCCATGTTCCACCCTTCATAAAAAAGTATCAAGAATACTAGCATATGCTATGTAATTAAGTTTTTTTAAAAGTGTATTATAAGTTTGGAAAATTTTTTTCATTTGATATGTATATTAATAAATGTGCTTTAATATATTAACTATTTGAATGATATGTTATTAATGCAAATAAGGAACAAAGACTTAATTTTGCTAATTAAAACTGTTATGGATCATTTATGTGCTATACGGCAACCAGCCCCAAATTGCCCCGAATTCCAGAAGAATTCTTCAGAACCTCCAGTATGGCCAGTCCGCCACTGGAGGTGAAGAAGTGGAATGGTAAGATGTTGCTTGTCCTGGCTGAGGTTTTTACCAGGAGCTATTAGTGCAAAAATCGGACTCACTAACCAGTACAAAATAGCGGCTGTAGTAACGTGTTTTTTTTTTATAAGTAAGTCCGACCTTTTTTAAAGTCCCCAAAAAAAAAAAATTCTATTTGAGTGCCTGACAATACCCCAAGTGGTCAGAATTACAATTAAAAATGTAAACACGTGTATTCATGGATTAAGAGATTACGGTTCAACGACAATAGATTTGAAATTTATGTATTGTGTTTTCATTCCTTTAATAAAAACTTGTAATTACTTTTCATGTGAGTCACTTGAATTGTGCCCTATTCCTCTCGTTGCTACGATAATTTTGGGGGTTTAAGCCGCGTTTACAGTTTAAGCGTTTACAAACAGGTTACATGAAAATGTATGAACGAGCAGGAAAAAATAACATTCCAATTTCTAAAGGGTCCCTGCAGACCTTTAGTCTTCCTCAATTTTTTGAAGAGTTTCATTTTTTAACGATTGCACTATGGGTAAAACGTGGCTATTTTTGGCATAAATTCAATTTTTTTTTTTTGTTTAAAATTTAAAATCTGCTTTCGTTTTTTTGAATTCGTATACTCTAACAAATATATAAACGTGTTTTTTATAATTTTTATGTTGCACCCTGTTATTTTATGAAAGGAAAAAGTCAGATGTTTCAAGGTTGCATTATAAACAGAAAATGCGCGCGAAATTTTTACTAACTTTGATCGTGAGTAAAACATTAATTGTAAACATTGTAAAAAAGTTTAAATATGGAAGAAGTTAGACAAGGTATGTAAAACAATTTGTGATAAGTTTAAAAAATATTTGTGTGTTATTGTCTAGTTATTCAGTGTTTTGTTGGTGTGTTAGTATAGGTCGAAACTAAAAAACATACGTGTGTTGTGTGGAATATAACTTCTGTGTATAGAAAGATATTTGCAATATTTCTTTTAAAAGTTATTAATCAAACTGTATGTAATCAAACATCATTAACACTTTTTGCTCCTTTTTGTTCCATTTGGGAAAAAACTTCATTTTGTAGTTTCATACGAGTTTTGCCATTCAACACTGCTTGAAGTTTGGAGCAGCAAAGCAGTCGACAAGCAGATAGTGTAAAAGAATTTATTTCGGAGAACATTAAACAGCAAAACTTATCAGATGAGCAACATCAGTTAATTTCAGAAAAAGTCAAGCAATTTATTGCTTTCATAAAATTAAATTTGCCAAAATGCAATCGAATACTTGACCGATTTTAAAAAAAAAACAGTCGCGTTGGCTTGCATCCAATATAACTATTGAAATAAGTGATTGTGGCTTACCCGGCAATAAACGAGGTCGGAGGCATTTAGACTATACTGATGCAGGGCCTCGTTTGAAGAGAAAGTTAGCATCTGAGCTTACCGCAGAACAAAAACATTCAACAACTCTTTTATTGCACGCTGCTTCCGTTTCAGCTAAAAAATAAAACGAAAAACAAACTGCATTTGTGTTGAAAAAAGCTGTTAGCAACGAGAACATAACAGGAATTATAAGGAAACTGAAAGAGAGTGATCCGTTGCCAATAAGTGCTGATGAAGCACTAGCTTTTTTAATTGAAGATGGCTTTACAAAGCAGCAATACATTAACATGAAAGCATTAAATAAGCAGCACGCATGTGACATTTATCCCCCTTACTCCGAGATTATAAAATCAAAATTGAAATGCAGACCTAAGGAAATCAGCTATTGTGATACTAAAACAGAAGTAACAATGCAAAATTTACTCGACCATACAGCTGATCGCATACTTGAAATGCAGAAGCACGTCCTTGATGTTGCTGCACCAACACATTGCAAATTAATTGTAAGTTATGGGTTCGATGGTTCGACAGGACAGAGTTCATATAAACAACGTTTTGAATTGGATGAACATATTGGACTAGACCATTCACTCTTTATGACAAACATAGTTCCATTGAAATTAATAGATGAGCTAAATAGAGTTATTTAAATAACTCTCCACAGTCTGTCAGATTCTGTCGGCCTCTAAAAATGGAATTTATCAAAGAAACTACTGAACTTATTTTAAGTGAAAACAGTAAGTTAGATATTCAAATTAAAAACATCCAAGAACACATCTTTGTACACAAGGGCAAAAACATTCTTGTTAAATATGAAGCACATATGACTCTTATAGATGGTAAAGTTCTGAATATTTTAACTAGCACCAACTCATGTCAATCCTGCCCACTATGTGGTGCTGAGCCAAATCAACTTTTAAAAACCCATGACTTCAATTTGAAAATCTTTGGCGTTAAACCAAATAATCTTAAATATGGCGTAAGCCAACATGCATGGATAAGATTTTTTGAATTTGTATTGAAAATCTCGAATAGAATGGAATTAAAGATATGGCGTGTTAAAAATGATGACAAAGTCAGTCTCTTTGCGAAAACAGTACCTTCAAGAAAGGTTGTGGACGGAAATGGGTCCCAATGTAGACAAACCCAAACAAAATGGCAGTGGAAATAGCAACGATGGAAATGTTGTTGATGGAAGAAATGTTGAGCTTTTATCTTCCATTTTAAATTTCGATTTAAATATTCTCAAACTCTTTTACATTATATTGATTGCCATCTCTTGTGAATATAAGATTGATACAGAAAAATTCAAAAACTTTTATGGCTAAACATTCAATATGTATTTTGAAAAGTATTCTTGGTATCCAATGTATCCAACTGTGCACAAAATTTTAGTACATGGGCACCAAATAATGGATACTTGCATACTTCCTGTTGGAGTTCTAGGAGAAAATGCATCAGAAGCGAGAAACAAGCTGTATAAAAGCGACAGGAGATCGCATGCAAGGAAATGTAGCCGATTGGATAACATGACAGACGTTTTTAATAGAGCATTTGATTCTTCAGACCCATTAATGTCCACCCTAAGTTTAACAAAACGAAAAAATACCAACAAAAAGAAGAGCCTGCCCAGAGAACTCATTGCCCTTTTCGAAACACCTGGTATTGACTTTTCAGACACATTAGGAGGTGATGAAAATGAAAATGAAGCAGAAGACGATGAGGCCGACGAAATTGACAGTTTTGGACTGGAGAATATTGAGTTGGAAGAAGAAAATGAAGATGATTAAGTTAGAAAATCTATATTCATATATGGTTTGTAAGATGACAAAGGCATATTAGAATTTGTCTCATATGATTTTTTTTTTCAGGGATCCGGTTGAGCCAACCTTACTTTAATTCAACTTACCTTTATTTAACTATCTTATTCAATAATTTAAGCTTTAACAAAGTTTCTGGAAAATAAAATAAAAATAAAACTTAAGTGGTTTTTCCAAAAAGTGAGGTTAAGAAATTGTTTTTTAGTACTGGCCCCTAATGGGTTAATAAAATAAACTATTTTAGATGCAAACTTACAGATTCTTGGAACAGCTTTCTAGTTATATATATTTCAAATAACGAAAAAAAAAAAGCCGAGGTGCACTCATGCCGAATTTATGCCAAAACCTGACCTAATGTTTTAATGGGTACGCAGAAGAAGGCGTGATCCAAATAAAAAAAAAAAAACCAAAATTCCATTTTGGTGTCAGTTAAATTCGTGCAAAATTTTAAAGGTCTAGCTTTAAAACAACAATTAATGCCAAAAATATCGCTATTTTGCCCATAGTGGATTGTTCAAGAGGAAACCAGCAACCAATTTGCGTTTTGCTTATACGTATTTATACAACACTTTTACCATAAGCAAACAAATTTTTTCACAAGCTTTTCCAATTGGTTTCGAACTGAAAATAAATGCATTTATAATAACCTATGGTCTGCAACCTTTCAAAAGCGCTTTAGAATGGCTTGATAAGGGCACAGAGATAGAAAATTTTCTTTTTTAGATGTTCTTTAAACCTGAGATCTCACGGTTCGCAAAATTGACATAGAACAGTCAGAACTACTAAAGAGTTCGGCCATGACAGCTTGGATCAAAAAGTAACAGTAGAAGGGGAAACACTGGTGGGACAGAAAATTTACAATTTGAGTTTAAACCAATAAAATATGTCTCTGTTGTGAACCAAGTCTTCAAATGCTTTGAACTGTACAGAACGGATGGTCAGCGAAGTCATATTGAGCAATACAGTAGAATCCGGATATAACGACCTTGAAGGGACCAGCGAAACTCCGTCGTACTAACCGGACGACGCACAAAACGGACGAATAAATTAAATTAATTAATATGTATGTATCATATTTAAATGTACAGTTAGATAAGTTTCCATTCACGAAAATAAAACATTAATTACCAATTACAAATAACTTTAATGTTACTTAAACATTCCGCATAAAAAACATACAGTAAAATATACCTAGAGTTACAATGTATGAACCTACATTCTATGCAACTAAATATGCAGTTACTAACGTAGAAAGTTTGTAATTCAAGTTTGTTTTTGATTAATTTTTGTTCGATAGTAAGAACTTCGTACAACATTGTGAATACTCGACATCATAGTTTTCATAACATCATCATCAAAGATAGTTTGAATAAACACATCGAGCGTTTCCGCAGCTAACCGGACGAATTGTATATAAAACAGGTCGCTATAAGCCAGGCCCGTAGCCAGGATTTACCTTAGGGGGGGTTTTGATAAAAAAATCTATAAGTAGATATCAGTAAAAACTAAAAGAAGAGATATGACAATTTGTAAGCAAATCCGTTTTAAGACTATTTGTTAATATGCCTGTTTTTAAATGATCATAAGAGAGATGAGGAGAGTTTAAGTAATTTTCACAAATCAATTTTGAGTACTTACATAAGTTTTTTGATTTTTGCCTATGGTTTGTTGAAAAATGGTCCAAATTTCTTTTCTTTTAAAAAGTATTATTCCGAAGATAAGCACAAAAAGTAAAAATTTCTGTGACAAAATTTTACTAATTAAAAATTATTAGTGTGAACGGTAAAAATAGGCTAGATTTCTTGCAGTTTGTTAAAATCAAAATTAAAATCAGCTATGAAAAATGAAAACAATTTTTAATAATGGACATTTCACATAAACGGGAGAAAAAAAGTTTAGTCTTTAGATTTGGTTTCTTTTTGGAAATCTTACGCTGTCATTGAGCCCCAGCTTGTGTACAACTATTCGAACCTGTGTGAACTCTAGTTCGAGTTATCGTTAAGGGCGAAAATATAACTGTTCTCGAAAACGATTTCGACAATTTAAATAATATTAAAAAGAAAAAATTTTAAGATCTTTTAAAATTGTACAGTTTCATTTCCTCATGATTCAATTCCAATAACAATTACTATGTATATTTTTTTTTTTAATACAATTTTTTGAGCAGAGGAATCGACTCCGATAAAAGTCATATTTAAATTTCAGACTATTTTTCAAAAACCGTAATTCGAAAACTGGTTTTTGCACAGCACCAGTGTCTTATACCCAATTTATTATTTAAGATATCTCATAAGAATAAGTTCATGTTAATGTTAAAATAATTACTCAGCTGGTTAAATTTTTATAAAAAGAATGGAACAGTAACTTTTTTTTGGATATTTAAGAATTTAATCTGTCGTGGATTTATATTTAAATTATTTGTAAATTAAAAAAATTAAAACATAATTTTTTTTAACTTCCAAATTGTTTTTTAATTTTGAAATATAATAAAAATAATTTTTAAAATGCCGAAGTTTTAAAAACTGTAATTGTTAATTTTTTTAATGAAAATTTGGTAACATGATTAAAAAATCATCAAATCACTATAGAATTGGACTGTATAAAATGTTTTACAAATATTTTTTTTGTATTGAGAATTTTTTTTCGAAAAAAAGCATATTTAGATTTAAGGTGATTTTCCTGTTATTTGGAAAACCTGGTATTTGGAAAAGACTTCGCACAGGGCTACATTTTTGTGCCAAGTTGGAAATTTTAGATGTCTTATATACCAAGAAAACAACAAAATAAAATGGTCAAACTTTTCAGTCATTTGCTTTACGTGTAATACCCCATAATGTGTTACATTTCATGGTTCATGTATTTTTTGCACTATACAGCTTTTAAAAATTAAACAAAAAACCCATTCAAATGAATGCTTTTTCAAAAGTTTTGGGTCCAATAAACTATCTAAGCTTATTGCATAAAAAATGTCAAGCTAATTTTCTTCAATTTATAAAATTATATACGTTCTAGGTATAATTTCATATATATTCACATTTTGAGCAACTGATTTTTTAATATACAAGCTCCTTGGAGATTAATTCCAATATAATGATTATGACTTTTATAAGCAAAGTTAATCTTTCACTTGGCCAAAAAAATTTTTCCATAATTTAAGTGAACTTTTCAAGAAAATTAACATCATCACAGTTTATCTTAAAAAAAAACAATCACATTTTGAATTTAACAGTCTCATTTGTGTTATTTCTCTGTACTTTTTGGACCCTAAGGGGGGAGGGGGGTTTGAACACCTAAATTCCCCCCTTGTCTACTGGCCTGCTATAAGCAGATGGTCGCTTAAACCAGAGTCGTACTAAACGGATATGTTTTCCTGGTACTGAGCTATGAAACCAAACTTGAGTTTACATAGTGGTCGCTAAAAATGGTTAGTAGTTATAAGCGAAGTCGATATATACAGATTCTACTGTATGTGGTTTTTGCTATTTTCAACTAGAATGATTTGTTTTTGATGAATGGTTTAAGTTAAGGTTATCCTAATTTAGACTTAACTCATAATTCAATAAGCAGGTATTCCATCTTTCAACAAGATATTTCGGTAATAAATGCAAAAGCGTTTAAGAAAATAAAGAAACAACTAAGAGAGTAAGAAAATATTTTATAATATGGATTGCTTTCAGATTCTCTCTTTCATCATATTAAAAGTATAACAACCCCGACCTTGACGGAAATAAAATATGTGCTGGATTATATAGTCATAATGGAGTCCCCCTCGATGTTACACAGGAAGTCTGTCCCGTATAAAAATATGCATAAATGCAAGGCAACGATTTAATAGAAAAACAATGATATTTCCATTATAGCATTTCTTGCAGCGGGCCAATGCAGGGCGAATGTACATAGCTACATTACGTCGTGGCTAGACGCTTTCATTTTTTGAAAAAAGTACAAATTCTAAAAACACAGCAGAAAAAAACGTCTAAATTAAAATTCTATGTAATACACAAACACATTTTCATACATAATTTATTTTTCAAAGACGCAAAAATTAGTGTTGCTCTAGAAGTTCACTCCTGAGTTCAGCAAGAAACAATGCTTATGCAATCTATATATAAGTAAAAAACCTTCCGTCGTGCTATGCTTTGCGCCATTATTCGTTGTGTTTAAGCCTAACACGTATTCGTCAGCTGCCGAATGACTCATTTTTTGTCTTGTAACACATGGAAGGAGTATTTCGTGTATCACAAATACAATGCATATAAAAAAGATTTAAAACTGTTTAAAAAAAAATGTTTAAAAGAGCACGTGGTGGAATGAACCTCTTTCCAAGTTCTCTTGAACCATCAGTCGCGAGTTAACAGCCTCTTGTAAGTACTTTTAGTCAAAACGAATACGCGTTAATGAAAAGGAGCTGCTAAAGTGTACCACAGCATTCGTATAGTTCACTTGAATCTCTGATGAGCCTGACCTACTTTTAAAAGAGGGTAAATATATAAATTGTTAACACAAGTTTGTCTTAAAGAAATTTACGAACAAACTGAAAGGAAACTAGACAAAACATAAATGCCTTAAATCGTTACTTGTTGAACACTGTATAACTGTTTAGATGTCTTTTTCTATCTTCTTAATATGCTTTATAAACTGTTATAAGTTTTTGAATAGAATTGGTGTTAGCCAGAACAAAGAAATGATTAAAAGGGTTTATACTTTGAAATTGTTCGGAAAATACCCTCTGGAACGATCCATAGAAACTTGCCAATGCTGGTGAGAATGCATTTAGAAAGTTTTATCAAGTATTAAATAAAAATTCCTGGTATGAAGGTGAAATATAATAGCTGATTCACAATGGCTGCATTCCGCTAACACTAGCGCTCAAGAAAATTGGGGTGAATGGCTACACTTTTGACAGCGCTGGCAGCTGTCTACGCTCGAGCGATGTGCATTTTACCTAGCGAAATAAATAACGCTACTTCTACTCAACAGTTGCAAGTTATGTCATTTAACAGCTGTTTGCGAGCAAATTTGCATGGATTTGCAAACACTCAAATGAAACGCATAAAATAAATGCAAATTTTCGTGGCTTGTGCTATTTTTAATGTTTTTAAGTATCCTTTGCTCCTTGCAATGGTTGAATGAGGTCCGAAATGTACTTCTTAATAGCCATATCAAGACCATAATCCATTAGCATCTCTAGCACTACGTTTTGCATTAACTAAACCTCTTAGCACAAAGAAAACAAAACGCATTCAGAGAAATCCAGCTTAAAATGATCCATCGCTACAGTAGCGCTCGCCTTGGCAGAATGCAGCCAATACTCCGTTCAGTCGCTCGGTCTTTGACAGCTAAAGTAGAAACGCACGCTTTCTTATAGCTAAAACGCAATATTTCGTTAGGTCGGTCGTGCGTTGATGGCTAGATTAGAAACAACGAGTTCTTATGAAGCAATACTAAATTTTGACTTCATACCAGGGATGATATTGACTTAGTTGTAAACGGGCCAAAATTTATACAAAAATAGGGCATTTTTGACAAGAATGGGACCTTTAGTGCTAATTCAATAATAAAGACCACAAATTTTCAAATAGATTTTGAATTAACTGTTTCTTGTTTTTTTTTTTTTTTGCTTTCACTGTTTTAATATAAATCTAAGCAAATTTGTCATAAAAATAGCACTCCTTAGTTTAAACGATCAGCTCTCAAAATCATAAATTGTAGGTCAAACTGATAAAGTTTAATTGTTTCCTTTAAAAAGATATTTTATATATAGAGATCCCATTGCACGTTAGAAAAAAAGGCTTGTGCATTGATTGCAAAATTCAAAAATATGTCAAAAAGTAATCAATATAGTTAATTTCTTAACAAAATTTTTAACAAAGCCATTTATTTAATAAGTTAATAATACAAATAAAAATAACAAAGTATTTCCACAGAAATACGCAAATCGGATCGATATATTCATCGTTAAATTGTCTAAGGAGAATTCTTTCGAGTCCTTGGTTATAAAGGGTTGTTAAATTTTTAAGGGCCGATGTTGAATGTGAACCACACCTAAACGTCAAGTTTTTCTGCATTTCATTTGACATTTCTCTATTTTAGACTAACTCAATTTGAACCATGGAAAGATACACAATCGAGCAACGCGTTAAAGTTATTCAGGCTTATTATGAAAATGGGCGTTCAAATCAAAATACATACCGTGATTTTTTCGGTAAATTTAATCGTCCAAATGTGCGTACAATCGGAAAAATCGTGCAAAACCGGGTCTATAGGAGATGTGAAACACCAGTGTATGCTCGTACAGCTCGTACTGCTGAAATTATTGCTGCTGTTCGCGATTGTGTGGCCTAAGGCCGGTTAGGCAGTTACTGTGAATGGTATTCGCTATCGTGAGATGATAACGAACTTTTTATGGCCCGAATTGAAAGATATGGATGTGGACGATATGTGGTTGCCACACAGTTAACGAAACAATGGCTCTTTCGTTAGGTCAGGTGAGGTGGCGATGTCAATTGGCCGCCAAGATCATGTGATTTGACACCATTGGACTTCTTTCTTTGTGGTTATTTGAAAGAAAAGGTGTACGTCGATAAGCCAGCAACAATTCAAGAAATAAAGGATAAGATAATTCGGCACATTAACGGCATAGAACCTCACTTATGCCTCAGCGTCATCGAAAATGTTGACCATCGGATGTAGGTGTGCCGACGAGGTCGCGGCGGCCATTTGGCCGATATTTTGTTCCATACATAATTGAACTATACCAATATTATCATAATAAAAAAATTACAATAATTTCTTAAATAATTTGTGTTTTATTCAACATCAACATCGGCCCTTAAAATTTAACCACCCTTTATACATATGAATGTCAGAAAGATATGAGAAATCATATGCGTTAAGACTTTAAGGAAGACGAATCAATGATGTGGGATGAAATGGGAGTGATACCAAAATAAAATCAGTTCTACTAAAAAATATAAATTCAGAAATGGTTAAATTTAATAAAGAATAATTTCATAAATGTTATACAATTTTGAAATATAGAGCCTTGAACATTAAATTTACTTAGATAACATCGAATAAGGTAATAAAAAATTTTTTATTGCAGTCTCCGCAGTCTTCATTTTTTTTAAAAAGCTTATAGTTTTTGAGTTAAGGCATTCTGAAATTGAAAAATTTTCCTTTTGGCATTTTGGGACCGCTAACTGGATTTTTTTTTTTCAAATCCTATATATCCTAAAATTTATGACTTGAAAAACCTTATTTATTCGGAAAAGAATGTGTATAATACCGATTTCATTTTTAGATAAATTTTTTTTTAAGTTGGAAAAAATTTGCATTTTTATGCAAATAATTCTTTACTACTTCTTAAGCATTTCTTTAAGATAAATTCTGACGCCATAATCTGAAAGAGCGTGAAGTTTTATATAGGATATCATATGAAATGGATGTAAATTCATCGAAAATTGACGACAAGACAATAAATTCTTAATCGGTTTAGGCTACTTAAGACTACGATGGAGCCTTTTTTATGGATTTGGTTTTCGTCTATATGCATGATAAAATGATGTAAGGCACGTATTCTGCATGAAGCTGTCCACCTCTTAATTTAATTCTTAAACCTATAGAATTACTTTGGAGGGTGGGCTGGAATCTTCATACTTCCTTCATTATAGTAGATACCAAATATTTGTAAGGAATTACCCTGTAGATGTCAATCAATAATGCAAAATAGTGGTTATTTTGCATAATACTAACATGGTGGCTGTATACAAAATATAAGAACGTCAGTTTTTCTTAAAAATTTTCTTCAGTTTTTATAGATTTTTACAAGTTTACTATTTCTGTAGCCTACCAAAAACGTACCTGCGTTGGCTTATTTAGCTTAAATATAGATTTAAAAAAAAAAAACAAAATTTAGGAGAATTGTTTAAGGTTTTTTTTTTCTAAAGCTATAATTTCAAAAAATCTACAGAACTTTTTTTACTTAAATCGATTTCAAATAATTTTAAAAAATATAAAATAAAATTCAAGTTTTAATGAATTTCGTCAAGCGGTTTGCGATGAAATTTTAGAACTCGTCACGTAACAGTTCGTATTTGTGTATATGCGTGCGAGTACAGAGCAAACCACAGAGCATAAATTAAAAATTGAGCATTTCTGTATTGGCCAATAACTCGAGAACCGCTGAACAGATTTAAGTGAAAGTTCATAATTATAATAACAATTGGTTAAAGACAGTCCTTAAATACTCAGAACTTTAAAATTGTTGATAGCTTTGTATTTATTGGCTAAGAAACTGGTTTAAATCGCAATTTTTAGTAAAATTTTGTGTTTTTTTCCATTTGCTGCCTAAGCAGTAAAAGATATGAGAATATAATTTGTGGACAAAAAAAAAAAGATTTTCCCGATGCCAATAAAAAAGTCAAAGATAAATAGTTTTGTCCTCAAATTAATGTTATATTGCAAAATTTAATCAATTTCTTGCAAGCAGTTCGTTTGTTAATTGACTTCGACGCTACTACTGCTTTCAAATAATTATTTGTGGTTTTGTTTTAAATCATGCGTGCACTTATTTCTTTTCTGCAATTATGATTTAAGAAATGGAAACTGCATCAAATTTTCTTAAAAGAGATTTAGTAAATGAAGCTAATAAGTAACTAAAATTGTATATTTTGATACAAGTATTAAATGTTCACTGTATTGTTTTCGTTGTTGTACAGTTAAGCATAGGGAACTTCGTTCTTGACGAGGCTCCGCCGACAGCACCACTTTTTTAATATAACTATACTATTTTTTTGTAATTATTAACAATAAATAAACATATAAATACTCGAAAGAACTTTTTATTTACGTATTTTTACTAAAATTTTACTTGATACGTTTAATTAGTTTTTTTCCAATATACAAATCGCATTTGTATACTGATTTGTGGTCTGTTTTTTACAATTTCTTTGGAAATGTTTTTAATGCAAGAATTACTAGACTTTTATTATTTATGTTATGACAATATTGTTTAATTTATCTATAATTTGTCATTTGTTTCAAAATCGTATACACTAGAATTACTTTTTATGCTTTTGCACTACGTGACGGAAGTTGTTATAAATAATTATATCATACTATATCATTATGTCATACTATATAATACAAATTAATAACTTCCATGTTAAAAAGTTATGCTGGCACCCCTTTTTCAAAATTATATACATCTATTTTCTTTAGAAATAACATTGAAATAGAGCGGAAGGTATCTTTCAGATTTTTGTTTTTTAATGTTTGCTTTTTTATTTAAAACTTTTACTGGGAAATTTATTTTACTGCAATCTACTTTTTTTATACTATTTTTAAGTTTTCATTGATGAACTAAAATTAAATGTACTTCCATTAAAAATTGAGTGATTTAGGCAAAAGAGACTTTTAGTGGAATTTCTTATGTGGCTGCTTACATTGGCATCGCCTAAGTTGATCTTATTGACAGACGTACGACTTGCCAAAGCAACATTTAAGAAGAAAAATTAGAAGGTCGTGCATTTTGACAGCTCATATCGTAGTTTTTACATTGTCAATATAAAGTACGATCGGCGCACGACCGACCTAACGCAGTATTGTGAATTAGCTATAATTCGACTACATGCGTTGATCGTAAAAAAAACGATACGTAGGGGTAACGTACGACTTAACGATATGAGTAGAGAAATTTCTACTTGTTCTGCGTTTTGACATGCCTTGCTATGGAAGGGTTGCATTTTGTCGAGATAGCTTCATATGTGGGTGTTTTTAAGTTTCGATGGTAAGCAATTGGGTATTTTTGTGATTAGATGGAAATCATGTATTTTCATGGGATTTGTTATATTATCCCATGTCACAGTTTATGAATTATATGGTATATGGTATTTAAGTGGTAAAATAAACAGTTTTGTTAATTTCATATATTTTGAGATCATATCTCATACATTTTCATAAAAGTGCAAATAGTTTACTTTCACTATTAATTCTGGTATTAAAAACACAGTGCGACAGCCAAATATACGTATGAGTAAGAAACCGACAAATGTTCTCAATTATACCCGAGCTCTTGAATGAATGAATCTGGCACCCAAATTTCTCCATCACGTCAGGATTTTGAGAAAACCGTGATTCAAGGTCAAAAACTTCTCCATAGAGAAATAAACTTGAAGCGTCGAAACTTAAAGTGGTACGTGATTTTTGTCCGAGGGAAGGATGTTTTTTATAAACTGATAACAATTTTGTTCTATACTTTTACCCCCCCACCACCCTTTTTCATCCCTGTTTTACGTTTTTCAAAAACACTTTATTTTAGCATTGCTATACTCTGCAAACAATTGAGAAATATAATATAATGTGTTGGCAATAGATCATCCCCATAAAAAAAAAACATATAGGGTCTTCCCACAAAAAATTACCGTTTATCCACCATATTCAAGCAATAGACCCTCTTAATACAAAATTAATATTTTTTTTCTCTTATATGATGTCAACTGTTGAGATATTTAGGAATAATACTTCAAAACATATAATATAAAATAACAATCGATATGTCAGCAAAGTTTTTTCGCTACTGGTATCCTGAGGTCTTTATGAATTCCCTGGATCCCTTATGTTTTATGCATAAAAAGTAATAAATAGTACTTCCCTCTACCATAAATCGTTTTTTCCAAATTATAAAATAGTACTTCGCAACCATAGAACGTTTTTCTAAAATAATAGACTTGAATATATTCTGTTTTTTTTTTATATATTCTCTGTATTTTTATATATATTCTGTTTTTTTTTTTTTTGCTTTAAATATTTATTGATAAAATATCTTAATCACGTAGACTTCTCCTACTGAGATCCAACATAGATCTACGAGTAAAGGATTCGATTTTTTTTAAAATACACAAATTTTTCCAAAATTATAAGATATTGTAAGTTCATGGCAGAAGAGACAAAAACAGTTGACATTTTAAAATTTGACATCTATGTATGTTTTAATATGGACTTAAAATTTTCACTTTTTATACCCTACACCCGAACAAGTCAGGGTACATTTGCAGGAGAAGGAGTTTAGATAATTGGATGAAACTTGGTACTGATGTTTGCATTCACCCAAGGATGAATAGTACTGAATATTTTAGGAATCCCCTCAAGGACACGCCTACCTCCCATACAACCCACTATAGTAAAAACCATAAAAGGGTCTATAAAATGGCTTATATATGAGATACACAAAAAAAATGTTTTATGTGTGTATGCTATGTTTTTTATATTTAATTCTTAAGTTTTTTTGCAATATTGAGTCTGAAAGAAGACTTCCTTACATCTTAATTCTTGTCTAACTGCATCTTGCTGTATAACGAAACGAATACTTTGATCGAGCGAGACACGGTAAGCACTACTAAACAAATTAGGTAAGATTTGTTCCAGTGTCTAGTTGTCACGATTGTTTGCTGGATATATGATGCACTAAAAAACCTAGCCGCAGCGTACAACTCAAGGGCAATTTGTGCACAGGAGTTTATGCGGAGGAAGAAAAGACAAATAATAAACAACACCGATAAGTATGTCAATCTTTATAAAGTTTAATAATAAATTCTTACTTGTACTCCAGGTCTTCAATAAGTGAAGACGATAACCAATAAGTGATTAAATGTATAAATCCAATATGGTGGCTAATATGTAGCAACCAGACTGGCTCTTTGATACATAACTAGTTGCTGATAATCAATATGTGATTATCGAATTCCTCAATAGGTGACGAATTCCTTATATTATCCAGTTGTCTCCTTTCCTTCAATAAGTGCCGAAAATATGCAAATTTCTGGATCATTTAGGAAAACAGCTAAAGTCGCTCCTAATCAATTGGTCATTAAAAACAAGAAGGTAGCCAAGGCTCGTCGGATAAGCCGAACGATCAACTCGTGAGAGGATCGGTACTAGAATATCGATACTCGAACGAGTGGATAAGTAAGTTTGAATATTATGCTTGAATTAATCTTTTACATTCTTCTGCGTAAGGGTTGCGGCGTAAACATTACATTTTTTCATACCAAATTGTATTGTCACTCGTTTCTTCGTTCGTTATAGGTCTTCGCTTCGTTTTGCAGCAAAATGCAGTAAAATAACTTATTGTATTTCTGAGTATTTAAAAATAAAAAAATAAAACCCCCGGACTTAAATCGTTTGAGTGAACGTGCACATTTTGATGTTAATTTTTCTCACTTTGGTCATCTTTTCACAATTTTGTGGAACCAATAATTTTATAAGAGATTTTTGTTTTCTTTCACAGTTTGCATATACTAGGGGTATTCTCTATGTCTATACTAGGGGTATTCTCTGTGTCTAGTATATGTCCGTTACACGCTGCAAGAATAAACCAAATGAAATCGGCATTTGTACGGAATGAATATTTTCTCCCCTTTCACCGTGCTACGGCATATACTATACATGCCGAGTACCCCTACATCGTTATATTTTTTTTTTGTATATTCCTTAGTCACTGTTGCATAGGAAAGTACCTTTGGACTTATTTTTTATTTTGAGAGTACGAAATATATATATTTAATGTTTAAGAAATACGATTTACTGTAGAGGAAAGAAGTATATATTTTATTTTTTATCCTTACAGCATGAGGAATCCAGTGAAACCATAAAGCTCACAAGTAACCAGTAGCGAAAAAACTTTGAAGACATATCGACTGTTATTTTATATTATATATTATATATATTTATTGAAGTATTATTCGTCCATATCTCAACAGTTGAAGTAGAAAAAAAATTATTTGCGTATTAAGGGGGCCTATTGTTTGGATATGCTGCATCTACGGTGATTTTGTTGTTAGATGACCCTAAATGTTATTTTATGGGGATGATTTTTCTCCAATTCATTTTATTACATTTCTCAATGGTTTGCAAAATATAGCTATGCTAAAATAAAATATTTTTGAAGAACGTAACGACAATGGTGCAAAGGGGGGGTGGTGGTATAAAAGCATAGAAGACAAATTTTTATCAATTCACAACAAACATACTTTATTTTAAGGAGAATTTTTTGACCTTGAATTACGGTTTTCTCAAAATCTTGACGTGATGGAGAAATTTGGGTGCCAGATTCGTGTTAAGGAGCTCAGGGATAATTAAAAACACTTGTCGGTTTATTACTCACAAAAAAGTGGAGTATTTTTTGTGCACAGTGTAATACATAAAAAATTTTTATTTTTGTATTTTTGTAATATTTAGCAATATAGATACTATATTTTAACCCTAGATGGTTATGCTTATTTTAGATACGTTAAAACAAACCCACAAATCTCCTATTTATAAATATTTTTTTGCGACAACGATGCATTTTAATTACAGCTTGACAACAACTAATATTGTAAGAAACTAGTAAGGAATGTAGCTTCGGCAGGGTACCGAAGCTAAAATACGGCCGTATTGAAGTATTTTTAAGTCTTTAGCCGTCCATAAAATATTTATGTATATTCTGAATAAATATTTGTGTCATACGCTTATTTTATTTTACCCTTAGCTGCCACATAGAGTAATTTGTATACTGCCCATTATGATGAAAGAATATATGTGCAAAATTTGATTGGTATGTGCAAATACATGCCAGCGATGTAAGACAAGCTCGTCCAAAATTAAAGTGCCACGCCACCCGTTCATTCCGCCCAATTTTCTAGACAACTGACGGTTTACTATTCTAAAGACTATGGAATTTGGAAGAAGTCGGACAAACGGTATATAAGAGTTCGATTTAAATTAAAGTGGCACGCCCCTGTCTAATTTCGCCCAATTTTTTAGACTAATAACTGCTCATTATTCCAAAGAATATATTTGCAAAATTTATTTGAAGTCAGGAAAGCGGTCTGAAAGGTTTGATTAGAATTAAATTGTCACGCCCCTTGTCCAATCCCACCGACATTTGTAGGCTTAAATCTTCTTATTATACTAAAGAACATATATGCGAAATTTGGTTGAAATCGGAGAAACGGTGTAGATGGAAATACATTAAAAATAGAGTGCCCCGCCCCCTGTCTAGAACAGCCCACTTTTATAAACTACAGAATGATCCTTATGCCAAATACTATGTGTTCAACATTTGGTTTAAGTCGGACTAACGGTGTAGAGGGAGTTCGGTAAGAATTAAATTGACACGCCGCTTGTCCAACCCCATCCACTTTTGTGGGCTTAAAACTTCTCGTTATACTAAAGAATATATTTGCGAAATTTGGTTGAAAGAGAAATGGTGTAGATGGAAATAGATTAAAAATAAAGTGCCACGCCCCTTGTCTAGTACTGCTCTTTTTTATAAACTACAGACTGATCCTTGTAGTAAATAATATGTGTGTAAAATTTGGTTTAAGTCGGGCAAACGGAGTAGAAGGAGTTCGATTCGATTCCCACCCACTTTTTTAAGGGTTCAAACTTCTCATTATACTTAAGAGTATATGTAAGAAATTTGGTTTAAGTCGGACAGACGGTGTAGATGGAGCTAGTTTAAAAATAAAGTACCACGCCACACGTCTAGCACCGCCCAATTTTATAAACTTAAGATTGCTCAAATTCTCAAGGATTAGGTGTGAAATTTGGTTGAAGTTTGGCACACGGTGTAACAGAAGTTCGATTAAAAGACTCCACATTATACCGAAGAATATATGTATGGGTTGGATAAAAGATGTGGGCGGAGTTTGTGTACATACAAACACGATGCCATTCAGTTTTATATATTTACGAAAGTTTTTCTATATTGATGACGTCATTTTGTGTGGGAGGTAGACGTGGTTTTCATCCAATTTTGCCAAAAATCATGGAGATGTTTCATGTTATATATCAAAGCTTATGTGCAAAATTTTAATATATTTCTTTAATTTTTGTAGATTTTTAAGAGATTTTACGTTTCGAATTAAGCAAATTGGGAAGTAGGCATGATTTTCATCCGATTTTGCCAAATATCATAGAGATAGTTTATGTTAAATATCAAAGCTTATGATCAAAATTGCAAGACATTTCTTAAATTTTGTAAATTTGTAACAGATTTTACTTTTTAAATAAATCCAATTTGTATGGTAGTAGGCGTGGTTTTCATCAGATTTTTCCATATAACACAGTGATGGTCTATATTATATATATCAAAGCTCATGTGAAAAATTCCAAGACATTTGTGTGATTTGAGCAGATTTTTAAGAGATTTTCCTGTTAATCTAAAGTCACTTTGCATGGGAGGTAGGCGTGGTTGGCATCCCATTTTTCTAAATTTTTAAGTCAGGATTTATATTGAAGATCAAAGTCCACGTGCAAAATTTCAAGGCATTTCATTAATTTATAGGGGGTTTTTAAGAGATTTTACTGTTAAAATAAAGTCACTTTGTACGGGAGGTAGGCGTGGTTTTCATCCGATCTGACTCATTCTGGAACTTGATCTCCATTTTTTAAAGAGAAGCTTATATTTTGAATTTCACCGCGATAGCTTTAAAATTACGGCTGTAATCGTGATCACAGATGGACAGACAGACGGACACACGGAAATTGACTTAGGTGGAGATGCTGATCAAAAATATATATACTTTTCTATACCTGCCACGCCTCGTTATTGGCGTTACGAACAGAATGTCAAAGTTAATATACCTCTTACGCAGTATGCGCAGGGGTATAAACATGGAAACCTACGACGATTAAATACAACAACAATAAAATAAATATAAGTGCTTCGTCGATTCGATGAAGCATAACCATCCAGGGTTAAGCAATATTGGTACAAATCGATTTTAGGTGCGCTGCGATTTGACAATAAATGCGTGAAGTACTTTCAATTATAATAGAAATGGCTGAAGGAAACATCGGTTTAAATTTACGACTTTAAATTCAGTACAACCTATGTGACAACAAATTACATAACTATTAAAACATCGAGGATAACTATTAAAACATCGGAAAAATTGACAAAAAAAAATGTATGAAGGAAATGCGTTCATTCGTATGGAACGACCTTTTAATGATATCTCGAGGACGGATTTTCGTTGCCATTTGAATTTTTTTTTTTTTTACTTTCTGTTTGCATACTAAATTAAAGTTCCAGTAAAGTTCAATATGAGAGAGTAATTTATTTTTCTGTCAAAATAAGAGAATTTATCAAAAGCCACGATTTCAAACCATTTTCTTTATAGCTGTAAATTGACATACATATGCTTTGATTTTTTTCTTGATATTTTTTTAAATTTACTGCCACATTATCATAAACAAAATAAAAGTCAACTTTTAATTTGGTGCAAGCTATTTGACAACAAATTATATTGAAAAATTATCAAAAATTATATACCAAATATAAAGTTGGCTGTTATTTTATTTATGGTAATGGGCTTATGACTTTAAACCTTCGAAAAAATTAAAACAAAAACATTCAAATAACCTTGATTAAATTAAAGAGGTAGTTGCAAGAGAAAGAGAAAGCGTAGACTCAAAACTGTCAAAGCTCATAGAAACTAAGAAAACAGAATTAAAGCAAACTTTTTAAACGATTTTGACAGTTGACAGCCCTGCAGCTACCTGCTTCATTGTATCATGTAAATGACAGCAAAATTAACTTTCCTAATGTCAACAGCTATATCAGATTTGAGCTCGAAGAAATTTTTCAAGTAAGGTTTAAGCTACTTTCGAGCTCGAATGAGTGATATTTTGTTTCTTCTTCTCTCTCGAGCTTGGAAAAAAGTTAAGGAAACAGTCCTTATAAAATTAAATTTTAAAAAATCAAGAAAAAAGTCATAGCAAATACATGACAATTTACAGCATGCATGAAAACTGATTGAAGTCTTTTCCGTACATTTTGATAAATTATCTCATTTTGGCAGAAAACTAAATCAACTTTGCTCGAACCTTGCTTGATTTTTTTACCTATTAGACCTATTTGAAAGGTTATGTCAATTGTCATTTGCGCGCATCGAAAATCAACGCAATCGTTAATCGTTAACTCTTTAAAAAAATTTCTTTAAGTTTTTATTAAGTAGATTAAAATCTATTTCCATTAAAAATTGCGTGATTTAGGGAAAAGGTACTGTTCATGGAATTTTTTATGTAAATGCTAACACTGGCAATACCTTAGTTTATGTGGTTGTGCGATCTGACAGCTCATTTCGTTAAGTATTTAAAACGCCGATCAACGTACGGTGATCGCACGACCGACCAAACGGAGCATTGTAAATAAAATGGAAAAACTAAAACGATATTCGGATGTAAACTATATTTATACCCCCACGCGTACTGCGTAAGGGGTATATTAACTTTGTCATACCATTTGTAGCGCCAATAAGGAGGTGTGGCAGGTATAGAAAGGTATATATATTTTTGATCATCATCAGCTCCTGACTCTATTTCCGTATGTCCGTCTGTCTGTCCGTCTATCTATCTGTGATCACGATTGCAGCCGTAATTTTAAAACTATCGCAATAAAATTCATAATATAAGCTTAATTTAAAAAAGTGAAGATCAAGTTCGAAAATGAGCCAAATCGGAGGAGCACGCCTACCTCTCATACAGAGTGACTTCATTTTTATAGTAAAATCTCTTAAAAATCCGCAAAAATTAAAGAAATGTCTTCAAATTTTACACGTAAGCTTCGATCTTTAATATAAATTCTGACTATGAAATTTGAAAAAATCGGATGAAAACCACGCCTACGTCCCATACAAATTGGCTTTATTTTAAACGTAAAATCGCTTAAAAATCCACAAAACTTAAAGAAATGTCTTGAAATTTTGCAGATGAGCTTTGATATATAGTATGAACCATCTCTATCAAACGGAGTAGAGGGAGTTCGATTAGAATTAAATTGACACACCCCTTGTCCAATCCCACCCACTTTTTTAAGGGTTAAAACTTCTCATTATACTTAAGAGTATATGTAAGAAATTTGGTTTAAGTCGGACAGACGGTGTAGATGGAGCTAGTTTAAAAATAAAGTACCACGCCACACGTCTAGCACCGCCCAATTTTATAAACTTAAGATTGCTCAAATTCTCAAGGATTAGGTGTGCAAAATTTGGTTGAAGTTTGGCACACGGTGTAACAGAAGTTCGATTAAAAGTAAAATGCCACACCCACTTTTCCAGTCTAAGACTCCACATTATACCGGAGAATATATGTATGGGTTGGATAAAAGATGTGGGCGGAGTTTGTGTACATACAAATACGATGCCATTCAGTTTTATATGTTTACGAAAGTTTTTCTATATTGACGTCATTTTGTGTGGGAGGTAGGCGTGGTTGGCATCCCATTTTTCTTAATTTTTAAGTCAGTATAGTATGAACCATCTCTATGATATTTGGCAAAATCAGATCAAAGCCACGCCTATCTCCCATAGAAAGTGACGTCATCGAAATAGAAAAACTTTCGTTTTCCAAATTCCACAAACACGTTTATCCAACACATACCAAATTTTGCACATATATTCTATATACACATATGGTGAAATGTGAAGTTCTTTGACTTGGAAAGTGGGCGAGGCATCTTACTTTTAATCGAACTTCTTCAACACCGTGTGTCAGACATCAACAACATTTTGCACGTGTTATCTTTGGTAATTTGAGCAATCTTACGAGTAATTTTATAAAATTGGGCGGTACTAGACAGTGGTCGTAGCAGTTTCTTTTAAAACAAGCTTGAGCATAAAATTTAATACTTTAATTTCATACCTACATATAAAGAATCTGCAGAAAGTTAATATAAAAAAGTCTACTTTCCGCTATTCAAACATATCTAGTCGCATAGCGCGGAAACTGTTTTACGTTAAAACTGTTAAGGGCATTGTAGAGAATTATCAGATCTATAATTTTGTCCTGAGCATATTTTCTGTCCTACAATGAGGAGCGGACATACAAGCGGATGGCCGATTTCGGTGATCTTTGAACCTGGATATCTTCTAGCGCATACATGGTATCATAGGGAACTCTTGACAAGTTGTTATTTTTGCTTTAACCCATTAACTGCGGCTCCTAAATGCTTCGTACGATTTTTTTAAATTTCATGTGCTTACTTCTAATGATTATAGAAATTACCACATTAAATTTCAACTTTGTAGCTTTCATCGTTCTCGAGATATGAGTTGGGTATAAAAATACTGTGTTCTAAATAGGCACTAATTCTGCATCAATAGGGGGGTTCAGACGATAGCACATGTGATGGCCTTGGATATCAAAAACTTTTGATTACAAGTTAACATGTTGTCAGTCTGCTGTTTCGAGCGTTCGAACGGTCAAATACCTGGTTTGTCCTACCATGTGCGGCAACATGTGCTATCGTCTGAACCCCCCTAATGGCATCACTGTTTTTATCAGCTGTTTTTAAGAACGCAAGCAAATCGAAGTGTCAAAGTTGTTTGAAAGTTTCTTGCTTTCAAAATATAGCACGTTTTAGCATTGTTTACTAATTAAAAGTGCAGTTATTTTATTTTAAAACAATAAATAATACAGGCGTGTTGTGGTTATGCTTAGACATCGAAAGTTTCTGACTGCCTTGGGGCTGCAGCCTGAAGTGAACGGATGGAGCGATGAAGATGAAGATGCTTGCTACGCGGATGAGATTGATGTGCTTATTATACCACCTGATGTTGTGGACGAGATAAGTGACAACGAAGATTTGGACGACAATGTCCAAATTATCAACGAAGTCAAAGATAATGAGCCTATTTGTGAAGTGGCAGGCACCTTCGTTGTGGAGTACGCCTTCAAGTCGAAGAACTAGCTATAAGTTTGAAAAGCAGCCCCATGACGATACCTGTAGTACGCATAAGGGTTTGTATAAAAAGATAGGTGAATGGCCTACATTCCAAAGTTTTTTTTTTTTTTATAAATGTGTTCTTAATGATATTTTTTTATAAGGATCATATTCTCCATTACAACTTTGGGAATGTTTTATGGACCAAGAATTCCTTCAGTTTATCGTCAAATCTACAAACGAGTACGCAGGACAACGAAATATTCCTGGCTTTAGAACAACAATAGCAGAAATTAAAAATTTTATTGGCATATTGTATATTACCGGATACCATACGTTGCCTAATATAGAATCATACTGGTCCAATCGTGAGACCTTGGGTTGCTCATATATAAAAAAAGCAATGACTAGAGACAGATTTCGGGTAATCAAAAACGATTTGCACGTTTGCGACAACAAGAAGTTGAACACAAATAATAAGTTTTCAAAAGTATCACCTTTTAATGAGATACTAAATCGGAAATTTATGCAATGTGTTTGTGTTTTTTCACATAATCTGTCTATTGATGAACAAATGATAGCCTATTACGGCCGCCACAGTTGTAAAATGTTTATAAAAAACAAGCCAATCAGATTTGGTTATAAATACTGGTGCATGACATCTTCTGAGGGATACTGCTATCAATTTATTCCGTATGCTGGGTCCTCCTCCACTAAGGATACAAATCTTGGACTAGGTGAGGATGTGGTTTTACAGTTGCTGTCCCACCTGGAGACTCCAGGAAATCATAACGTCACATTCGACAACTTTTTTACCAGACATAAGCTAAGGTGTCTTATGAACTCTAATGGCTACTTCGCGACTGAAACTGTGCGTGATAATCGGACAAATCATGCTCCCTTACTGGATGTAAAGGCAATGAAAAAGAAGCCTCGTGGCACAAGTGATGTATTATTTGACAGAAATAATGATGTGCTTGCTGTGCATTGGAACGACAACTCGGTAACTATATTGTTTACAGCAGCACTTAACTTCAAATAAATGAACTTTTATATTAGGTTGTGACTATGATGACAAACTTTTCGAGTCATGCACCGATGCAAAACACTAAGCGGTATGATCGAAAAATTCATAAAATGACGACCGTTGAACAGCCATTGCTAATTCATCAATATAATTAGCGAATGGGTGGAGTGTATTTGTTTGACAACGCAATAAATAACTACCGCATCAGAGTACGTGGCAAGAAATAGCATTGGCCACTACTTACTAATGAATTTGACGCAGCCATGGTTAACGCCTGGAAATTCCATGTACTTTGCGCAAAATATGAAAACACAAAGCCTAACAGTCGGTTTGATTTCCGCATAAGTGTGGTGGAATCTCTTATAACCCTTGGAAAGGTTCGTGCATCACCTGGGCGCCGTTCTGAAAACGAACAAGTTGTTGGCATGAGCACAGACGGCTTAGAACACTTTGTGCAGAAAATGGAAAGACGTGCTCGTTGCCGGCAATGCGGTGGAAAAACATTTAATGGTTGTGGATCCAAAACTGCATCCAAAAAAAAGTTTTGCGGACTTTCATAACAGCGTTCCACAAGATGAAAAGCAATTAAAAAAGGCTCAGTAATACTAAATTAAAGTACACACATACATTAAAAAAAAAGTTCAAATGTTATTAATCTAAGTAAATACCTCTATTAATAAATAAAATAACATGAAACAGTTAAAAATGTTATGCAACATTTCGTTAACATATACTTTTTTTTAATATTTGAAAATTTAGAACTCATTATCGACGGTTGGGTATTTTTATACCCAAGGTAGCAGATTCTTTGTAGAATCTGTCAGAGTGATGAAATCTTAAATTAGGAATTGTCTATCAACAGCTCGTATCGTAAATTAATGGGCCACGAAAGCTTTTAAATTTTTTTTATATATTAAATTTTTTACAAATGATAATAGAGCAAAAATTATGATTTTCAAATTTCATCACATTTGACCTTGAAAATGTAAAATTTAACGTCAAAATTTGTGGACACACTTCAAAAACAATTTATAGCTCCATGTTTTGTTAAACCAACAAAAAAATATTAAGCTCTTAGCTTGAACCAATTCCGAGATATGATCGTTTCTGTGGAAGCATTTTCATGGGTAAAAAAATACCCATCCGTAGTTAATGGGTTAATGAAGAAGTTTGCATCAAAAAAACTAAGCTAATAATGGCAACGAAATATATAAACCCTCGGGCGTAGTCAAAAGTTATGTCGCAGAAAAAAACTAAAGATGCAGAAATATATTATGCGTACTTTTCAAAAATGTATGAAGCCTATGAGGTTAAAATTTCGTTCCACTCTATTGAACACATTTCACAGTTGCTTTTAGGTTAGATTTTCTACAAATTTTCTTGCACTTTTAAGACTTCTTTCTCATTTTATAGTTTTTATAATATTTTCACTCAAATTATCACAAATAACACACGCGACAGCACAGTTTACAACTTTAAAACATTATATATAGTTAGTATATATATATTTAACAAAATATAATAAAATCAGTGTAATAAGAACTATAAAATATGAAAGAGTCTTAAAATTGCAAAAAAACCTGTAACAACTTCACTTAAAACGTCAGCATAAAGAAACTCATGATGAACACCTGATTTTGACATCTAACCAGCTTTATTCTGCTTTCTACTTCATTCCTCTCCGAGTCGGCTCTACCTTATAATTCTGCCATGGCCCTTACAAGCTATTGTTAATATTTAAACTGAAGCAAACTACAGTTATATCAGTTTATCAGTTATATCAGCAAAAAAATATGAAAAGACGTTACGACCAAGAATATCGCCCTGAATGGAAGCGATTTGATGCTTTTTAAAGTTGGCTGTGCCAAGAAAAAAGCAGGAAAGGTGCATTTTTTACGGACGTAGGTGCGTAGCCGATAAATTTTGACCCCCATGCTGCCATGTTAAAGCCATTTCAAATTCAAGACGATTGTACATAATTTTATTTGCCGATAACATATAGATGACGATAACATTATTTTATTTGCCTTTATGTAATCAATTTCAATTTATATTTTGCTCTTTAAATTAATGAATTTTTTTAAAATATTTTTCTGGATTTTTGTTAATAAAGATTTTGTTTAGCTACCCTGCAGAGAGCTGGTAGACAATGAACACTGTGCACTAGTTTTGTAATAGTACTTATAGGTCATATACGAACTAGATAGCTATCGTACCCTAGTAGACAAAAACGCGCTGGTAAATTCAATTAGAGAAAGTGAAACAAAGCTATTTAGCGAGCTGCGCGTATCCATGCCGTTTTGGCTGCAACTTAAATTTTGTTGTATTCTTCTTTTTGCCGGCATTTGTTCAATGTAGTTAAAAAGAAACAAATCGAAATATAATTAAATAAAATAAATGGAATTAAATAAAGCAAAAAAAAACGTAATAATAATTAAATATAATCAAAGTGCAAGTGGCAAAAGGCAGCTTAGAAGGGGAATCTTCCAACAACTGCAGTCCGAAGAAGAGTTTGTTTTGGAAGAGGAGAAGAATTTAATGTGTGTAGTAATATATATATGCTTGTAATACTGTTACAAATATGTAAATATATTTAAATGTACCTAAATATATATTAAAATAAATAAATATTACATTAAATTCCAATATTATTAATGTGTTTGACAATTTCGAATATCTATCTTGAGAGAACCAGTTTTAGAACTAGTGCTATATCTGCCCCAAGGTACTAGTGCAATATCTCTCCCAAAGAACCAGTTATTGCACTAGTGCGTGGTGATGCAGTGGGTGACAATTGACCCTTTTCGCGGGACAAGTCCATGTTAAATACGACAGTAAAAAGCATTGCTTGGAGATAGGCGAGGTACTAGTAGCTGTCTTCTAAATACTAGTGAATTCACTATTTTTGTACTAGTTCTTGACGCTGCAGGGTAGTTAAAATTAAGCTTAAGGTTCTTTTGGTAGTTTTAAATTTTTTTTAGTAGCTCTTAGTAGTTTTTTCTGTAGATTTAGTAGGAAACCACTTCAAGAAAACGGAGCGGTCACTATTTTAGGAAGCCAAAATATTTTATGCTACTTCGCTACCTGAGCGCTCTTTCGGATAGAATGGAGCCATTATAAAAATTATTGTGCATTTAAATCATGGGAGAACTACAAGGTAGGCTCAAGTTGGAGTAAAAAGGAAGCTGTGTGTCAAAATCGGCTGGTCGAATTTTAGTTCTCTTATTATTGTTGCTGCCTTTTTCGTTTGACGTTTAGCGTTCTCACAGCTTTGTTGTTGCAAAACTTGTTGTTTGAGCAGCCATCTTAATGTGAGCCAACCCATGGTGGAATAATAATAAGGTGATAGTGAGCTTGACACTTCTTTCTCAAAATGGTAAATTTATGTTTCCCCGCTCTTGTCAAAAACAGCTAATGGTGAATTGGAATAAAAATAAATTTTGTTAAATTCGTGTTTTTTGTGCAAGTAAACAAGATATTCAGTTTATCAAGCTATTATCAGTTATTATCAGTTGAGGCATTGAACATGGCATTCGATATGTTCTTGAAGCAGGCGATGTGAATGCAAAACAATTTGTATGCTGGCCAAAGCTTCATGTCGGTGGCACCTTCCAGCGCACGTTTTTGATAAAATAGCAAAACCATTCAATGGGGAACTTGGCAAATGGGCAAAGCCAACTGCAATGACTTTTTTTAACATAACACGGCACAATTAATTGCATTAAATATTTATTTACACTTAATTCGCACAATAAACCATAAAAACTTTAGCACATCTTAACCTAGCAACTCAAGCAAATAATACAATCTGACAACTATCACAGACCCAGCGGCAAATTTACGGAGTACTCCAGTATTTCATATATGGAAGGCAGTACACTTGTGTAAAGTTATTCATATATGAATTTGTGCGTGAAGTTGTATATGGGAAAAGGAAGCTCGACTACTTGTGTGCATACTTTATAATCGAAAATATAGCCTGTGTGCCTACAGGCAGTACACTTTTGTTGTGCCATTTATGTATGAATTTGTATATGAAGTCGTCTTTGGGTGATTTTTGCTAGTTTCCTTTTTGTTTTCTTTGTTCACTTATTAGCTTAAGACATTCTTCAAATTCTTTCAATATTTTCCAGTGGTTTTTTCATGTAAACATAAGGACTTTTCCACATCGAGCAATTGAAAAACAACGCAACATCAACAAATGTTGCTAACCCAGCGTCTAGACCAGACAATTTGTCTTAACAATCCCAATACACTCACACATTTTTTACTAACACGCTCACATTTTCTCAGTCGGCAGGTCAATTGTCAGGCAGACAATTGAGCTGACAACGATTTGACGTATGTTGACAATTTTTTACGTTTCCTAGGAAAAAATGCTGAGAAATGTTAAAAAACTTGAAAAAAGCATTTCGAAACAGAAACGCAGTGAGAAAGTTGAAAGTTAAGTTTTCCGCACAAAATGTAATTTTTTCGTTGGCCAACGATCTCCCCGTGCATTAGTTAAATTTGTTTTAAACATTTTTGTTAACATCCTCCAAGTGCCACCACCAGCAACAGAAGCAAGTGCAACGCAAATTTCTTGCTTCTTTCGCTGGCCAACGTCCTCCAAGTGCCATCACCACCAGTACAAATCAGCGCAGCGCAAATTTCCTGCTTTTGCTGGCCAACGTTCTCCAATTGCCACCACCAGCAGCATAAGTATGTTATGCTTATAAGTGTTTGATTAAATAACAATTTAATAAGTGTTTAACAATTTAATAGTGCAGTGTAATTTTTGTTAACATCCTCGAAGTGCCACCACAAGCAACAGAAGCAAGTGCAACAAACGGAGCAAGAAAAATGCGTTGCACATCCTGTGTTGTTGGTGATGGCACTTTGAGGATGTTAACAAAAATTAACGTTGCACTTGCTGTGTTGCTAGTGGTGGCACTAGGAGGACGTTGGCCTGCGAAAGGAGCAAGATATTTGCGTTGCACTTCCTGTATTGCTGGTGGTGGCACTTGGAGAATCTTAACAAAAATTAACGCTGCACTTACTTGTGCTGCTTGTGGTGGCACTTGGAGATCGTTGGCAATCGAAAAAAATTAAATTTAGTTCGTAAAATCATACTTTTTGATCTCACAAGTTTCACATCGAAAAACATATATGCAAACCAAAAAAAGTGCTTTTATATTCTTTTTATTTTTTCTATTCGCTTTCAAAGGAAACGTCCAATATCGAAACAATTGTCATATATTGTCTTGCAGTTGTCTTGTGTTTTATGTTTTTTATTTTTAATTCAGGAAGCAGCAATGAGCGAGCAATTAAACAAATTTATATATGTTATAGAAGAAATAGAGAAATATCGCTGCTTATTTACGGATATAATAATTACAAGCTGCAACGAGAGATCAATGTTGCGTTGTCCGTGACTTACTCATCTGAAAGCATAGGTTGCAATATTGTTTGGAATTGCAGTGGCTTGCAACTTTCTAAGCAGTTGTGTTGCAGTTGGGTTGCTTTTCCGTTTCTCCGTGTGGAAAAGGCCTAAGTGGTTGTCATGTTAGCCTCAGTTGCAAATCGAAGCGCGAAAAAGAAGGTTAATTGTTGTGACTCAGTCGTCACAAGACAATTAAAGCTTTAATAAATTAATGCCGATAGCAAATATCGACTAACCTTGATCATGAATTGAGGCATAAACAGATAGTAAAATAAAACGCAGCACAAATTGCTTTAAGCACCGACCTACCTCAATTCATGATACCAGGCATAATCCAATTACAACAAACAGAAGCACGTCAGAGCGCGTGCTTAATTTATAGCAGCAATTAGTAATATGCTGACTTAACAAAATAATGCCACACAGGTGAACGTCGCTATGCGCCTGATACCTGAGTCGCGTTTTTGTTTGATGAAATTGGGAAATGTCGTACAAGCAGTGAACTCGATATTTGATCTAATTTATTTCATGCAGCTGTTGGTCGCTATTTTATGACCAAATGATAATGCATAATTGCCAAAGCTCAATAAACAATGTATGTATGTATGTTTGTATGTGGATATAATATAATTAGGAAGTAAGATAAGTTAAGATTGTTGCACAATCGCAATGTGACAAAAAACCGTCAATTGTACAAAATTATGATGGTGTAAAATTAAGTGATAATGTAAAGATTTTGGAAGCCAGATATTTGTTATAAATATCTGTGCTTCTGCTAGAAATAAAGGAGAATGAATAAAGAGTCTGAAGACGCACTACATTATTTTTCCCAGACACCAACAAGTATTTTCTTTCCTTTGAAGCGGACCAGTGTGTATATATATATGATAAGTCGGGGATTGGCCAAATCAGACCACAGTGGGTCCCTTTTCGTCCCCTATTTGACGAAGGATGCTACTGCTCGGAGCACTCATAAGTGAGCATGCTCCTTACATAAGCACCCTTTGTCACCTCAAGCATGTCCTTGTAGGTCAGTTGACCAATCTCGGCTTCGTCAATAAATGGACGTCCCAGAATGGTCAGTCTTATGCTTGCCACCGCCGGACCTTCTTCCCACCTTGTACGGTGTTGCGAGTCCATCCAATGCTTAATAAGGCCTGCCACCATGTTGTCGCCTATGGCGATACGTGGTTCTGGTACACAGAATTCTTCTGCTGATCCTTCTCTTGCTAAAGAATCAGCCTTTTCATTCTGTTCTATGCCAGAATGTCCTCGCACCCACATAAGTGTGAGCTCATTTGTCTGAGCGCACCTATTGAGTTTGGTAAGACATTCTATGGTCAACCTGGATATAATATCTGTCCGTTGCATGCACCTAATCACCGACTGATTGTCAAGGGCAATGACAATTTTCTTGCCATTTACCCGGCCATCTATCAAGTGGTCCAGCGCATGCACTACACCAAGCATTTCCGCCTGGTATAAGACGCGAACCTCCCCAGCCTCAGTACACAGGATAGGTTCAACTCTTCTGAGTAGACGCCTGACCCAGCTCTGCCATTCATCAGAGAGCCGTCTGTGAATATACTGATGTTGCTACCAGCGGTTTCTTCACAAACGGATCCATCTGTTATTAGAGTTTTATAACATTTTTCTGTTATTCATTCTCTGCCTTCCGTCCATAGGCATAGACGTCTCCCTGACATTTTGCTGTGCCATGTCCAGGATGCGCATATGACCATGGAGGGCTGTTGCTCCATGCCACGTAGCATTTCGCAACATCCTGAGGGCTGTTAGCGCTGCCGTTTTCTTTATTTCTAAATACAACGGTAGCATACCTAACAAAACCTCCATTGCTCTTGTTGGAGTGGAGCGTATTGCCCCAGTTATTCCAACACACGCCAGCCGTTGGACTCTGTCTAGTCGCTTCTTAATGGTTTTCTGACTGACTTTTGTCCATCAGATCACCGAAGCATACGTGATGACAGGTCTAACCATCACAGTGTTGAACCATTTCATAACCTCTGAGTTTAGCCCCCATTTTAGACCACAAATGCGTCTACACTGAAACAGAACCCTCTTGGCCTTTTGGATCCTGTCTCCTACATGTTCGTTCCAGTTCAGTTTACTATCGAGAGCTACCCCTAGATATTTAACTTTCGTGGACATGTTGATTTCAGCTCCAAAAAGTCTGAGTGGTTCTCTCCTCAGGCCTATCCTCTTTCTTGTAAAGAAAATATTGTCTGGTTTTCCTGCGTTCACGGTGAGGCCTTGTTCTCGACACCACTCCTCCACCATTCGGAGTGCTCCCTTCATGATGTCAGAAATGGTGTCAATGAACTTACCACAGACCACCAACACAATGTCATCTGCATACCCTATCGTGTGTATGCCCGATTCATCTAGTCTAGCCAAAAGTGAGTCCTCAGTGATGTTCCACAGGGTTGGCGATAACACCTCTCCTTGAGAACATCCCCTACTTACTTTACCTCTAGTCTTGACTCTACCGTTCTGCATGTTGACAGCCCTGTGCTTGAGCATATTGTCTACCCAATTTACTATCATTGGGCATACATTGCGCTCTGTCAGGCCTTGCCGCAGCCTTCCAAAGCATATTTTATCGAAAGCACCCTCGATGTCCAATAAATCCTGAAAACAGGTTCTTTTCAGCAACTTTTACTAATTCGTGAAGAGCATTCTCCGTAACGCATGTTGGCTTCTACTCGGAGGAGTGTGCATCAGCGAAGTGCTCTCAATACAGTCAACCATCACTCTTTCCATCATTTTCAAGAGAAAAGACCTAAGGCTGATCGGTCTGAACGACTTCGCCTCCGCATAATCCTTCTTTCCAGGCATTGGAAGAAAGACAACTTTCGTCTCTCTCCAAACTCTCGGAACGTACCCAGTCGCAAAGCAAGTAACGAATATACCCCACAGCCTAGGTGCAATGAGATCATTCCCCCATTGCATCATAGCCGGAAATATACCGTCCATCCCTGATGTTTTGTACGGAGCAAATGAGCATATAGCACTCCTCACCATGTCCATATAGATCATTCTTGCGGCTTCCAGTCTGTCAACCCTGTGCATACCTTTCTTCAGGTTTATCCATGGGTCATCAGACTTAAAACTTCCAGGAAAATGCACCTCCATCAGAACTTGCATCGACTCTTCCAGGTTCTCTGCCATGGTTCCATCCGTTTTTCGGATCAGTCCCACTTTGGAGAATGGATCTTTTGAAACCATTTTCTGAAGCCTGCATGCTTCTGAAATAGTTTCCATCCCAGAGCAGAAGTCTCTCCACGACTGCCTTTTACGGTGTCGTATGAGGCTCTTCAGTTCCCTTTCTGTGCCTTGTATTCTGCCCTTGTTTCTGGGGTTCTCCCTCTCATGTGCCGATTGAAGGCCTTCCTAACCTTCTTCTTCAGAGATTCAAGTTCCGTACACCACCATGGTGTTGGATCACCCTCGTCTATTGAAGTTGTAGGACATGCCACCTCGTAAGCTTCGACCATGGCCGAACTAAGATGTTTGACATGGCTTTCCACTTCCGCTGTATTCCCTGGTACTTTTATAGCTTTTTGGGTCAGTGTTTCCCTCAACTTCGCCTTATATTTCACAGAATCCGTGTTCTTGGGAATCCTGCCCTTCTTGCTACTCTGCTGGCGTCGGATTCCGTACTTGACTTCAAAGTGAATGGATCTGTGGTCCGACATGGTTAGCCTATCCACGACCCTCCAGTTTTCTATTCTGCTCAGAATCTTTCTGCAAATAAGAGTGACGTCAATGACTTCCGCTCGCCTTGCATCAACGAAAGTCTACTGCACTCCTCTATTTGCAACCAACAGATTATTCCTCTCCACAAATTCAAGCAGTTGCTCTCCTCTGTCATTGTTGTTGGTGCTTCCCACGCAGTACAATGCGCGTTGGCATCACATCCTATGATCACTCCAATGCTTCTTTTCTCACAATAATTTACCAGGTTCTCCACCTCTTTTGAAGGTAGTTGGTCCGGAGAGTCGTAAAGAAGATATGCTGAAGCCACCATACAAGTACCTGCACCATCCCCGATTCTCACAACGGTAAGATCCGGGGAACATAGGTGTGGCATATGTACCGCTAGTATACCATGTCTTACCAGGATACAGGTCCTCCATCTGCCATCTGCCACCGGTTTCCGCTCTGACAGACCTTTGATTCTATTGTGAAGAGTCCAAGGTTATTGGAGCATTGCTATGTCAGTTCTATCCTCCTCCATGCAACGCATCATCATTGCTGATGCTGCCCTACTGTGGTGTAGATTGAGCTGACACACCACGAGGTTTTCCTGGTAAAGGCCCACCACCCGCTCTGGTGGTTCCTCCCTTGCAGAATTCCCCACCATCCCCGTACGAGGGAATTCGTCAAGCTCACCTTGCACCCTTTTGGAATTTGATGAGAGCTTGATCAAGGCCGCAGTTGACTTTCCCCCTTGCCAGCCTGATCGCTACCATCTCATCCGCCCCGCACCACGCAGTGAACTTGACGCCTCCTTCCTTTGCATCTCAGAACTTCGTTGCATTGCTAACTCTCCATTTAGAAGTGTCCGCAACGCACCGGTTCTGGGTCTGAAACCTTCTAAGGATGACCTCCTTGCTTTCGGAAGTACTGTAAACAATGATGAACATCCTTCTAACGTCCTTTAATGCGTATAGTCGGTCGACCCGCAACTCATCCCTTTCCCATAAGGTCATGATCTTTGGCACGGTTCGGCACAGCCATACCTTAGATGATGGGTTCTTCCACCTGAGTACAATAATTCCATCCTCCAAGCTTGCGTTGCAAACAAATCCTGGAGAATTGGACAGGTTTTTGGAAAAATTATGGGTCCGAGCAAAAGTGGTTATATCAAACAAAGATAATTTCGCTTTGCTGCAGTCAAATACGGTGGGGAAAAATTTGACAAAGGTAGAAGAGGCAGACGTAGTGTTTGATTACGTAAATAAATATCACGAGCACAAGAGTACGGCTCAAGCAAAGAAACTTGAGGAGTATAAGAGAAATTTTGAGGCTCTGAGAACAAAGTTAGGTGAAGTGCAACAACTAGGAATAGGAGACCAAGGTAAAGCAGAAGAGCTAGATTTGGAAAACGAAAGATCGAAAGGAAAGCGAGATCTGTTGCAAAGAGAAAGCGTATCGACAGAGTTAGTAGAGATGTTAATGGTCCAACAAGCTAGAGTAGATTTTGAGACGGTCGAACAGGCAAATGCTAGGATTAGGGAATTACAGGTACAAAATAGGGATTTTCAGAAGAATTGAAATTGGCAAGAGAAAATTCATTGCATCTTAAAGAGGCAACAGACGTGGAGACAGAAAAAGGGGGACATATCTTCGAGAATATAAAAATAAAAAATAATACAATGAATCTAAATGCAAAAGCTAAGACCGTGAATAATCTGGTCCCATAATTCTCGGGAATCGACTCGCCAACGGAGGTTTACAGGTTAATTCAAGGGTGCGATCTTGCGATAAGAGCGTTCAATTCCAGTGAGCTACCACACGTTGTAGAATGTATAAAGTTGAGATTGCACGAGGATGCTTTCGATTTGTGCAGAGGAAGACAATTTGCTAATATGGAGGGATTTTACCTATTAATTAAATCCAATTATCTAAGCAAAACAACTTACAATTCAATTCTAATGGAATTGTCGAAATGTGTTCAAGAGCCAGGGGAAAAATTGCAAGCATATGCAAGAAGATTAAGTTCGATAGAAGCAAGAGGGAAGGATTGCATAGGAGAAGAGGCAGGTTTGTTGGGTCAATTAAATAAGGCGGTGGTGACGGCTTTTAGGGAAGGATTGAATTACCCAAGCTTAAAACCAGTAGTGTTGACAAACCAATGTTGACAAGCAAGTTAGCCAAGATCGAGGGGATATAGATCAAGAGTTTTTACGACCCGATTTTTCTAAATAAAAACCCCACGATATAAATTTTCGCACTTCATGGCAGTTTAATCAACCTATAAATTTACATATGTGTTTATTGGCGGTCTTTGTGGCTTGGCTGACAAATTCATACTACTCTTAAATAATATATGACATTTTAACAAGGCAATTAAACTCAAGTTACTCTCATTAAGTACCGCTATAATAGAGAGACCAAAATATTAAAATTAATGGATATTAAAACATGACAAAGTAAACAATTCAAATTCTTTATACTCAATCCTAAACATGCCACCGCCCTTGATGTATCTCGAAGATGCATCAATGTATCTCAATCTGCCCATGGAATAGGCGCCACATTGTGTACTGCGCGTCGAATCTTACCATTTCTTGTCTGGACATCGACCACTCGTATACAATCATCGGAACCCTTTACTACACTTGTGACCCTGCCAAGTAACCATTCCTTCGGTGGCAAGTTGTCGTCTGCAACTAGCACTAGATCATTCTCTTCGACGTTCCTCTTCTTTCTAGTCCACTTAGCCTGGGTTTGTAATTCGTGCAGATATTCCGCGGACCAAAGCTTCCAGAAGTGCTGCTGAATTGCACTGATGCGCTACCACCGGGTTAAGTGCGACACGTTTTTCGTTTGCACATTTGGCTCGGAAATACCTACTAAGGGACCACTACCCAAAAGGTCTGCTGGTGTTATAACGGCTTCGTCGTTTGGGTCATTGGACATAGTTGTTAGCGGCCGCGAGTTCAGTATCGCTTCGATTTCCGCCGTTATTGTGCTTAGCTCCTCGAACGTTAAGTGTGAACTTCCTAGAACTCGCGTAAGGTGGTATTTAGCGGACTTAACCGCCGCTTCCCACAACCCACCAAAATGTGGTGAGCGGGGGGGTATGTGGTGAAATTCGATATTTTCTGCTTTGCACAACCGTGAAATCTCCATTTGAGATTGTTGTTCGAAAAACATTTCCTTAAACTCTTTCAACTCCCGCCGGCCGCCAACAAAATTTGTACCATCGTCGCAGTACAGATCCGAACACAGACCTCTGCGTGCCACAAACCTTTTGAGCGCCGCAATAAAGGCCTTCGAAGTTAAATCGGAAACGACTTCCAAGTGCACGGCTTTCGTGGCGAAGCAGATAAAAACAGCTATATAACTTTTTACCAGTCGTACACCTCTCACTTTATGTGTCGTCATCACTGGTCCACAGAAGTCGACGCCAGTCGTAGAAAATGCTCGGCTTATATTAACTCGTTCAGCTGGCAAATTCCCCTTAATTTGTGTCTGCAACGTCGGCCGGCACCGAAAGCACTGCAAGCATTTGCTGGTTACAGAACTCACAGTTCTCCTTGCATCCATTATCCAAAACCTCTGTCTGAGCAGTACCATCAAAGCTTGAGGACCAGCTTGCAAATACCTTTCATGCACATATCGAACATAACATCGCACGAAATTACTCTCTGCAGGCGGCAGAATCTGATGTTTTGCATCGTAAGGCAGCTGGGCATGCAATAAACGACCACCAACTCGCAACAGGTCGACACCGTAGCAGCTCTCAATAAACACGTTGAGCCCTTTTAATTTGCTCGATGCAGGAACTTCCTCTTTCTTTTGAAGTGCTAGCAATTCAGCACGGAAACTATGCTGCTGCAAGCAGTACACTATACGAATAAGCGCTTCATCTAGTACTTTTACTGTTATACCAGATAACCCTTGACGTCTGCAAAACACACATAAAATTGCCACTCTTCTTTGAATTTTCTCGTACTGGCTGTGAGTCTCGATCCATCATAGCAAAAAGTTCTTTTTAATCTTGGCGTGTAATGCTGACACGGCACAGCGGCGTTCTTTATTGACTTCTTCAGTCGACTTTCTGAACTTATTTTTCGGCCACTCGTGGCAGGGTTTTCTTAAAAATGCAGGGCCAGAGATCCATATCGAATCTTGATGCTCATCCGCGAAAGCACCGCGTGATACGATGTCAGCTGGATTAATTTTGGTTGGCACGTGTCTCCAAATCGCCATTTTCGTTGACTCCTGTATCACCGATCCTCTGTTTGCTACAAATGTTGACCACGTCGACGGATGTACAGCAAGCCAATTCAGCACGATCTCCGAATCTGTCCATAGGTATGTTGCGTTGATCGAAACAGGGAAATTTTCTTGCGTCTTAACCACGAGATTTGACAAAAGCTCCGCTGCGAACAACTCTAGGCGAGGCAACGATTTTGTCTTTACAGGCGCAACCCTAGACTTTGCACTCCACAGCTGCATAGTTACGCCGTTGTCACAATCAACACATCGCACGTAGATACAGCATCCATAAGCTCTTGTTGATGCATCTGAAAATCCATGCATCTCGACTCGAACATTCTTTTTGGCTGACATGACATAGCGCAGGATGCTGATGTCTTCCACCAATTTTAACTTTTTTCGTATTTCCTCCCAGTGGCCATGCAAGCTCATCGGCAAGGACTCATCCTAGCCCAACTTCAGGATCCATAGGTCCTGCATAAATACTTTTGCCTTTACGATAACCGGATTTATTAAACCAAGTGGATCAAACAACCTTGAGAGCTCTGCCAAAACAATCCTTTTTGTAATTGCTCTATTACTTTTAAGTTCAGGCCGAACATACCTGAATACATCAGCGATCGGTTCCCAGATAATTCCAAGAGTTTTGATTATTTCCGAATCATTAACGCGAAGTGGCTTCTCTCTGTCAGCTTCAGGAACTTGACTTAGAAAACGATCGTTATTCGAATGCCATTTCCGGAAAGTAAAATTTGCAGAGTTCATTATCGTAGATACCTCTTCATAAATTCGAAAAATGTCTTCCTCAGTATCTACACCAGAGATAAGATCGTCCATATAAAAATCGTGGAGGATCTTCTCAGCCCCCACGGGGTATCTTTCCGCATTCTCTTCATCCAGCTTCTTCAGGCATCTAGTCGCCAAAAACGGTGCCGAGGTGGTTCCAAATGTTATCGTATGAAGCCGATACGACCTAAGTTTCTCCTCACTGGAACCTCGCCACAGAATTGCTTGATAGTTAGCATCCTCCTCAGATACCCACGCCTGCCTATACATTTTAACGACATCTGCTGTCATCGCAAACTTAAAGCAACGAAATCTTAAAATTATAGACATCGACTGTCATACGAGTATGACCGAGCTGTTGATATTCGTTGATGAAATCTGCATATGCCTGCTTAACAACAGGGTCACGAGCTAATCGCCGCTCAAGTGGTAGGAACCGACGCTCAGCGATGTGATGTGGCTGTCCAAGCTCACTCACGTTGCTCTTGAATGGAATCCTTACCATAAATCGATTATCAGCATCTCGCGTTACAGTCTCCTGAAACCATCGCTCACATTCTTTTTCTTTGTCCGTCCAAAACGTTGATTTTGACGATATTTCTTCCATCTGCCAAAATTTCTCCACTAAATTGCTAAGCTGCGCCTCTATACTGCTACTGTCAACCAAAAGGCTTTGAACAATTTCACTAGCACCATCTGGTGTTTAAGATAACGCAGAAAAAAAGTTCAAGATACCCACCGTATCAGAAAACCCCTTTGTAAAAATTTTCACGCAAATCGGATGTACAACTTGAAGTTTTCCAAGATTTTTATCCTCTGGTGTTCAATATAGAACAAAATAGATAAGTCATAAAAACTGCCGTACCCGAAAACCCCTAAATACAAATTTTCATGTAAATCGGGTGAATGGTTTCGTGGAACCCGATCGCAGCGCCACCTACCGGGTCCAATTGCGAATTAAACACACACAAAAAATTTCATCAAAATCGGTGCAGCCGCTTAGGAACAGTTTAATAACACACACACGTACAAATTGTACAACAGCGCCCTCTACTTTTCGATACAGAGCAAAAGAGATAACGCAAAAACAGTTGCCATACACGAAAATCCTTTAATAAAATTTTTCATCCAAATCGGATGAGCGGCTTTCTACTTTTACATGATTTCTTAAGAGATTTGTACTACAGCACCCTCTGGTGTTCGATATAGTACAAAAAAGATAAGTCCAAAACAGTCACCATATTAGAAAAAACCTTTATACCAATTTTCATGAAAATCAGGATAAACAGCTTAGAAATTTTTTAAAATATTTGTACACATCACCCTCTGGTGTTCAAGAAAGAACAGCGTACATAAGTCACAAAAACTCACCATATCCGAAAACCTCTATATACAAATTGTCATGCAAATCGTATGAATGGTTTCGGAGATAAACTATAAAAACAAAATTAATTAAACATGATTGCAGCGCCACCTACCGGGTCCAATTGTGAATCTGAACCATCCAGGGATCCACTCAAACACACACAAAAAATTTCGTCAAAATCAGTGCAGCCGTTAAGGAAAAGTTAAATAACATACACACGTACAAATTGGACAACAGCGCCCTCTTGTTTCGAGAAAGAGCAAAAAAGTAGCACCAGAACCCTTGCCGTACTCGAAAATCGCTACTTACAAATTTTCATCCAAATCGGATGAGCAGTTTTGGAGTTTTTCACGATTTTCGTAATATTTAGAGTTAAAGCACCCTCTGGTGTTCAAGATAGCACAAAAAAGATAAGTCCAAAACACTCACCGTATCAGAAAACCCCTATATTCCAATTTTCATGCAATTCGGATGCACGGCTTAGGAGATTTTCGAGGTTTTTCAAAATATTTATTTTGATATTACTACAGCGCCCTCTGGTGTTCGAGAGAGAAAAGAGTAGAGTAGAGTGAAAAAACTCAGTGGGTCCGAGAACCTCTACATACAAAATTTCATGCAAATCGGATGAACGGTTTTGGATTTTTTCGACTTTTTTAAAATATTTCTTCTACAGCGCCCTCTGGTGTTCAAGATAGAACCTAGTTTATAAGTCATAAAAACTCACCATTTCCGAAAACCTCTATATACGAACTTTCATGCACATCGTATAAGCGACTAAGGAGTTTTTTGACGTTTTTTAAAATATTTGTACTACAACGCCCTCTGTTGTTCAAGATAGAACAGAGTAGATAAGTCATGAAAATTCACCGTATCCAAAAACCTCTATATACCAATTTTTATATTAATCGGATACACGGTTTAGGCGTTTTTCGAGGTTTTTCAAAATATTTGTACTACAGCGCCCTCTGGTGTTTGAGATAGAACGGTGTAGATAAGTCAAAAAACTCAGCGTGTCCGAGAACTTCTCGATACAAATTTTCATGCAAATCGGATGAACGGTTTCGGAGATAAGCTGAAAAAACGAATGCCTGGATTTTGATCGCAGCGCCCCCTACCGGGTCCAACTTTTTTACTAGATATAAAGTAGCCTATGTTATGACCGGGTATATAAGGATCCTTGATTCCAAATTTCATTTAAATCCATCCAGTGGTTTTCGCGTGATGCTTTAACAGATAGACAGACAGACAGACAGGCAGACAAAAATTTTAAAAATGCGATTTTCGGGCTCAGCGTCATTCAAAACGTCCATCGCAAAAGGAATTTCAAAAAAATATTTCATGTACAGATTTTTTTTTTTTACAATTTTATGTATATATAGATATATTTATTTTTATTATTTTCATTTTCATCATAATGAATAGGAAAAAAACAAACATTGTTTATTGACCTCTTCAACAATTCAATGCTGGTTCTTTCATCTATAATACTGCGTTTTCTAATACGTAGAACGCACTTGTAAATTTTTTTTTTTAAAAATGAAACGACTTAGATATGACATCGTTTCTTACTTCAGAATTAGTTTAGAATTTACGAGGAAGTCTTATATTCATTTGGTATCAGGCAATATTTATTCCTTTTTCTTTTCTTTATTTTTATTTTAGTTTTACGGAACTTAATTCATGAATTACTACGATGACTAAGTAAATTGTTTTACTTGAATGTAACTTTGAAAATTCGATTTTTTTTTATTTTTTTTTTTTTTTCATTTCAATTTCCCTTCCAATTGACTTTAATTTCATTGATTTATTTTCTTTTCAAACTTTTTCGGAACGCATATTTGTTCCGACTTTAATTAATTATTTTAATTTGTTCAACACTTTGTATTCTCTTCTATATTTCCTTTTTCCTCTGAATGAAGAATTTCATTTACTTTATTTCTATTCCTGTTTTTAATTCTATTTAAAAAAAATATATTTTATTTTGCGTAAGCACAATTTAAAATTGGCTTTGAAATTAATTTTTTCCTAATTTGGTTTCTTTTCATTTTTTATTGAAATAAGTTATATTTTTTTCTCTTCTTGTAATTTATTAAATAATTCTGCTTTTTCCATTTGTTGGAAATATTATTTATCTGGCACTTGTTCTCTACCTAATTTTCTAGTTTATTGATTTCATGTTAGTCGGAAGGCATTACCGTTTCTTTGTTTTGCCCTTCTTAAACTACTTCGGGCTTCTCTGAATTTTCTTTATTTTTTCTTGTCCTTTGTGTTGGACCCTGTTTTAATTATACCTATACCATTACCCTGTTGCGGTATTTTTATTTCATAAATCTTTCTTTTAATTTTATTTCCTCATTGATTTTTCTTTATTTATCTTCATTTCATCATTATTCTCTCTTTTACTTATTCTTTTTCACAATTATTCTTCTCGATGGACTTTATTTCCTTACCTATTCTTTATCAGAAGTCTTCTGTATTTTATTTATCTTCGATAATCATTTATTTTCGTAATTGCTATGAGACAGTTTGAGTAAATTGTTATGAATTTTCTTTGTTTTCTTTTCGCAAACATTCCGCTAAAGGTATTTGGCTCCTTTCTAGTGAACCATTTGCTTGCGGATGGTATGGTGTAATGTGCAATTTCTTTATACCTAACATTTTACATACGTCCGAGAAAAGACGTGAAATAAAGTTTGACCCGTTGTCGGTTATTAACACCCTTGGTACATTGTGACGAGTCAAAATCTCATTGAAAAATACTTTTGCCACGATGCCTGCCCCCGCACCTGCTATTGCAACACAAATCATGTATTTTGGAATCGTCGTGGAATGTTAATATATATTTATTACCGGATATTGTTTCTGGCAGGATACCCACCATGTCCATATAAACTTTATCGAATGGTCGTGTTGCTGTATCCGTCAAGACCATCGTCATTTTAGTTAACCTAGAACTTTTGTTTACTTGACATTTCTTGCAATTTTTTACATATTCTTTTATTTGTTTCTGCATTCCTTTCCATCTGTATTCTTTTCTTATTCTAAATAGTGTTTTCAAGGCCCCTTGATGGCCTCCTAATGGTGAATCGTGAAAATCTTTCAGTATTGTTTCTATCTCTTCTGGATCCGTTATTAGTTTTCCTTTTTGTTCTTTACTTAATGATTTTCTTCCTGTGTACTTTCAGTTTCTGGGATATTCTCTGATTTATCTTGCTCGTTTATTCTGGTCCTCGATCTCGTTTGTACTAATCTTATACCCTGCTCTGGTTGTGGTATCCTACTTAACGCGTCTGCATTTAAATTTCTTTTTCCTGGCTTATATCATATATTATTTCAAAGTCATACTCAGATATCTTGTGTGTAAATCTTGCTAATCTTGATGTCTGTAAATTTTATATGGCCTACCTAATAAATATGCTCTAAAATTTTTTGTTGCCCATACTATTGCTAAAAATTCCTTTTCTATTGTCGAATTCCGTTTTCTGCGCTATTTAATGATCTACTTGCGAAGGCAATTGGTCTGTCTTCTCCTACTTCACCCTGTGACAAAACTGCTCCTATCGCTTCCCCACTTGCGTCAGTCGTTAGTAAAAATGGTTTCTCAAAATCGGGATAGGCTAACACGGGTGATGAAGTTATAGCTTATTTTATCTTTTCAAATGCTTCTTGACATTTTTCTGACCATTGAAACTTTGTGTCTTTCTTCAATAAAATGTTTATGGGGGATGTCAATTGTGACATATTTTTTATGAGTTTCCTGTAATAGTTTGCTAACCCTAAAAACGCTTGAACCTACTTTCTATTTCTTGGCATTGGAATATTCTTACGCATTCTAACTTTTGTGGGTCTGGTAAGGCCCCTAGCTCCGAACATTTGTGTCCTAGATAGAATATCTCTCTACGAAGAAATTGACACTTCTCCGTATTTAACTTTAAACAATTTTCTCTTAGTCTCTGAAATACATGCGCTAGTCTTTCATGTTGTTGCCATAAATTTCTACGTCATCTAAATATACAAAACAATCTATTCCCTGTAATCCCGTCAGTATATGATTGATCAACCTTTGGAAAGTTGCTGGAGCTCTGGTGAGTCCAAATGGCATTCTATTGAATTCCCAAATGCCATACTAAACGCTGTTTTTTCTCTATCACTTTTGTTTACGAGGACTTGGTGGTACCCACTTGCCAAATCTAGAGTTGACAAATATCTACAGTTTTACAGTTTCCTAATTGATCTAATATTTCATCAATTCTTGGAATTGGAAAAACTTGTTTGATGGTGGCGTCATTCACCTTTCTAAAATCTGTGACTAACCTCCACTTTTTCTTTCCATCACTTCCTACTTTCTTTGACACTAATAGTAATGGCGAGTTCCAAGGTGACTTGCTTGGCCTAATTATGTCGTCTCTCAAACGCTGTTCTACTTAGTTTTAAATTTCCTCCCTATGGCCCTGAGGTAATCTATACTGTTTCTGATTTATTGGCGGCTGATCTGCTTGGACTTGAATATCGTGTTTTAAAACAGGAGTGTATGGTAATTTATCTCCTTCTAACAGAAAAATATCATGGTATGAAGTTTTTAAATTTCCTATTGAAGACCGTTCCTCTGTATTTAAATTTGTGTCCAATTTAATTGTTTCTGTTCCCTTACGCTGTATATCGTGTGATTATCTGTTTTATACATATTAAAATTCGAAAATTCTAGTTTATAATTTCTTGGTATGGTCGTATCCCTTTCCGTTGCATTAAAAACTGATACGCATGCTGTATTGTTAGAATCTTGATGAAGCATCCGAACGCTCCACTTAAATCTTTTATTTCTTTGCTTCTATTTTCAATTGTTTCTAACGCACTTTGCTTAACCAAACTCGTGTCTGCTCCGGAATCTACAAGTAGAATGAGTCGTTCATTTATAGCATTCTTGCAAGGAATTTCTACAAACACATCATTCACTTTGGAGACGCCAAAACATTTCCCCCTCTTATTCTCCTGTATGGTCAGATTTCTGTGCCAGCAACAACTTGGCTTATTTTTATTAAACATTTTTATTTTATCCATTACTGTCTCTTTGACTTTACCTATTATCATTTCAAGTATCACAATAATTTTTATCTTCTTGTTTTCAATTGTTTCTTATATATTTCTTAACGTTTCTGCCACGTTTACATACAGAATATTTTGCATGATGATTATCATGTTATAAAAGAAATTTTTTGCTGTTGTTTTCAACAACCCAAATGTTTCCTTTAACTCTGGACTAATACTCATCTTCTCCTGGCTTAGACATACCCCACCTTCTACTGGCTTAGAAGGTCTACTCTTCCTTTACTTCCACTGACTGAGGTGTACAGATATTTACAATCTCTTCGGATGTCAAATTCTCCGTTACTACACTCTCTATTGGCTTAGATGTACAGATATTTACAATCTTTTCAGACGTCGAATTCTCTGTTACTGCCTTTAGCGGCCGTGTTACTCTCTTATCTCGGGGTTTCCAGCTTAATGGCCTTTGCTGGGCCCTTGAAAGTTTACCTGTCTGTAACCCGGATTCTTTTTGCGTAACAATCCCCTTTCGTGTGTCCTTTTTTGTTACACCAATTGCATTGCATTACCGGTCTTTGCTTCCTACCGAAATACTTCCCCCCATTATCTCTGAATTGGTTTACCGTATTGACTCCTCTATTATTTTTACTATTAAAGCTCTTCTCTTGAATTGGTCTATTTCTAGGCCTGAATTCTTGGGAACGATTCCACCCTTTTTCATGACCATATTCCTGGCATTTTTTGCAGTATGGAGTGTTTTTCCGTGTAAGACACTCATCCCTGTAGTGTCGTAATTTCCCACAGAACGAACATTTAATTCGGGTTCTACCATCTTTGTCGGGCAAACTTTGTTTTCTGCTACTATTATTTGGATAGAATCTGTTCAGGATTGAGTATAAAGAATTTGAATTGTTTACTTTGTCATGTTTTAATATCCATTAATATTAATATTTTGGTCTCTCTATTATAGCGGTACTTAATGAGAGTAACTTGAGTTGAATTGCCTTGTTAAAATGTCATATATTATTTAAGAGTAGTATGAATTTGTTCGCCAAGCCACAAAGACCGCCAATAAACACATATGTAAATTTATAGGTTGATTAAACTGCCGTGAAGTGCGAAAATTTATATCGTGGTGTTTTTATTTAGAAAAATCGGGTCGTAAAAACTCTTGCGACGAAACATTGGTGCCGAAACCCGGGATGTTCGCAATACGTTAAGCGTTGAAGCCCCAAAAATAATATATAATTTTTGTGAACATATTACAAAAAAAACAAAAAAAAAATTGGCGTTGGTCGATGTGGATGGTGATTCGCTGTTTAATTGAGTTAAAGTAACATACAATAGTTGTTAGGACAACGTCGCGAAAATCTACTCAAAATTTGCTGAGCAACGACCAGGAGTTTACAGTTTTGTGAAATATATTACAAAAACCGTGGTGTAAAATATATTGGCAATATACAAGTTACTAGGCAAACTTAAGCAAATTGCATCATCAGCTACGTTATAACGGCAAAACTACAGCGAGCGCGCAGTTGGCAGATCTCCAGATTGGGAGCGACAGCGCAGCACAATCGCAGCAGAGTCCAGATTGGCAGCGTTGGCGCAGCAGAGTTGGACTTATGCGTGGAACATATTGACGACGGTAATGACGTAACGCCATCGGTCAAATTTGTTTAACATGTATTTCTGATGAAGTGAGAGCGCATAGTGCTAAAAAGCTTGGTAGTAACTTTGAACATTGGTTGAGTCTCTCACAGTGCTAAGAAGCCCCTGAGAAGAGTAAATAATTCCCACAAAGGTTTCTCTTAAAAAATAAATAATTCCACAAAGTGTTCTCATAAAAAATAAATTATTTTCGCAAAGCGTTCTTTTCAATAAAAATTATAAGAGTGCATAGTGCAAAAAAGCTTTGCAATAACGAACCTTGGTTGAGTCTCTCACAGTGTTAAGAAGCACTGAAAAGAGGAAATAATTCCCACAAAGTGTGCTCTTAAAAAGGAAATCTGTTTTTTTAATAAAAATTTCATAAAAAAAAAAGTCCCTGAGAAGAGGAACTTATTCCCACTTATACAATTACAACAAGATTGAATTATTTGATTAACATAAAAGATAAACAAGACAGTTATTAGTTGGGTGAAATAAATAACCAAATTTAATTCGATTGTAAACCTATTTTATTTAAGTTTTGGTCATGACTGGCAAACAAGATAATTCGGATATTATGGACGACGAACAAGAGGAATCAGGAACTGCAGCGGCCCAAGCTCGTGCATCAATAGTAACGCAAAAACTTGCTGAGTTCAAAGCGCTAAGAGCCTCTTCCAAAGGCAGCACATATCCAGAATGAAAACATTGATTTCAAAAAAGGGAGCAGAGTTATCTGTTGAGGAGCTTGAGTGTCGATTGGGGATTCTGGAATCCTATTTTAAGCAGTGTCTTAGCGTTCAATCTAATATTGACAAAATTTGTTCCGAGGCAGATGCGGCGGCTAGTGCAGCGTTGGTAGGTGAAATAGAGGACATGTACGTAGCAACCAAATCAAAAATTTTAGCTTTGATGCCCAAAAGACGACCATCAGCTGCAGATGTGAGTTAATTCAATGCAACAGCAGCTGGACCTGCGACGTCGCGTTTGAGACGTGAAATCAAAATTCTAAGATTCGAGGGTAAATACTCTGAGTTTCCAAATTTTATCTCGATTTTTAATAAAATGGTATACCGCGATGAAACGCTGGAGAACTGCGAAAGGTTTTTGATACTTAAAGAAAATTTGGGTCCGAAGCCTCTTGCAGCGATAAATGATTTTGATGTCACCGAGGAGAACTACTCAAAAGCATTGGATCGCTTGAAAGAGAAGTTCGACAAGATGTCTTTGATGTCTTTGAAGTCTTTGATGTTTGAAGAACACATCGCGGCGCTGTTCGAGTTACCAAAAACGACAAAGGCATCCTCGTCTCATCTGAGGCAAATAATCGATTCTGTCAACGCACATGTCAGCGCAATGCTGTCGCTTGGTGACTACAAAGACGTTGCCAACGCGCTCATATATAATATTTTTAGTAATGCAGAGGCTCGATGTGGAATCCCAAGTGAAGTGGAAGGAGTCTGTAGATTACGCAAAACTTTCTGCTTGGAATGACTGCTCAGCCATTTTATCCAGACGATGTCAGACACTCGAAGCGCGAGAAACCAAGTCAGTTTGGCCTGATGTCAAGCCAGTTGCGGCGAAGGAAAACCAGAGGGGGTTTAAACCGACATATTTTGCAAAAAGAAATACGCAAGCATCGCTTGCAATTGGCAGCTTACAGTGCGAAATTTGTCGAAAGCTAGGGCGTGAAGTCACAAAATGCCCTAAATTTGCAAATATGCCACTTCGAGAGCGTAAAAGTGCATCCCGCAGATGCAAACTTTGTTTTATTTGCCTAAAGAAAGGTCATTTATCGCAGGCTTGCAAAGCAACTCAGTGCACTATATGCAATCTGCCGCATCATAAGATGCTTCACAAATTTATGCCATCGGAGCTACCATTGACGCAAGTGAACTTGGGATCTGGATACGAGACAGCGCAGGCCACGTTGCACACGACATTGGTTGATACCGTCGAATTACCGGAGATTTTTTTAGAAACTGCTGTAGTGCGTATAAAGGATAGATACGGCCGATATCATGATGTACGTGTAATTTTGGATTCGGCTTCACAAATCAATTTGATGTGCGAAAAGATGGCGCATAAGTTGATGCTAAAGAAAATCCCATGCTCGCTTGGTGCGAATGGCATAGGTGACATCGAACTTCTCTTTCAAGCGATCCAATGCTTTTGAGTAGTTCTCCTCGGTGACATCAAAATCATTTATCGCTGCAAGAGGCTTCGGACCCAAATTTTCTTTAAGTATCAAAAACCTTTCGCAGTTCTCCAGCGTTTCATCGCGGTATACCATTTTATTAAAAATCGAGATAAAATTTGGAAACTCAGAGTATTTACCCTCGAATCTTAGAATTTTGATTTCACGTCTCAAACGCGACGTCGCAGGTCCAGCTGCTGTTGCATTGAATGAACTCACATCTGCAGCTGATGGTCGTCTTTTGGGCATCAAAGCTAAAATTTTTGATTTGGTTGCTACGTACATGTCCTCTATTTCACCTACCAACGCTGCACTCGCCACCGCATCTGCCTCGGAACAAATTTTGTCAATATTAGATTGAACGCTAAGACATTGCTTAAAATAGGATTCCAGAATCCCCAATCGACACTCAAGCTCCTCAACAGATAACTCTGCTCCCTTTTTTGAAATCAATGTTTTCATTCCGGATATGTGCTGCCTTTGGAAGAGGCTCTTAGCGCTTTGAACTCAGCAAGTTTTTGCGTTACTATTGATGCACGAGCTTGGGCCGCTGCAGTTCCTGATTCCTCTTGTTCGTCGTCCATAATATCCGAATTATCTTGTTTGCCAGTCATGACCAAAACTTAAATAAAATAGGTTTACAATCGAATTAAATTTGGTTATTTATTTCACCCAACTAATAACTGTCTTGTTTATCTTTTATGTTAATCAAATAATTCAATCTTGTTGTAATTGTATAAGTGGGAATAAGTTCCTCTTCTCAGGGACTTTTTTTTTTATGAAATTTTTATTAAAAAAACAGATTTCCTTTTTAAGAGCACACTTTGTGGGAATTATTTCCTCTTTTCAGTGCTTCTTAACACTGTGAGAGACTCAACCAAGGTTCGTTATTGCAAAGCTTTTTTGCACTATGCACTCTTATAATTTTTATTGAAAAGAACGCTTTGCGAAAATAATTTATTTTTTATGAGAACACTTTGTGGAATAATTTATTTTTTAAGAGAAACCTTTGTGGGAATTATTTACTCTTCTCAGGGGCTTCTTAGCACTGTGAGAGACTCAACCAATGTTCAAAGTTACTACCAAGCTTTTTAGCACTATGCGCTCTCACTTCATCAGAAATACATGTTAAACAAATTTGACCGATGGCGTTACGTCATTACCGTCGTCAATATGTTCCACGCATAAGTCCAACTCTGCTGCGCCAACGCTGCCAATCTGGACTCTGCTGCGATTGTGCTGCGCTGTCGCTCCCAATCTGGAGATCTGCCAACTGCGCGCTCGCTGTAGTTTTGCCGTTATAACGTAGCTGATGATGCAATTTGCTTAAGTTTGCCTAGTAACTTGTATATTGCCAATATATTTTACACCACGGTTTTTGTAATATATTTCACAAAACTGTAAACTCCTGGTCGTTGCTCAGCAAATTTTGAGTAGATTTTCGCGACGTTGTCCTAACAACTATTGTATGTTACTTTAACTCAATTAAACAGCGAATCACCATCCACATCGACCAACGCCAATTTTTTTTTTGTTTTTTTTGTAATATGTTCACAAAAATTATATATTATTTTTGGGGCTTCAACGCTTAACGTATTGCGAACATCCCGGGTTTCGGCACCAATGTTTCGTCGCAAGAGTTTTTACGACCCGATTTTTCTAAATAAAAACACCACGATATAAATTTTCGCACTTCACGGCAGTTTAATCAACCTATAAATTTACATATGTGTTTATTGGCGGTCTTTGTGGCTTGGCGAACAAATTCATACTACTCTTAAATAATATATGACATTTTAACAAGGCAATTCAACTCAAGTTACTCTCATTAAGTACCGCTATAATAGAGAGACCAAAATATTAAAATTAATGGATATTAAAACATGACAAAGTAAACAATTCAAATTCTTTATACTCAATCCTGAACAGATTCTATCCAAATAATAGTAGCAGAAAACAAAGTTTGCCGGACAAAGATGGTAGAACCCGAATTAAATGTTCGTTCTGTGGGAAATTACGACACTACAGGGATGAGTGTCTTACACGGAAAAACACTCCATACTGCAAAAAATGCCAGGAATATGGTCATGAAAAAGTGTGGAATCGTTCCCAAGAATTCAGGCCTAGAAATAGACCAATTCAAGAGAAGAGCTTTAATAGTAAAAATAATAGAGGAGTCAATACGGTAAACCAATTCAGAGATAATGGGGGGAAGTATTTCGGTAGGAAGCAAAGACCGGTAATGCAATGCAATTGGTGTAACAAAAAAGGACACACGAAAGGGGATTGTTACGCAAAAAGAATCCGGGTTACAGACAGGTAAACTTTCAAGGGCCCAGCAAAGGCCATTAAGCTGGAAACCCCGAGATAAGAGAGTAACACGGCCGCTAAAGGCAGTAACAGAGAATTCGACGTCTGAAAAGATTGTAAATATCTGTACATCTAAGCCAATAGAGAGTGTAGTAACGGAGAATTTGACATCCGAAGAGATTGTAAATATCTGTACACCTCAGTCAGTGGAAGTAAAGGAAGAGTAGACCTTCTAAGCCAGTAGAAGGTGGGGTATGTCTAAGCCAGGAGAAGATGAGTATTAGTCCAGAGTTAAAGGAAACATTTGGGTTGTTGAAAACAACAGCAAAAAATTTCTTTTATAACATGATAATCATCATGCAAAATATTCTGTATGTAAACGTGGCAGAAACGTTAAGAAATATATAAGAAACAATTGAAAACAAGAAGATAAAAATTATTGTGATACTTGAAATGATAATAGGTAAAGTCAAAGAGACAGTAATGGATAAAATAAAAATGTTTAATAAAAATAAGCCAAGTTGTTGCTGGCACAGAAATCTGACCATACAGGAGAATAAGAGGGGGAAATGTTTTGGCGTCTCCAAAGTGAATGATGTGTTTGTAGAAATTCCTTGCAAGAATGCTATAAATGAACGACTCATTCTACTTGTAGATTCCGGAGCAGACACGAGTTTGGTTAAGCAAAGTGCGTTAGAAACAATTGAAAATAGAAGCAAAGAAATAAAAGATTTAAGTGGAGCGTTCGGATGCTTCATCAAGATTCTAACAATACAGCATGCGTATCAGTTTTTAATGCAACGGAAAGGGATACGACCATACCAAGAAATTATAAACTAGAATTTTCGAATTTTAATATGTATAAAACAGATAATCACACGATATACAGCGTAAGGGAACAGAAACAATTAAATTGGACACAAATTTAAATACAGAGGAACGGTCTTCAATAGGAAATTTAAAAACTTCATACCATGATATTTTTCTGTTAGAAGGAGATAAATTACCATACACTCCTGTTTTAAAACACGATATTCAAGTCCAAGCAGATCAGCCGCCAATAAATCAGAAACAGTATAGATTACCTCAGGGCCATAGGGAGGAAATTTAAAACTAAGTAGAACAGCGTTTGAGAGACGACATAATTAGGCCAAGCAAGTCTCCTTGGAACTCGCCATTACTATTAGTGTCAAAGAAAGTAGGAAGTGATGGAAAGAAAAAGTGGAGGTTAGTCACAGATTTTAGAAAGGTGAATGACGCCACCATCAAACAAGTTTTTCCAATTCCAAGAATTGATGAAATATTAGATCAATTAGGAAACTGTAAAACTGTAGATATTTGTCAACTCTAGATTTGGCAAGTGGGTACCACCAAGTCCTCGTAAACAAAAGTGATAGAGAAAAAACAGCGTTTAGTATGGCATTTGGGAATTCAATAGAATGCCATTTGGACTCACCAGAGCTCCAGCAACTTTCCAAAGGTTGATCAATCATATACTGACGGGATTACAGGGAATAGATTGTTTTGTATATTTAGATGACGTAGAAATTTATGGCAACAACATGAAAGACTAGCGCATGTATTTCAGAGACTAAGAGAAAATTGTTTAAAGTTAAATACGGAGAAGTGTCAATTTCTTCGTAGAGAGATATTCTATCTAGGACACAAATGTTCGGAGCTAGGGGCCTTACCAGACCCACAAAAGTTAGAATGCGTAAGAATATTCCAATGCCAAGAAATAGAAAGTAGGTTCAAGCGTTTTTAGGGTTAGCAAACTATTACAGGAAACTCATAAAAAATATGTCACAATTGACATCCCCCATAAACATTTTATTGAAGAAAGACACAAAGTTTCAATGGTCAGAAAAATGTCAAGAAGCATTTGAAAAGATAAAATAAGCTATAACTTCATCACCCGTGTTAGCCTATCCCGATTTTGAGAAACCATTTTTACTAACGACTGACGCAAGTGGGGAAGCGATAGGAGCAGTTTTGTCACAGGGTGAAGTAGGAGAAGACAGACCAATTGCCTTCGCAAGTAGATCATTAAATAGCGCAGAAAACGGAATTCGACAATAGAAAAGGAATTTTTAGCAATAGTATGGGCAACAAAAAATTTTAGAGCATATTTATTAGGTAGGCCATATAAAATTTACAGACATCAAGATTAGCAAGATTTACACACAAGATATCTGAGTATGACTTTGAAATAATATATGATATAAGCCAGGAAAAAGAAATTTAAATGCAGACGCGTTAAGTAGGATACCACAACCAGAGCAGGGTATAAGATTAGTACAAACGAGATCGAGGACCAGAATAAACGAGCAAGATAAATCAGAGAATATCCCAGAAACTGAAAGTACACAGGAAGAAAATCATTAAGTAAAGAACAAAAAGGAAAACTAATAACGGATCCAGAAGAGATAGAAACAATACTGAAAGATTTTCACGATTCACCATTAGGAGGCCATCAAGGGGCCTTGAAAACACTATTTAGAATAAGAAAAGAATACAGATGGAAAGGAATGCAGAAACAAATAAAAGAATATGTAAAAAATTGCAAGAAATGTCAAGTAAACAAAAGTTCTAGGTTAACTAAAATGACGATGGTCTTGACGGATACAGCAACACGACCATTCGATAAAGTTTATATGGACATGGTGGGTATCCTGCCAGAAACAATATCCGGTAATAAATATATATTAACATTCCACGACGATTCCAAAATACATGATTTGTGTTGCAATAGCAGGTGCGGGGGCAGGCATCGTGGCAAAAGTATTTTTCAATGAGATTTTGACTCGTCACAATGTACCAAGGGTGTTAATAACCGACAACGGGTCAAACTTTATTTCACGTCTTTTCTCGGACGTATGTAAAATGTTAGGTATAAAGAAATTGCACATTACACCATACCATCCGCAAGCAAATGGTTCACTAGAAAGGAGCCAAATACCTTTAGCGGAATGTTTGCGAAAAGAAAACAAAGAAAATTCATAACAATTTACTCAAACTGTCTCATAGCAATTACGAAAATAAATGATTATCGAAGATAAATAAAATACAGAAGACTTCTGATAAAGAATAGGTAAGGAAATAAAGTCCATCGAGAAGAATAATTGTGAAAAAGAATAAGTAAAAGAGAGAATAATGATGAAATGAAGATAAATAAAGAAAAATCAATGAGGAAATAAAATTAAAAGAAAGATTTATGAAATAAAAATACCGCAACAGGGTAATGGTATAGGTATAATTAAAACAGGGTCCAACACAAAGGACAAGAAAAAATAAAGAAAATTCAGAGAAGCCCGAAGTAGTTTAAGAAGGGCAAAACAAAGAAACGGTAATGCCTTCCGACTAACATGAAATCAATAAACTAGAAAATTAGGTAGAGAACAAGTGCCAGATAAATAATATTTCCAACAAATGGAAAAAGCAGAATTATTTAATAAATTACAAGAAGAGAAAAAAATATAACTTATTTCAATAAAAAATGAAAAGAAACCAAATTAGGAAAAAATTAATTTCAAAGCCAATTTTAAATTGTGCTTACGCAAAATAAAATATATTTTTTTTAAATAGAATTAAAAACAGGAATAGAAATAAAGTAAATGAAATTCTTCATTCAGAGGAAAAAGGAAATATAGAAGAGAATACAAAGTGTTGAACAAATTAAAATAATTAATTAAAGTCGGAACAAATATGCGTTCCGAAAAAGTTTGAAAAGAAAATAAATCAATGAAATTAAAGTCAATTGGAAGGGAAATTGAAATGAAAAAAAAAAAAAATAAAAAAAAATCGAATTTTCAAAGTTACATTCAAGTAAAACAATTTACTTAGTCATCGTAGTAATTCATGAATTAAGTTCCGTAAAACTAAAATAAAAATAAAGAAAAGAAAAAGGAATAAATATTGCCTGATACCAAATGAATATAAGACTTCCTCGTAAATTCTAAACTAATTCTGAAGTAAGAAACGATGTCATATCTAAGTCGTTTCATTTTTAAAAAAAAAAATTTACAAGTGCGTTCTACGTATTAGAAAACGCAGTATTATAGATGAAAGAACCAGCATTGAATTGTTGAAGAGGTCAATAAACAATGTTTGTTTTTTTCCTATTCATTATGATGAAAATGAAAATAATAAAAATAAATATATCTATATATACATAAAATTGTAAAAAAAAAAAATCTGTACATGAAATATTTTTTTGAAATTCCTTTTGCGATGGACGTTTTGAATGACGCTGAGCCCGAAAATCGCATTTTTAAAATTTTTGTCTGCCTGTCTGTCTGTCTGTCTATCTGTTAAAGCATCACGCGAAAACCACTGGATGGATTTAAATGAAATTTGGAATCAAGGATCCTTATATACCCGGTCATAACATAGGCTACTTTATATCTAGTAAAAAAGTTGGACCCGGTAGGGGGCGCTGCGATCAAAATCCAGGCATTCGTTTTTTCAGCTTATCTCCGAAACCGTTCATCCGATTTGCATGAAAATTTGTATCGAGAAGTTCTCGGACACGCTGAGTTTTTTGACTTATCTACACCGTTCTATCTCAAACACCAGAGGGCGCTGTAGTACAAATATTTTGAAAAACCTCGAAAAACGCCTAAACCGTGTATCCGATTAATATAAAAATTGGTATATAGAGGTTTTTGGATACGGTGAATTTTCATGACTTATCTACTCTGTTCTATCTTGAACAACAGAGGGCGTTGTAGTACAAATATTTTAAAAAACGTCAAAAAACTCCTTAGTCGCTTATACGATGTGCATGAAAGTTCGTATATAGAGGTTTTCGGAAATGGTGAGTTTTTATGACTTATAAACTAGGTTCTATCTTGAACACCAGAGGGCGCTGTAGAAGAAATATTTTAAAAAAGTCGAAAAAATCCAAAACCGTTCATCCGATTTGCATGAAATTTTGTATGTAGAGGTTCTCGGACCCACTGAGTTTTTTCACTCTACTCTACTCTTTTCTCTCTCGAACACCAGAGGGCGCTGTAGTAATATCAAAATAAATATTTTGAAAAACCTCGAAAATCTCCTAAGCCGTGCATCCGAATTGCATGAAAATTGGAATATAGGGGTTTTCTGATACGGTGAGTGTTTTGGACTTATCTTTTTTGTGCTATCTTGAACACCAGAGGGTGCTTTAACTCTAAATATTACGAAAATCGTGAAAAACTCCAAAACTGCTCATCCGATTTGGATGAAAATTTGTAAGTAGCGATTTTCGAGTACGGCAAGGGTTCTGGTGCTACTTTTTTGCTCTTTCTCGAAACAAGAGGGCGCTGTTGTCCAATTTGTACGTGTGTATGTTATTTAACTTTTCCTTAACGGCTGCACTGATTTTGACGAAATTTTTTGTGTGTGTTTGAGTGGATCCCTGGATGGTTCAGATTCACAATTGGACCCGGTAGGTGGCGCTGCAATCATGTTTAATTAATTTTGTTTTTATAGTTTATCTCCGAAACCATTCATACGATTTGCATGACAATTTGTATATAGAGGTTTTCGGATATGGTGAGTTTTTGTGACTTATGTACGCTGTTCTTTCTTGAACACCAGAGGGTGATGTGTACAAATATTTTAAAAAATTTCTAAGCTGTTTATCCTGATTTTCATGAAAATTGGTATAAAGGTTTTTTCTAATATGGTGACTGTTTTGGACTTATCTTTTTTGTACTATATCGAACACCAGAGGGTGCTGTAGTACAAATCTCTTAAGAAATCGTGTAAAAGTAGAAAGCCGCTCATCCGATTTGGATGAAAAATTTTATTAAAGGATTTTCGTGTATGGCAACTGTTTTTGCGTTATCTCTTTTGCTCTGTATCGAAAAGAAGAGGGCGCTGTTGTACAATTTGTACGTGTGTGTGTTATTAAACTGTTCCTAAGCGGCTGCACCGATTTTGATGAAATTTTTTGTGTGTGTTTAATTCGCAATTGGACCCGGTAGGTGGCGCTGCGATCGGGTTCCACGAAACCATTCATCCGATTTACATGAAAATTTGTATTTAGGGGCTTTCGGGTACGGTAGTTTGTATGACTTATCTATTTTGTTCTATATTGAACACCAGAGGATAAAAATCTTGGAAAACTTCAAGCTGTACATCCGATTTGCGTGAAAATTTTTACAAAGGGGTTTTCTGATACGGTGAGTATCTTGAACTTTTTTCTGCGTTATCTTAAACACCAGATGGTGCTGTAGTACAAATCACTTAAGAAATCGTGAAACACTCAAAAACCGCTCATCCGATTTAGATAAAAATGTGTATATCGGATATATAGGATTTGATTATAGAGTATGGAAAGGTCTTTGGCGTTATTTTTTATTCTATCTAGGAAACCAGAGGGTGCTGTTTTACAAATACCACGAAAAACTCAAAACAAATCATCCGATAATTGAGTTTAAGATTAACAAGTGCGCCTGCCGTTAAGCTTAAGCAACTTAGTTATCTAAAACCTAGGGTAATAGTTCATGAAACAGACAACCATGAACTTTGTGTTGAACCACAACACCGACCCGTTTACGTTTTAGCAAGTAAAACATACGGGGCATCCGGTGTGGCAACACGAACATGGAAGCTGTTTCACAAACACAAAGCATCACCCAGTGCCCTGCTGATTAGGAGCATTATGAGTATTTACATACTGCCAATAATAGCAGTACCTGTTGAGACTTCCATAGCGACGTACTTCCATCCATCTACTGGTGGAGACGAGACCTACCCAATCTCTTGCATATTAAGACAGATATGCCAGCCCGGTCGTACCATTGCGCGACCCCGCCGGTCAATCTAGACCTGTGTAGCATTCACACAACCACAACCAGTACGAGACTCCCTAAGGACCAGCCCACGACAGACATCTGGGCAACTCGATCCCGACAGATGAGGATCCACAACATTCCCGCAAAAAGACCAAGAATACACAAATGCAATTATGAAAAAGTGCATTCTTATGCATGACTGTGCTCAATGAGCACTTAAAGGCTAGTCTAACAACTTGCAGTTGCCGACTTAACTGGAAAATTATTGCGCATGACCGGTACCTACTTTGGAGGACCTTTGCAATTGCCACTCTTACTCTGGCCGTTCGGGTTACACCATCCAGACATAGAGTATTGGCCATTGTTCTCAGGGACTGCCGTGCTCAGTATGAGAACCCTTAGTTAAAACAACCAACGTCAACACTTCCCTCAGTGACTGCCGTGCCAGTTTAAGGGTGCGAGTCAAACTCATGACAAGCAACACTTCGGAAAGCCGAAGAGTTGACACTTTGACGCACGCATGCCAACACTTCACATCCAGTATTTCCAGCCGAATTAAGGTCTCCATGCGGTGGATAGATACCCACCTACCCATAGATAGATATGGATAGATACCTACCCCATCTGACGGGTAAAGACTGTCCCCGTACTAACAAGTTTTAAGGTCAATTGCTATACCTTCGCAGGCTTGTTTCATATCGATATATCGAATATGACCTGCTACCAAGATGGGCGCCACCCCGAGCTCTTGGTTGGCCCTATCAGTTTTTATGTTTGCAGGACGTATCCTACAAACAACCCTCCTCCTTTATCCTGGCTTGGGACAGGCAGGCGCAACCCTGGCGGAGTTATCATCCGATAAGTATGATTTTTATAACTGGTTTTCGGGTGCGGTGAGTCTTTTGGAGCTATGTATTTTGCTTATATATCTTGAACCCCAGAGAGCGCTGTACTACAAAATACAGTAGTGCGTAGCAAAGCGCGAAGGGAGATAAATATCCTCTTTTCTTCTTTATGTGTATTTATATTCCACTTTCTTTTTTCGCAAATCAGGCTGAATTCTGTGGTATTTGAGTACGCATTAATATATGGGCAAGTCAGTTGCGTCGTAAGTTGGCGTTGTTTTGACATTTCAATTTCTATTTTCAATGTTTATTTATTTTTTGTCCAGTTTCCTCGCGGATTGCGGAGAATTCGTTTTTGCTCTGATATTTTTCAAAAATGTGCAATCTATCGAATACAATATAAAACTTAAATATTTTAGCAAGCGATCGGCGGCACGCACACACAAATCACGATTTCCCTAACTTTTTCTCATAATTTTCAGATGTTGAAGCTACATTTTGTTCATATCGCCGAAGTTACCGGTTTGAAAGATGCACAGAAAATTCCTTCTAAAGTTTGTAAAAAGTTTTTTCAAGCCGACGAATGAGTTAAAAAATTACTTATATCAACTCCCGAGTTAAGCCGGGTATTCAGCTAGTCCTCTTATAAAATTTAAGATACGTAACGGTACGTAAAAGAAATAAATATGTCAGAAGGTCGATTTAATTTTAAATTGGAGCATATTTGTAATTACAAAAAAATATAGCATTTAAAGAATTTGATACAAGGACTTATATAGAAATCTATCTATATCTATCTACATATATACAAAATTGTAAAAAAAAAATTTCTGTACATTAAATATTTTTTTTAAAATTCTTTTTGCGATGGACGTTTTCGATGACGCTGAGTCCGAAAATCGCATTTTTAAAATTGTTGTCTGTCTGTCTGTCTGTCTGTTAAAGCATCACGCGAAAACCACTGGATGGATTGAAATGAAACTTGGTATCTAGGTTCCTTATATCCCCGGTCATAACATAGGCTACTTTTTATTCACGAAAAAAGGTGGAACCCGGTAGGGGGCGCTGCGATCGGGTTCCAGGCATTCTGTTTTTGAGCTTATCTCGGAAACCGTTCATCTGATTTGCATGAAAATTTATATGTGGAGGTTCTCAGACATACTGAGTTTTTTTGACTTATCAACTCTGTTCTATCTCGAACACCAGAGGGTGCTGTAGTACAAATATTTTGAAAAACGTCAAAAAACTCCTAAGTTGCTTATTCGATTTGCATGAAATTTGGTATATAAAGTTTTCGGAAACGGTGAGTTTTTATGACTTATAAACTTGGTTCCAGCTTGAACACTAGAGCGCGCTGCAGTACAAATATTTTAAAAAACGTCAAAAAACTCCTAAGCCGTTTATCCGACTTACATGAAAATTTGTAAATAGAGGTTTTCGGATACGGTGAGTTTTCATGACTTATCTACTTTGTTCTATCTTGAACACCAGAGGGCGCTGTAGTACAAATATTTTGAAAAACCTTGAAAAACTCCTAAACCGTGCATCCGGATTGCATGAAAGTTGGAAAATATGGGTTTTCTGATACGGTGAGTGTTTTGAACTTATCTTTTTTGTGCTATCTTGAACACCAGAGGGCGTTTTAGTACAAATCTTAGAAAATCGTGAAAAACTCAAAAACTTCTCATTCGATTTGGATGAAAATTTGTAAATAGCGATTTTCGAGTACGGCAAGGGTTCCGGTTCTATCTTTTTTGCTCTTTCTCGAAACTAGAGGGCGCTGTTATACAATTTGTACGTGCGTATGTTGTTAATCTGTTTCTTAACGGATCCAAGATACCCGCCGTATCCGAAAACTCCTATGCACAAATGTTCACGCAAATCGGATGTACAGCTATGAGTTTTTCGAGATTTTTAAAACATTTGTACTGCAGTGCCCTCTGGTGTTCAATATAGAACAAAATAGATAAGTCATAAAAACTACCGTACCCGAAAACCCTTAAATACAAATTTTTCTGCGATATCTTAAATACCAGATGGTGCTGTAGAACAAATCACTTAAGAAATCGTAAAAACTCAAAAACCGCTCATCCGATTTAGAATAATATTTGTATATCGGATATATAAGATTTGATTATCGGGTATGGAAAGGGCTTTGACGTTATTTTTTTATTCTATTTTGATAACCAGAGGGCGCTGTTATGTTACCCGCTGTTGCGGTGAGTGTAGTACAGAGGGCGCTGTACTACAAAATACAGTAAGGCGATGCAAAGCGCGAAGGGTGATAAGTATCTTCTTTTCTCATTTATGTGTATTTATATTCCACTTTTTTTTCGTAAATCAGGACAGCTGATGCCGAATTCTGTGGTATTTGAGTGCGCATCAACATATGCGCAAGTCAGATGCGCCGTAAGTCGGCGTTAAAACAAAACAATATTCGCCCAAAACAATACCCAAACTTCACAACTTTTGGCGCATCATAAGCTAGACGACAAAAATTATCTAATGATGGTCACAATTCATAATCACCATCACCGCCGATTGCAAATTTTACACCACGTTCCAACCAATGATCAACATGACAAAAGGTCCAGATGCTTGTGTTACATAAAATAATCATCATCTCCGCCGGTTATAAGACAAGTTCCTGAAGAACGGGGTAGCTGCCCAACATTCGATCGCTTACTTTAATGATTTGTTTATATGTTCTTTATTTGAAATATTGTGAGAGAAGATATGTCGATCATTATTTAAAAAGATAGAAAAATAAAACAAAGGAAAATTTTAAAAGTATTAGTTAAAGAACGTATATCGACCTTCCGGAAAAGATTAACGACCCTAGGTATGTATATATGAAAAAGAATAGAAGGAAAAATAAGGTTGACAGCACAACTAATTGCATAGAATAAGAAAAAAAAATATAAGAATTGTGTATTTAGAAGCATAACTGCAATTAAACTATTAAAATTTTACAAGAAAGAAACAAAGAATCATTTAAAGAAAACAAACTTATTTAAGAAATATATGAAAATTAAGAATTTATGATTGTAAGCTTAGAATGAAACACGTCCAAGCTGTACAAAAGAAATATTGATAACAAACAGAAAAGTTAAGCAAGAATATGTAATTCAAAAGAAATAAGGAAATAATTAAAATATATTTCATGTTGTGCAGAGTAACAAAATTCAAGACAAACATACATATATAGTTAAAAACAGACATTTTAAATATCGAAAAAAATATGGCTAGATAGATAGCATATTTTTTTCTTTGTCAAAGGGGGGAGGAATGTTGTGAGTCAGTCGTCACAAACTAATTAAAACTTTAATAAATTAATGCCGATAGCAAATATCGACTAACCTTGATCATGAATTGAGGCATAAACAGATAGTAAAATAAAACGCAGCACAAATTGCTTTAAGCACTGACCTACATCAATTCATGATACCAGGCATACTCCAATTACGACAAACAGAAGCACTTCAGAGCTGACTTAACAAAATAATGCCACACAGGTGAACGACGCTATGCGCCTGATACCTGAGTCGCGTTACTGTTTGATGAAATTGGGAAATGTCGTACAAGCAGTGAACTCGATAGTTGATCTACTTTATTTCATGCAGCTGTTGGTCGCTATTTTGTGACCAAATGATAATGCATAATTGCCAAATGTTTGTATGTGGATATAATTTAACTACCCTATAGGAACAAACTAACTTGTTTTTAAAAACAACTAATTAAAAAACTAATTTAAAATAAACTAATATATGAAGTACTTTGAATTATATTAAGGCATGCCGCCACTTCAATTCTAATTAGTTTTTATTGCATTATATATGAAGTAATTGAAATACTACTTAAAAACAAATGGTTGATAAACTAATTTGAATTATATTAAGGCGGCAACTACTCTGATTTTGACATGTTTTAATTGCAAATTTTTATTAGATTTTATATATATTTTTAAGTTTATATATATTTAATCATGTTATTTCATTAAATACTATTAACTTTAGGCTTCACTAAAATTTTGTTTCAAAAAGACATATTTTTTTATTTACGGCATTGAACTGCAAGACAGACGTGGTAAACATACTTTAAAAATGATAAACTGCCTCAAAACCCTGTGAAACGATTAAAAATTCTTTATTATTTAAGATATTCAAATTAGAAACTGGTGGTGTTTAGCAAACATTGCACAATTTGGACTATGTACGGAAATTGATTGCTTAACCATTCAGCAAACACCTCATCACTTCAGTAGTAAAGACGCACGCCTTGCCCTACGTAGCGTAGAGTCTGTTTCATTACTTCATTGCGATTGACACTTAAAAAAAGCACTAAGCAAAATATCGGTGCGTCCATCGACCATGATTGATGGCTGCAAAGCGTGAAAAATCCCGCTGACACTCTTGTTTAGCTCATATTTTGAAATGAAGCATCAAAAAGCTGGCTCGTAATAAATAACAGGCGCAGTATCCACACAATCCCGATCAATTGGATCGGCACCTTCGCTCATGTATCCGGGCGGTGACGTGCCCTTTTTTGGAAACTGCTTCCGTGGTACGCATGCTCACATATAAGCGCAGAGTTCCTCCAGCTTCTGAAACTATCACCTGTTGGAAGCAGAAATAGTCCAATGAAGAAAGAAATAATGAAATTATATCTACAATCGCAGCGTACTTCTGTTGCGCTCTTTGAATGTAATTACTAGTCCTTTTTTGACTGAACTGGCAATGAAGTTTGACATGAATCACTTTTGAATTATTTTAAAATCAATTAAAACACCACAAAAAACGACATTTCACAATTTTCCATTAAAAAACTCTGATCACTTTTAACTTTGTTTACATTTTGCTTTCAGATTTTATATTTCATAATTTATTTGTGTCGACCAGGCATGATTTTTTGGCATGATTTATGTATTTATGTATTTTTCAAAACAGTCAAATAAATGATCTCTTTGATGTATTGAAATTTAAAATGCTTATGTTTTTAACTTATCTTCAGTAAATGTAATATTAAATAGTTTTCAATTGGTTAATTTAAAGTAATTAAAAAAATAATTTAAATTTAACTAGTTTAACAAGTACTTACTTAGGTGGTCGTAACAACCCGTGTCCGGGTTTCAGCCGACCTCATCAGCTCTCGCCAGGCGCCTCTGCTTTGCGCGCGCCTTCTCCAATCGGATACACCAAGTGCGGTTAGGGCTTCCTCAGCCTGGTCCATCCATCGGTGGCATGGTCTCCCTCGTCGTCGTTGACCAGCGACCCTCGCCTCGAGCACCTTTTTCGCTGGAGCTTCGTCGTTCATACGATGGACATGACCCAGCCAGCGTAGTCGCTGCACAGTTATACGCCGAACTACGTCAATGTCATCGTAGAGCTCATACAGCTCGTGGTTCATTCGGATGCGAAAGTCATCGCCGACTCGAACAGGACCGAAGATTTTGCGAAGAACTTTTCTCTCGAACACCTCCAGAGCGGCTGCGTCAGTTTGCGAAACTACCCATGCCTCAGCGCCATAAAGCAGCACAGGTAGAACGAGCGTCTTGTAGAGTGTTAGTTTTGTCGATCGAGAGAGGGCTCTGGAACTTAGTTGATTACTGAGCCCGTAGTAGCACCTATTAGCAATTATTGTTCTTCGCCTTATCTCCAGGCTGATTTCGTTTTTGGTATTAATGGCGGTGCCAAGGTAAACGAACTCCTTGACTACTTCAAAGTTATAGCTGCCGGATGAAACGTGGGAGTCTAAACGCCACGCTCCCTTGTTTGTAGACAGCATATACTTTGTTTTGCCCTCATTTATCGTCAAACCCACTTTTGCGGATTCCTTTTCGATAGCGGCGAAAGCAGCGCAAGACAGTGGATCGCCTTGCCTGAAACCTCTTTCGGTATTGAAGGTTTCGGAGAGGTCATTTCCTACCTTGACGGAGCTGCGTGTGTTGCTCAACGTCATTCTGCAAAGTCTTATCAACTTTGCAGGTATACCGAACTCAGACATTGTTGCGTATAGGCAATCCCTTCTCGGGCTATCGAACGCAGCTTTAAAATCGACAAAGAGATGGTGTGTGTCAATTTGATTTTCGTGGGTTTTCTCCAGGATTTGTCGTAGCCTGAAAATCTGGTCTATGGTGGACTTACCAGGTCGAAAGCCACACTGATAAGGTCCAATCAGTGTTTTTGTAATCGGCTTTAATCTTTCACACAGTACGCTTGAGAAAAACTTATATGCGATGGAAATAAGACTGATACCTCTATAACTTGCGCAGATTGTTGGGTCTCCTTTATTAAGTATGGGGCACAGTACACTGAGGTTCCAATCGTCGGGCATGCTTTCTGCTAGCTTTCTCCTAGCCATATTTTGCTGATGAGCTGATGCATGCGCCTTATCAATTCATCGCCGCCGGTTTTAAACAATTCAGCTGACAGGCTGTCAGCACCCACTGCTTTATTGTTTTTGAGTCGTTGCATAGCAACTCGAACCTCTTCATGGCTAGGTGGTGATACTTCCACTCCGTCATCGTCGATTGGTGGCACTGAACTGCGCTCTCGATGGGCGGCATTGGTGGAATCGTCGCCAGTAAGTAAATTGGAGAAGTGCTGTCTCCACAATCTAAGCACACACTGTGTATCCGTATTCAGATCTCCATTTTCGTCTCTGCAAGTGGATGCTCCGGGCTTGAAACCTTGGGTTAGACGCTTAACCTGTTGATAGAATTTTCGTACATCCTTCTTGCCCTGGTATACTTCTAGTTCCTCACGCTCACGCTTTTCCTTCTCTCTTTTCTTGCGTCTGAAAAGGCGCCTCTCTTCCTTCCTCTTTTCGCGGTAGTTTTCTCTCACGGCTCGCGTTGCATCTGACTGCAGCGTTTTTCTGTATGCGGCGTTTTTTACTGCTGTTGCGATGCGACACTCCTGATCGTACCATTGGTTCCGAGGTTGCGGGCGCCGGAAACCAATGACTTCTTCAGCGGCAGCGCGCATGGAGTGGGATATATGCGCCCAAAGTCCGCCGGTGTCGTCGAGTCCAGAGGTTGGTTGGTTGAGCTTAACCGAGAGTTGAGCGGAGTAGGCTTCGGCAGTTCGTTGTAATTGCAACTTAGCGACATCTAGCTTTCGTTGCATTCCTGTGCGTATGTTCTTCGCTTTGCATAATCGCATGCGGATCTTGGCTGCAACAAGATCATGATCGGAGTCCATGTTGACCCCCCGAAATGTACGCACATCTAGAACACTAGAGGCATGCCTTCCGTCGATTACAACATGATCAATTTGGTTTCGCGTTTTTTGATCCGGGGACAGCCAGGTGGCCTTGTGGATGTCGAGGTGCTTAAATCTGGTGCAACTAACTACCATGTTTCGCGCCGCGGCGAAGTCGATCAGTCTTAGACCGTTCTTCGTGGAGGTCTCGTGAAGACTGAACTGACCGATAGTGGGGCCAAAGATGCCTTCCCTTCCGACTTTCGCATTAAAATCGCCGAGGACTATTTTCACGTCATGGACCGGAAGGTGGTCATATACGTCCTCAAGACTAGCGTAGAAAGCATGCTTGACGGCTTCGTCCTTTTCCTCCGTCGGGGCTTGCGCGCAAATAAGGCTGATGTAGAAAAATTTTGCCTTGATGCGGATCGTGGCAAATCTTTAGTTCACAGGTGTGAACCGGGAAACAAGGTGGCGTAGTTTCCGGCTAACGACGAATCCACATCCGAATTCGCGCTTCTCCGCATGGCAGCTGTAGTAGATATCGCAGTGTGCTTGTTTAGAGCAGCCTTGCCCTTTCCATCGCATTTCCTGGATGGCGGTGATGTCAGATTTTATTGTTTTGAGGGCTTCCGCCAGTTGGATAATGGCACCTTCCCTGTAAAGGGTCCGGACATTCCAGGTGCATATCCGTAAATCATTGTCCGTTTTTCGTTTGCGGTGGTCGTCAACGTAATTGGGGTTCTTATCCGAGGCTGCTTTAGTTTTCATTGTGCAGTAATAATGTGGCGGGACCCAAACCCTGCGCACATTCCATGTTTAAGGTCTATGGATCGACCCGCCGCTCAAATTAGCCGTCAAACTGACGGATGCCAGTTTGCCGTTGCCCAGGGAACACCACTTGGAGGTTTGAGTCGACTTGAGACGATTTCGACATGGATAATGCTGGCCTCGCCAGGTTGAGGCGGTCAGACCCGTTGCCATGTGAAGGTTCGCCCCCTGAAGTTTAACAAGTAGTTGAAAATATATGCAGACAAAAGTCAATTGACTTATTTAGCGGACATCACCATACAAAATATTTTAGTTCGTTCTATGGAAAAAAGTCAGAATTTCAACTAGTTGTGGTTGACAAAAAACTACTTTTTCCACTACTTTTAAATTAGTTATTTTCCTACAGGGTAGGAAGTAAGATAAGTTAAGATTGTTGCACAATCACATTGTGACAAAAAACTGTCAATTGTACAAAATTGTGATGGTGTAAAATTGAGTGATAATGCAAAGATTTTGGAAGCCAGATATTTGTTATAAATATCTGTGCTTCAGCTAGAAATAAAGGAGATTTAATAAAGAGTCTGAAGACGCGGTACATTATTTTTCCCAGACACCAACAAGTATTTTCTTTCCTTTGAAGCGGACCAGTGTGGATAGTACACATTAAAGTAAGTATACAATCGGCTGGTGAGCCATTATAATACACACCCAAAATCTTTTGGCAACCTCATTAATAAAATAAAAAAAAAATAATTGCTCCGATTAATAAAAAAACAGTTTATGGCAATCAAAAAATATTGTGGTAGCTGATGACATACACGAAGACAATACGCAAGAAACCGACAATACTAAGAAAATATAGCCGATTTGCTTACTATTCCTACACTTTCGAAGCGAGGTTGTAGGAAACTCGACTAATTTGTAGCACACTTTGTAATAAGAAAATAAGCCGGTTTCCCTACAAATCACACACTTTTAAAGTGAGGCTGTAGGAAGCTAGACTACTCCTTGGCATATTTTGTAATCGAAAATGTAGCCCGTCTGCCTACAAAACGGCCATTGTCTTCTGAAAGTAAGTTGAAAGTGGATACGAACATGTGCTCATTACCGCCTACGAGTGTATTCCCTTTCATCGATGAAGTGCATTGCCCATTTGCCGCTGGGGACTAGTATTTATCAGACATTGCATTCGCCTCTCATTTTCAAATTTGCAGAAGCTCGGTAACATGAAGATTGGAACCTAGGAGTAGAGAACTGCAAAGCAGCGATTCTGTGCTGTGGAGAGAGAGCGCTGCCGATATTTGTGCAGCCATCACCATGTGTCTTTTCAGAAACTATTGAACTGGTTTGGTTGGTTTTTTTGTATTGAAATTTTTTCCAGCACAATGTTTGCATTAAGGCTGTATTTGCTTTCATGGATTTATTTCGATTTGCCAATTAGTTATTTGCAAGTTTCAAAGGAATTGAATGAACTTGCAGGTATTTGTATGAAATTATAACATGTTATTTTTCAATATTTCTAATTATATAAATTTTTTTTAGGTCAAATAGAAAATGTTCCATTTAATGCAATTAATTTTAAATAAATTGGATTCTATGTGAAAAATCTATGTCCAAAATATGTTAAACCTTTTTTAAAAAGTAATTACATATTTCTAAGTTTCAAAGGTTTTGAATGAACTTGCGGTATTTGTATAAAAATATTAAATGGTTTTTGTTTCAATATTTCTATTATGTATATTAATTTCTTTTAGAACAATAGCAAATGTTTCTTTAATTCAATTTATTATATTTTTTAAAGTATTGGAATATATATGGATATTTATTCTTAAACATTTCTTAAAAAGTATCTGTTACAAAATATGTGGCATGAAAAATTACCTGGTTTTGCAGATGTATAAAATATTTTTAACATTTCTTAATCAAATAAATGTTCATGTTTTATATAAAATATTTTCAACATTTTTTAATGAAATAAATTTTCATACAGGAGGAAACAAAATAATATCTAGGAGAAAAATATTTATATAAAATTGTATTTAGGTGAAATACAAAATGTTTCATTTAATTCAATTTATTATATATTCAAACTAGCTGAATACCGGCCGTTACTCGAGAGTTGATATAAATAATTTTTGAACTCATTCGTTGATTTGAAAAAACTTTTCAAAAACTTTAGAAGGTAACCGGTAATTTCAGTGAAATAAGCAAAAATGTAGCTTCAACATCTGAAAATTATGAAAGAAAGTTGGAAAAATTGTGATTAATAAGTGCGTGGCGATAGCTTCCAAAGAATATTTTCAAATTTTATAATTTATTCGATAGATTGGACACTTTGGAAACAAATTTCGTAAAAATCAGACCTAAAACCAAAAAACTTTGCCAAGCATTTATCTAAATTTCTCATACAATAATGCACTATTTTGACCACGTGTCGTAATGTTATTGTAACTTCCAATGTGTTCAGGCTACTAAACTTGTGCACAAGAGTTATGCACACGTATTATTATTGTTAACGTAAGCTTTGTGTGCTATCAAGCATGAAAATTTCTTGATAATTACCCACAAATCAATAAAATGTCACAATCCTTTCCACCGTCCACAAATCAATAAAAATTATAGTATATTTAAAATATCAAAATAACAAAAAAAAATTTTACCGTTACTTTAAAGTTTTTACTGAGTTGTTTTAAGCTACTTGGAAGTTAAAGTTTTATTTCTCCTTTATGAAAATTTATTTCATTAAGACATGCTAAAAATATTTTATATAAAATGTATGCTAAACGAAATAAATTTGCATACCACATTTTTTGCAGAGATACTTTTTTGAGAAATGTTCAAAATATTTTGAATATATTATCCACATTTATTCCTGTTAGCGTCATTTAGATATACTCTAACCACTGTGAATTAAAAAAATTTCACTGCTTTCATTTCTCACTTACATATTTTATTACTTATTTAAAATTTACTCATTTTCTATACTCAATTTCATGTATATTAATATTTTAAGGTCCGTTAAGCATATGCTCTTTTTAATTCTATTTATATCTTTGTAGAAATTATATATAAAATTATATGTATTATATATTGTATTATTATACATAAAATATAGAATATATAAATGAATAGTTACTAAGCTGTGTAGATATGTGCATTCTTGTTAAACAACTTTAAATTCAATTCTCTGCGAACAGTAAAGAAATGAAGAACTTCAGCCGTGCTGCTTAAAATCAATTTAAACATTATCTTTTTTTCTTAATTTTAATAGTCGACAAAAGACCTCTAAAGGCCTCTAAAATTCAATGAGACAATAAAAATCTCATACATTATAATTTGGTGCCGAAACCCGGAAGTTTCCCCAACTTAAATAATTACAATTGTTTCAATCGCTTTAACTTGGATAATCGCCGAATTTGCTATAATTTTGGACATCGATTGCGTAACGTTTTTGGACAAGTGCTGCGTAAACGAACTTGATTAGAACACCTTTTTTTTTCTAAACATTTGGTAACAAACACCGCTTTAACAACGGACAACGGCATTGATATATTTGGATTTGTGACGTATGTATGCAATTTTAGTTTATTAAATTAAAAATTAAAAAAAAAATTAATCACCAGATTGAAGACCAAAGAGCCATGTTAAGTGAACTTGATCGTATGGCGCTAAATTTTGATAGCAAGCCAAGGTCTGAAAAAACACGGGTTTGTTCAGTCTTTTGGATGAAATAGAAATATGCGTTAATGAATGTAAAGAAAATCATGCCCAGCTATTTGACCTTATTCGGGATAACTCTATCGATGCTATTGATGTACCTTATTTGACAGAAAAGGTGTATTATACGTTTCGTAATAAATATTTTACATTCAAGGCCAAATTGCTAGACTTGCTCATGGAATCGAACGGTCCAGCTTCGCTAGAATTTCACTCGAGCACCTTTGCAGCTCCGTCACATAGCAGCAATGAAAGCCTATTTTCAACAGTTCGTTTACCTAACTCGCAATTGCCTTGCTCTTTTACGCACACTTGACATAAGCCCGATAGCTGGGACGCTATTTTGATTTATATGACTGTCAATAAGCTCAAACTCGGAAAGAGTGGGAACAGTCGCTTAAGGCATCGATTGAAATCCCAAAAATTAAAGATATTTTTGAATTTCTCGAAAATACTTTTTGTACACTTGAGAACATTAATGGTAAAAATTATTCATTTTCAATGGAATCAAAACCCAAGCCCTTTACTAATGCTTCACGAAATGTTTTTCGTCGAAATGTGCATATAACTACTGCCAATGCTGCTGATTCAAACTGCCCTTGCTGCGATAAGCGTCATTTACTTTATAAATGTTTCAAATTCGCCTCACTGCCTTCTGCTGCTAAACGCGATTTCTTGAAATCAAAGAAGATTTGTCATAACTGCCTAGACACTGGCCATTTCGCCAATAATTGTCGCATAAATGCTCGCTGCCAAATCTGCCAAAAGCAACATCACACGATCGTCCATAACGACTTTTCAAATCAGTCTTTAAACGTTCACACCGAGTCCACTACTCCAACAGAGAATGCCTCTGCTGTGGTAACATTACCCAGTACTTCGACGCCTAGCAACAGCACCGCTGCAGTGAATTTAGCTTGCAATTTCAATACTCTAACGATGCCACAGGTCCTTCTCGCTACAATTCTTTGTTGTAAAAACTCTAAATGGTAATTATTGCTTAAGAGCGCTACTCGACCAAGGTGCACAAGCTTCACTCATTAGCGAAGACGCAGTGAAAACGCTACAACTGCAGAAATTAAATACGCTTGCTGTAATAAATGGTGTAGGAGGCAAAACGCCATGCACTATACGCAAATATGTCAATTTGTCTCTATTATCATCAAATGAATGTGACTTTCAACTGCAGGGCAGTGCATTAGTTCTACCATCACTTACAGCTTACCAGCCGGTGCATGTAGGCAAAAGCTCACTACCTAATCTAACGCAATATGCTCTTGCAGACCCATATTTTAATGAGAGTGGCAGCGTTGATTTGTTGCTAGGTGATGATGTGTATGGAGACATCGTATTACCGAATCATAAGAAATTTGATAAAGGCATATTTTTACAACTTACACACTTCGGGTGGATCGTGTCAGGTCCAATATCGGAAGTCGGATATGATTTTACCTTAAATGTGAATTTATGCTCTCGATAAATCTGGGCGGTACTTTGTTGCACTACCAGTCTTATCAGCATTAAGTAATTTTCCTATGCCTACATTCAAATACACTGACTACAGCGCTCTGCGGCGACTAAAACAAATTGAGTCAAAATTTGAACGAAAACCAGCTCTTAGTGAAGCTTACCGAAACTTTATGACAGAATATGAACAATTGGATCATATGCAAAAAATTGGGTCATATCCTCGGGACTTAACAGAGCATTGTAATTTTCTGCCACATCACGGTGTAATACGCAAAAGTAGTACCACGACGAAGTTACGAGTCGTATTTGATGGAAGTAGCAAGCGGCCCCCTCAACAGTCTCTTAACGAAGAACTCTCAGCGGGCCCAGCCCTTCAAACCGAACTCCCTAGAATAATAACACGCTGGCGACGCTTCAAAATCGGATTTCGCTCAGACTTAGAAAAAATGTTTCGCCAAATTCGTGTGGTTGAAGAACACCAGAAATACCAGCAGATATTATGGCGTGACTCGATGACCGCTGATATTTCTATCTATAAATTATGTACTGTAACGTACGGAACTACTTCAGCTCCATACCTGTCGGATCGAGTGTTGCAGCAATTTGCTAGCGATGAAGAAGCAAATTACCCCGAAGCTAGTAAAGTACTGCAAACCGACACGTATGAGGATGACGTCATTTCTGGCGCTGATACTTATGCTAAGCGCTATGTTTGCAACAACAACTTTGTAAATTATTGTATGCGGGTGACTTTAATCTAAGAAAGTGGACGTCAAACTCCATAGATTTACTGAATGCTATACCGGAAGAGTATCGCGAAATCTCCAATATATATAAGATAAGTGACAAAAATGTTGCACTTGCTCTTGAATGGGATACTATGAGTGATACATTTTCATTTAAAATTAATTATGACGAAGATCGAGCTACCACAAAAAGTAGCCTTTTATCCGACGCTGCAAAGTTGTTTGGATCCATTGGGTTGGTTGACTCCCACATCGATACTACCAAAAATAATGTTTCAAAATTTGTGGATACTAGGACTAGATTGGCAGGACGCAATACCTAGGTAGGGAAAGTTATCGCCATAATCTTAAAATCTTGGAGAAGCTAAAAATTCCACGCTGGATTTGAGCAAACAAGTTGAGCTGTATTGAAATACATGGATTTTGCGACGCCTCTCAGTCGGCATAAGTAGCAGCGGCTTACGTGAAAGTAGTTGATAATATGGACAAAGGACGGGTAACATTACTCCAATCAAAAACAAAGGTCGCTCCTCTAAAAACTGTGACAGTACCGAGGCTTGAGTTTTATGGAGCAACTTTACTCGTAAAACTAATTGACAAAATTCGTTTTCAGTTGGATCGAGAAATAACTCAAACTATTTACTAGACTGATAGTACAACAGTACTTTCAAGGATACGTGGCCAGCCATCAAAGTGGCCGGTCTATGTCGGCAATTGGGTGTCAGAAATACAATGCCGCTCAAGTGCAAACCAGTGGCGCTATATTTCTACGCTTGAAAACCCCGCAGACTGTGCGTCGAGCGGCATCTCCTCAGAAGAACTTCTGAATCATCACTTATGGTGGACAGGACCAACGTGGCTGGGTCAGCCTTCGGGGACGTGGACGGAACAGCCAACAATTCATTTTAGCACCAGCGTTGATCTACACAAATCCAAAATAGACATACATACGACAACAACTCAAAATACCCGAAATCTTGACAAAATATTCCTCTCTGAACAAAATAGTGCGCGTAATAGCATATATCTTTAGATTTTACCACAATGCATCGCAACGACTGCGACCACAGCATACCAACAACGCAAGAACAACTGGATTTCTTCAAACACGTGAGCTAAACCATGCTCTTCAACAGCTAATTAAAATATCTCAACAAATCGACTTTCAGCAAGAGATAACTGAATTACAGCGGCAAAAAAACATTCATACTTGTAGCAAAATTTATAATCTTTGTCCATTTCTAGATAACGCAGGTGTCTTAAGAGTTGGTGGGCGTATACAAAATTCAAATTTTGGCTTTTCTCGAAGTCACCCAATTTTACTTAAAAAGCAAAATCCACTATCACTTCTTATTTTTGCAGATGCTCATGTGAAAACACTGCACGGTGGATTACAGTTAATGCAATCGTATGTCGCTTGGGAGTATTGGATTCTCTCAGGACCCAACTTAGCGTTCAGAAGCGTTGTATCGTTTGATTTAAATACAACGCTACTGTATCGCAGCAGCTCATGGGTAACTTGCCGAATGTTCGATTGCAGCCAGCGCGAGCGTTCAAGCACAGTGGTGTTGACTACGCTGGGCCTATCACTATCAAGCAGTCTACTGCACGCAACACAGTTACAACAAAAGGGTATATTTGCCTTTTCATATACATGGTGACGAAAGCCTTGCACCTCGAAGCCGTGACGAGCCTTTCAACGGAATCTTTCTTCGCTGCCTTCAGACGGTTTACATCACGGCGCGGCCTATGTACTGATTTGTACTCAGACTGTGGCACAAATTTCATTGGAGCCAGCAAAGAACTTCAGTCGCTCAATAACCGCAGTCAATCATCACTACCACAAGAAATTATCGAAAATTTAGCAAATAGTGGTACGCAGTGGCACTTCATACCACCACCTTCACCAAACTTCGGTGGCCTCTGGGAGGCAGGCGTGAAATCAACGAAGCATCACCTTCGGCGCATCATGCAAAATCGAATTTTAACTTTCGAAGAGCTAAGCACTCTGCTGGCAGAAAGAGAAGGGTGTCTTAATTCGAGGCCTCTTTGCCCACTCTATTATTATTATTATTAATCTTTATTATTATTATTATCATCACAAAAATGTAGCTTTCTTAAATAACATGATAACATTTTAACAATAATAATAATAATGCCACATTCTATAGAACACAAAGGAACTAGAGACGAATGTGGGTTGGCTTAAAAAAATACAAGAATTACAAGAAATACATTACAAGAAATACAAGAAATACATGGGGTCATCAGATAGAGTATTGACATTATAAATAAAATAAAATAAAATAATAAAATTTTGTAGCAAGAACAAAGAGACAAGTTATTTTTGGTTTGATAATATGAAATAAAATTAACGGATAAATGGAAACATAAATACAAATGATTAATTAATTACATCAATAAGCGCATAAGTATTTTCATAGGATTTATTAAAAAGCCAAGTTTTCACTTCCCTAAGAAAAACATTTTTATTACGAAGACATCTAACAAAATATGGAAGACAATTAAACAGTCTGGGACCAACCGAGGTAAAAAAGTTCAAGAAGTGACTTAAATTGTGTGGTGGAATCAATGCCAGTCTTTGATTGTTGATTCTCAGATTATAATTCAAATGACATCTATTGATTAAATATCCGGACCTAATAAAAAACATTTTTAGCACTTTAAAATAATAGGTACAAGTGTTTCAAAGGAAGAACATTTAAACTCCTAAATAGAGGAAAACTTCTTTCACGGGTAGTTTTTTTACATATTATACGAATAGCATGTTTGTGCAAAGTAAGTAAGGAATTTATTTTGTTCTTGTGTGTACCACCCCAACAAGGCAAGGCATATTCCAATTTGGAGTGAAAAATACCAAAATAAATGCATTTAAGCAGTTTTGCTGTGCAAAAGGACCGCAAGTGAAAGAGCTGTCTTATAGCTGCCAATAAGTATTTTTTTAGTGCAGTAGAACGATCAAGCCAATTCATTTTCCAGTCCAGCAGCACACCAAGATACTTAAATGTTTTAACACAATTAATAGAAATACACTTAGTGGAACAGGTATTTGAGGGGTCATGGGTGTGCAAATAATTTGACTCATTACAGACTTTATTGCTAACTAAAAACCTTGCGCAGTCAGCTGAATGGAAAATACAGTCTGGAATTTCAATGGTTTTACCGGCCACATTAAAAAACAAAATTTTAGTTTTGTCGCTTAAAACAAGTTTATGTGTAGTAAACCAATGCCTCAGAATTTCCAAATCATTATTAATTTCAATTTCAACAGTTTTAAAAACCGAATCGCAAGAAAATGTGCATGCTAAATCGTCAGCAAATGCTACAGTATTACTTGAGAAGCTTTGGGAAAAGAGTGAATTAATGAAAACTAAAAATAGGATGGGACCTAAGACTGAGCCTTGAGGAACTCCAATGTTAATACTCGAGTAATAACTAAATATATTGTCAATTTTAACTCTTTGAACTCTATTTGACAAATAAGATGAAAACCAATCAAAAACAGAGCCCCTAAAACCACATTTAAATAGTTTATTTAGTAGGATTTTATGATCAACAGTATCAAATGCCTTCGTTATATCGACAAATAATGCTGCTGATTGTTTGTTGCAATTCAATCTGTTGTAAATATATGAACAAAATTCTAAAAGAGCTTTTCAGTAGAAAGTCCTGTTCTAAAGCCAAATTGACAGTTGCTAAAAAATTTAGATTTATTTAAAAAGTCAACCATTCTAAATTTGACAATTTTTTCAAAAATTTTTGAAAAAGTAGACAGAATCGAAATAGGTCTATAATTGTTGACTAAAGATTTATTACCTTTTTTAAAGAGAGGAATAACTTCAGCTTTATCTATGCTTTTATTAAACAGATGACATAGAACATCCGTAACATTGTAAACAATTTTCTTTAAAAAATTACTAGAGAAACTATTTTCTAAGCATGAATTTGAATTCTTGAGTGACATGATAATTTTGTAGATTTCAAAAGAGGAAATGGGCTCAAAAAATAAGCTATTTGGATTTGATATTCTCTGTCTAAACAATTACAAGATGAATTAGCAAGACCATTTTCGACAACGACGTCAGTACCTATTTTGGAGAAAAACGAGTTAAATAAGTTAGCCAAATCACAAGAAGAAGTGTATATTGTGTCGCCGGCTTTTATATTATCGATTTTCGAACTTTTGTTTTTGTTGTTTAAAATGGTATTTACTAGATGCCATTCCTTTCTAGCATCACCTTTTATCTTATTAAACTCATTTTCAAAGAAACAATTTTTTGTATTGGAGGTCTCAATTAGGATTTCCTTACACAATTTTTTATATCTTTCTTTTATATTCTCATTCAATGGATATTTTTTTAATTTTCTATAAAGCTTATTTTTTTTATTAACTCTAGTAAGTAATTCCGGAGTCATCCACAGTTTCAACCTTTTTTTCTTGTTGGAGGAGGTAACTTTAATTTTTCTTGTACATCAACTTACATGGGATGTTAAAATGTCAATAAAGAGATTAAAAGCTGTTGATGGATTTGGCTCATCATATACACATTCCCATGACTCAACGACAAGGAGATTGTTTAATTCTTCGAAAGCGGTTATTGATCTGTATAAATCATGTGACGAGCTTACACTATTATGCACTACAATATTTTCAAACCTTAGACATGTAAGGCAATGATCCGATATACTCGTATAAAGATTGCAGACAGAACTACTAAGTGAAATATTTCTTGAATGATTTAAACGAGCAAAAATATGATCAATACAAGTTGCTGAGTGGTCAGTTATTCTAGTGGGCTTATTAATACAGGATTCAAGTCCAAAAGAAGCAAGCAGAAAGAGGTAGTTATCCACAGCAATGGAGTCTTGTAGAATATTAAGATTTAAATCACCTAATAAGACCATATTTTCAGATTTTTCGGTTCTAAGTAAATCATCTAAATCACTTAAAAAAACTTCATGGGATGCGATTTCATGAAATTTATATACGCAAATGAATGTGAAAATCTGGCTATCAATGACACTTTTAACTTTGATCACGTCAGAACTTCTGAGATTAAAACTTGAGAATTTACAGCTTAAAGAATTCATTATAAAAACAGCCACACCACCAGCCGCATACTGGTTATTGCAATTAGCGAAAAATGTATAGCCTGGTATGCCAAAAAGAGACTTTTCGCTATCGTAAATCCAAGTTTCAGTTAGGAAAATGAAAGCTGGCTTCGTTGAAAAAGAATCAATATGTAATAGAAATTTATCAAAATTTTTACGCATACTTCTGATATTTTGAGAAATAATGTAAAAACTGTTACTGTTGTTGTTGTTCGGGGTAAAGGAAATATTTTGAAAATCTACATAAATACAATTATTCAAGGGAAGATCATACAAATTATCACGCAAATCATCATAACTATTAAGTAATGAATTATTCATAATGTGGTGTTTAAAATTTACAAAATAGAATAAGATTAATTATATTGACATAAATCCTCAATTGCATTGACAATGATTATACGATCTCCCTCCTTTTTACGCATTAACACTTTACCATTCCTAACCCAAACAAATTTGAAATGATTTTCTTTTTTGAATTTCTGTGCAGCTTTTAAGAGATTTCTCGTAGCAGTGGGCAAATTATCGTTTATGTAAATTTTATGGTTGCTATCACCGCCAAATAATTTTGCATTTAACTTTTTTAGGTTGGCAAATTTGCTTCTCATAATTTCTTTTTTCCTATAGGAAGACACAAATTTAACGCATAAGATGTTTTAAGATGAATTTGAAGAAGTTTTATCATTTTTATTAATAGTTTTAACGTAGCAATCATCAATTTCAGTCTCATACATATTTAAATTCATTCCCTCAGTAAAGATTGTCATTGCAGAATTAAGAGCATTGTTGTTGTTAATATTCGGGACACCAACAATTTCAACGCACTTTTCAGTACTCTTATGGTGAAGGTAGTTGACTTCTTTTTGAGCTCATCAACTTTGCTCATCAAAAACTGTTTCTCTTCTTGCAAGGTGGAAATAAGAGAGAGCGCGCTGGCGTTCATTTGTTTCAACGATAGAATTTCACTGTAAACAAGTTCCAAAGTTATGGCCGACTCACTAGCATGGATGTTGTTGTTGTGCTGCGACTGAAAGTTCGGAATAACTGCTGCTTGAATGTCGTTGCTCGGAATGACCAGCTGGTTCGAGTTGTTATGCATTTTGCTTTGTTGATGTTCTTGATGATGAAGCTGCTGAGTCTGATTAGAAGCAGAAGAACTAGGTGCTAGTTGTTGAAATAGATTTTGATGATGATTTTGTTGTTGTTGTTGTTGTTGTTGTTGAAGTTGCTGATTTTGTTGTTGTTGTTGTTGTTGTTGTTGTTGAAGTTGCTGACTCAGAGCAGCTGGCAACGATGAAGATGAAGAAAGATTATTGCAAAGAGGAGATTTGTCTATTGTTGTTGTTGCTACATTTAAGGTTGTTGATGTAGAATGTGGTGGAGAACGAAGTGAAGTTCGCCTTGCCACAGAACAAGTGTTACAGAAAAAGTCTTTGTTAGATTTTTGCATAAGCTCGAAATCGCAATGATTTATTTATACACAGCTATAGTGAAAGAAATTATTGCAATTAACGCATTTTATTTTGTCTTGATTGCGTTCGACTTTAAGTTTACAAATACACGGCATGATTGGAAAATTAGAATTGTATAAGGTACAGAAGAAAAAGAAGGTTTTATGATGTGACGAACCTATTTCGCAGGCAAATAGGCCCACACATTATTCATCATTAATTTACGCGCCGCAGCCTAGCGTACCGGCCTCACAAGCGACATACACCACGAGCTATACAGCATAGCGCCATCAGAACTTAAGATAAGTAAGCAACATGTGAATTACTATATTTATTAATAAGATAATGAATTGAATATTTTATACTTTATATTTGTGCATATAATATTCTTATTTAAGCATACAACACGTTACGTTAAACATACGAGACGTTACGTTAAGACATTTATACTATTAGTACCCACTACATACTACCCTACTATAGTAGTTAAGAAATCAGAAAATGTATTTTATGTGCACCACTGGCAGCAGCCAGCACTTAGTTATAAGTTGAATAATTTAATAAAGTTGAGTTGTATTTGAGCTTCCAAACGGATCAGACGTCTTTTTACTTCGAAGTAGCCAAGCAGCTTATTTTCTCTCGGAGTTTAGTCTGGCTATTACTCGCAGACTATCTGGACGTGCCTTGCTCCCGTTCCTATCCTCTCTCCGCTCGAGTCGTGTCACTGAGGCATGAGGCCAATCGGTCACGCTCAGTTGCCACACTCACCACTACTCTCAACGAGTTACTCGCTTTCAGCGTATCCACCCCCCTTGAGTTGTGTCATTAAGGCATGAGGCTAATCGGTCACGCTTAACTGCCACTCTCATCAACACTCTTAACGAGAATACTCACCTCAGAGTATTTCCCCTCCTCTGAACTGTGTCACTGAGGCATGAGGCCAATCGGTCACGCTCAGCTGCCACATTCACCACTGCTCTCAGCGAGTATTATTACCTTCCCCTTTCTTTGAGTTGTCTTTCTCACTCTCGCTCTCAACGAGATACTCACCCTCAGAGTATATCCCCTACCTTGAGTTGAACCGCTCACCTCCGCTCTCAACGAGTGAAACGCACCTGCGAACGAAGCAATGCCAGCGGAGCGCTACTAGGAATTCAAGGTCAACGCGTTATTAAAAGACACACACACACAACAACTAAAGAAGAGGTACGGCAATAATTACGCATCACGCCACCAACCAATATAGAGCAAACAACGAATAACGGAGAGTACCGCTTAGCAAGGTACAGCCAAGTTAGAAGCACCAGCAGTCATCACCCAGGGCACCTTCACCATCGCAGAGGTCACCTTCACTAGCCAATCTATGAAGGCAAACATATAAAGCGACCTTTCGTGAAGAGCCCTAAAAGGAACCGCTGGACAAGCATAACGTCCACAACATCGACATCCACCGCATCATAATTAAATCTACGAAGAACAAAGGACCTTCCAACAAGGTCAATCGATCTACAAAACCCCATAGATCGTCTTGTAAGGACCCTGGACAGCCGCTGAGGATACCTCAGCTGAAAAAAAAGTTGTAACGACCCAGGGGTTCGTTACAAGTGGTGCCCGAGCAGGGACCCTGCGGGACAGTGTCCCATCCTAGCAAAGCAGAAAAAAAATAAAAATCTAATCATCATACAAGCAAAGCAAAGCAAAGAAATAAAAAATCAATCATCAACCTAATCATCCTAGCAAAGCAAAGCAAAGAGAAAAAAAAAACCCACAATCATCAGCAAACAAAGCAATCATAACATACATATTATCGAGAAAAAAATTATATCTACAACGAAACTATCAATCATCAGGCTTTGACAGACAAAGCCCAAGCCAACGACAGCGCTTCAAAGCCAATAATTGAAGCACAAATAAAACCATCAAAATCTATCAACATCAACGAAAAAAAAACATACCAATCGAATTCAATAAGACAGTCAACAGGAAATTGTCATCGCCAGTACGCCACAATGAATACCCTCAAGACTTCCTGGGTATATAGCCTACGCAAAGAAGAGCTCCTTGCGTACATAAGAGAGTTCCATCTCGAAGAAGTCGGCACTGTTGAAGAACTGCGAAAGAGGCTCGCAGCGCACATCAACGACGGCAAACTAGCAGACGAAGACGTGAAACGGCTCCTCGAATTAGAAGTTAAACATACTAGAGCCGTGTCACCATCGATCCCACACAGCAACAATACGAATGACGCAATACAGCAGCAAGTATCTGGTACCGGGCAACCAGCCCAATACAACACATATCAACAGGAGGTACCATTCTACAGAACCGGTCCAATGGAGCGTATTGAAGAGTTGGCCGAAGCATATAATATTCAAATGGACTTCATACCCCTCACTATGCCAGAACTCTTGGAAGGCAAAGCTCTAACATGGTATCGCAACAACAACAAATAGTGGACCAACTGGGCAGCATTCAAGGCGAGTTTCCTCCAGTTTTTCTTGCCACCACGATACCTCGAACAACTAGATGATGTTCGACGAAGGGAACAGCTGCCACATGAAAAATTTAAAGACTTCCTACTTGTCATGTAGGCAATGATGCGCCACGCTAATTACACGAAGGCGCAAGAGTTAGAGCGCGTATATAGGAACTTACACCGTGATTACCAGTTGTATATACGCCGCAAAGACTTCAATTCACTAGAAGAGCTTACGATACTAGCAGCTGAGTTTGAATGTATTAACGCCAAGCCTACCGGTCAGAACAACACAACACGCCACGACCACACGAGGTACGATACCACACTGCAGCACCAGAAGACTCTAGAGTCAGCACACACGCATGCCGCCGGTGTGCTAGAGAAGGTCATCGCTCCGACCGTTGCCGAAACCCTCAAGTCCTTTTCTGCTGGGACTGTGGCAAACGAAACATTCGGACATTTGATTGTTGTCGCCAGAACCAGGGAAACGACAGCGGACCACGCCGAGATTAGGGGCGAGCGTGGTCAATAATGCTTCCAGCCCCACTACATCTTCACGCTACACACGACAACCTCGAGCCGAACCAGTAACCCGAAATACGCAAGATAAGGCAACCATCATATCATCGATATACAACCCGCATACACAACCACGCGTGGAATCCTCCTACAGCACTCGATTTGGAAACATGATGGCAACACTTGAGCAGATCGGATGGTCAAAGAGTCCAGCAACAATTTCGACGACGCAACAATCGCAACGTCATCAGAATCCGAAGCCACCCGTACCACAAACGCGCGAGCCACGCGCATACTTGCATTCGTCACGTGCACATGGAAAAGTGAACAAGAAGACAACTACTACCCAGCCAACAACGACGATAACCGCTAAAGAGGAAGGCGACTCTATCCTACGATTTCCGATTGAGACGTATAAATCGTGGTGGGACTATGTACACGGAATACGGTCAACTTCAATTGATGATAAACACGAGGTGACAACCGAACACGCAGTCACCCAGCGACAAGCCAGACAGCCGTCAGCATCGCTCTCGATAGTCAAACAGCAGCAGCCTACAGAGCCACCAGCGCAACTGAACAGCCGCATTCTTTATTCAACGAGACTAGCAGACCTAGCAGCTACGAATGCGCAACGAAAGCTTCCACCCTGCACTTGTTTTCATCACGAGACACCGACTAACGCAGATAAAGCCACAAAAGACGACAGCCGAAATGAAACAACAAGTGGCCAACCAGAAGTTCAACAGCGCCAAGTAGAGCCACCAGAGTTTCATACATTGCAACCAGAGCAACATGTACTGCCACCAGTGACAATCGTGGAACCGGAGACATCAGTCACTTGCGATTTAGAACAAGACACCGAGGTAGTAACGCCAGCCACATGCGATGCAGAACAAACCATCGAACCAGTGGTGCCAGAGGCAAGTAAGTCACAGCCACACACAGGCTATGCAGAACCTCAGCCAGTCACATGCGAGTCAGAGCAAAACATCGAGGCAGCAGAGCCCATCATATGCGACACTCAACAAGAGCTAGTAACGTCAGAGCCAGACGACTCACAGGCTAGCGTTAGTTCACCAGAGGCACCCACAGAGAAGCAACTGGGGGTTCGTTACAATGATATCTTATTCTTGCTTAAGTACAGAAAGATAAAAATGTTTATTGTGTTTTACTTATTTGTTATTTTATTGTGCTTTAACAAGAGCGCGAAAAAGGTGATTGTTACTCTTTTGTTTTAACAAGAGCGCGAAGAATTTGGCTGTTGACCCCACGACAACTGCACGACAACTGAAACTCTCTACTGACCCATCAGATTGCACTGCACTCACTCCATCTCATTTCCTCATTGGTGAGCCGACGCTGTGTGTACCGGAAGAAGATCTGCTCGATTGCAACATAGATCGACTCAACTTCACACAATAATACGGGTTAAGAACTGTCGTTCTTCGTGGGGGAAAATGTTAGCGTCATTTAGATATACTCTAACCACTGTGCATTAAAACCATTTAACTGCTTTCATTTCTCACTTACATATTTTATTACTTATTTAAAATTTACTCATTTTCTATACTCAATCTCATGTTTATTAATATTTTAAGGTCTGTTAAGCATAGGCTCTTTTTAATTCTATTTATATCTTTGTACGCTATATAAATGAATAGTTACTAAAATGTGTAGCTATGTGCATTCTTGTTAAACAACTTTAAATTCAATTCTCTGCGAACAGTAAAGAAATAAATAACTTCAGCCGTGCTACTTAAAATCAATTTTACCCTTCGTGGGACCCTAAGGTCCGTAGGGACTTTTTCGATTTTGAATCGCAAATTACTCCTATTTTGGCCACTACGACCCCCTCCCAAAGTTACCATGTATTCCTGGAACATTTAGTTATGTGTCTTTTACGGGTTCGATCATTAAAATCGGACCAGTGGCTACCGAGATCTAAGGATTTACTTTTACTGCCTACGAGAAAGGTCCCTAAAGTCCCCTGGGGCATAGTATGAAAATTAAGCAAATTAACGGTATTACTTCGTGGAATACATTGTTTTATGGCTCAAAATTGCAGCTGCGTTTAGTTTCAAGGTAAAATAGTTTTCCAAGAAATGAGCAGGGGGAGGTATAAGTTTGCTTATTTTATTGCTTTGTTCATCCCTGATGCATTTGTCTTATACCTGCGTGCCTACCTGAATGTTGGGGAAAAAAAGGTATATAAACCAGTTGCTTCAAGAATATTCAACAGTTGTGTACTAACTTTTGAATTGAATTGAGCTAAAGAAAAATGTGCGAAGCAAATATCAATATAAATGAAATACTAAATGAACAAAGTTGTGATTTCGATGATGAAATAAGTGATCCATCGTTCCAAATAAATGAAGAAGCCTCTGATTGCGACAACTTCAGATGACTATTATGTTGGCAAAAATGGTATGAAATGGAAGAAAGCGCCGCCACCAACTTCACGTGTAAGATCGCACAATATCTTCACCATGAGAAGTAGAGGAATAGGACCAATAATGACTTCGGATGATCCATTGAGCATATTCAAAACAATTTTTACCGAGGAAATGTCACACATAATCGTAAGAGAAACTAACCGAAAAGCCAAACAAACTATTGAAGCGTGGAGTGAAGCTAATCCAACACGACCCAAAGAATGGCAACCACTGACACCCAAGGAGTTTGATGCGTTCCTGGCAATGCTTATAGCTTCTGGCCTATATAAGTCAAACAATGAACCAGCTTACTGCCTGTTTTATACAAATCATCCACCAATCTTCAGAGCTGTAATGTCATTCAAAAGATTCAAACTGCTATTGAGGTACATACGATTTGACAACGTTAACACACGCATGGAAAGGTCACAGAGCAGCAAAACGGCAGCAATTGATGATATTTGACTCATGCTGCAAGCTAATTTTGCAAGTCGGTACGAACCACATGATGCTCTAACAGTAGATGAACAACTGTTTCCATATAGAGGACGGACATCATTTACACAGTACATTCCAACAAAGCCTGCAAAATATGGAATAAAGGTGTGGTGGATATGTGATGCAAAAACCAAATATCCGCTCAAAGGTATCATATACTCTGGAAAAGCACCAGGACAGGAGCGTGAAACCCAGCTGGGCTACAAAGTGACAATGAAGCTCGCGCAGAAATACTTATTTACTGGCCGCATTGTGTATGCAGACAGCTTCTTTTCGTCTCTTGAATTGGCTGAAAACTTGATTACCCAAAGAACAGCATATGTTGGTACCTTACGCACAAATAAAGCTTGTATTCCCAGTGAGTTTAGGAAGAATCGCAATCGCCCAATTGATAGTACATTGTTCGGTTACCATGACAACAACGTTGCGCTATGCTCATATGTGCCGAAGAAAAATAAAGCAGTGGTACTCATTTCAACAGCACATTATACAAACACCGTCGAAGGAGCACATAAAAAACCAATGGCCATTGTGGATTACAACAAAAATAAAGCTGGAGTGGACACGACCAAATGCTAGGTACATACACGTGTAAAAGAGGTACTAAACGCTGGCCACTGGCCATGTTTTATAATATTGTGGACGTTGCTACATTGGCGTCATTTATCGCCTATAATGACCTCAATCCGAGCCAGAAAAGCGACAGGAGGCGGTCGTTCTTATACAAATTAGTTGAACAGTTGGCTACTCCCGAAATCGAAGAAAGGGCGCTCAATAATCGTATAACCCGCTACCCCCATATCAAGAGAGCTATGATGGACTACAATGTCATACCACTAGAAGAGAGCATTACAAGCGAAGCACCACCAATCCAACACAGGGATCAACGGAAAACTTGCTATTTATGTCAACAACACAACAACAGGCAACGTAAAACAAGATTTGCATGCTGCGATTGCAGGAAGTTTGTTTGTATGGAGCATTCAGAGCAGATGCACCGTTGCATGCCGTGCAAAACGTCCAGGATTCAGCAAGCAGAACAATAAAATAATATTAGATTAAGACTATATCTCAATAAAAATAATTAATATTTAATTTAAAACCAAAATTTGCCCGTGTTCAATCATTTTTAGTGCATTTTATAGGCAATTTTCATATTATGTCCCAGCGGACCTTAGGGACCTTTGACGTATAATTTACTTAAGGTCCCACGAAGGGTTAAACATTATCTTTTTCTTAATTTTAATAGTCGACAAAAGATCGACAGTAGTCTGAAGAAGTCCTCTAAAGACAATAAAAATCTCATACAATTCCAATATATAAAACAAAGTCGTGATATTTAAGACAATGTTGATCGTAAGGAAATTAATTTGGTAATTATAATTTATTACTTATTTTTAATACTGTCGGTAGCTGTACTAAACATGAGTTTTCGCGGCCCCTTTTACTGCCTACGCCCTCTTTTACCGCTCACAAATCAATGAAAATGCTATATTTCAAACGATTTTTATCGTATTAGACTTTAATTTTGTAATTTAGTTCGTATGGTAATTGTTGGCAATTATAATAAAAATGTAGCGTGGCATAACTATAGATACGCCATCTTTTTCAGAAATCATTAAATGAAATGTTGGTTCGATTGACCTGAAATTTTGGCTGTAGGTTTAATTAGAGTACAGTATAGTTTAGTAAAGTGCCACACCCTTTTTCTAAAAAGTGGGCGTATATACAGTTTGACCACCTCTATCTTTGGAATAGTTGCCGATAGTAACCGTACAAACTAAATTAACAAATTAAAGTCTAAAATACAACCGAAACTATCTGATATATAAAGGCCCTTGAAAGGACTTTGACAGAGTTTCTTATGACCAATTATGTTGTGTGTGGTCTGAAATGTTTGAACACAAGTGATCGAGAACTGGACCTACATGATTTATGCCGACTCCGAACGGCTTATGTTCTCAAGAAGCTTTTCATGGCAGTTTTTACTCTCTGAGATTTGTCATTGCCTTCAGAGAGGTGACGGCCGAACAGAAAAATTAATTCAATTGAAAAAATTTTCTGTGTCTGGTGGAATTCGAACCAGGGTTCTCTGGCGTATGGGCCACACACTCTACCCACTGCGCCACGGCCGCCACTAAAATATACTATAATTTTATAATTTTTATTAATTATATTATTATAATTTTATAATATTTATTTGTGGACGGTGGAAGGGATTGTGACATTTCATTGATTTATTTATTTAAACTAAACTATCAACAATCGTTTTACAGTTCAGGGATACAATATGACAAATTCTACAATGTAATATAAAAAGTACATATATAAATTAGTGCTAAAAGTAAAAAAAAAAAGAAATTTTTTATTTCAAATTAATTTATCTCTATTATGCTAGAAAATTATGTATTAATGAGATCTAAAATAATATGTCTGAACACATTTCTGTTCTGTGTGAAATCGATTCGAGCACTTATTGAGTTGAATGCTGAGCACATATTAATAATTGGATCACTTCTGCCATAGTTTGTTCTATGATATGGGATGTATAGAAGTTCTCTTGGTCTAAAATATCTCTCAGGTGCATATATATTAATTAGAGCGAGAAGTGGCGCACAGTCTATATGTGACATCAATAAATCACGAACAAAAACGATAAGAAAAAATTTTCGCCTGGTGGCTAAACTATTCAGACCGAGAAGAGCACATCTCGACTAGTAGGTTGGCATAAAACCCCAGTTCAGTTTAAAAATAATAAAACGAGTAAAGCGTTTTTGAACTTTTTCCAAACGCATACAATCTGTCTCATGGTGTGGATCCCATACCACACATCCATATTCACAAACAGATCTTACTAATGATATAAATAACGTTTTGAGAGTATAAGGATCATTAAATTCAGTTGAATGACGTCTTATAAAACCCATCATAGCATTAGCTTTGGTAATGATATGGTCATAATGGAGGGAGAAAGTAATTTTTCTATCAAACCAAACTCCAAGATCTGATTTAGAATCTACACGTTGTAGACACCTGTCAGTGATAGAATAATCAAGTAAAATTGGTGTTTTCTTCATATAAAAAGACATGACATTGCATTTATTGACATTCAGATAAAGTTTATTTATTGAACACCATCTGTTCATGTTATTGAGGTCCTCTTGAAGGAGCAAATGGTCGGAATATGAGGAACCTGAGTTGAACAATTTAACATCATCCGCGTACATTAAGCATTGAGAGTAGCGCAGGTAATTAGGAAGATCATTAATAAATAAGATAAACAATAGTGGTCCAAGGTGGCTTCCTTGCGGCACACCAGAGTTGTTGGCAATAACTTTAGAACAGTAGTTTCCTATTCGAACAACCTGAGATCGGCCATTAAGGTAATTTCTCAACCAAGATAGCAATGCAGAATGAAACCCCATTAAGGCTAATTTATTAATAAGAATAGAGTGCTGAACTCTATCGAAGGCTTTGGCGAAATCAGTAAAGATTACGTCGACTTGTTTGCCTTTTTCCATTTCATTTTTGATATAATAAGAAAACAACGTTAGGTTCGTGGATGTAGACTTTCCAATTACAAAACCATGTTGAAATTCAGATATAGAATTTCTAATGCCAGCAAAAATGTGTTTTTTAACAACAGCTTCAAATATTTTTGGGATTAAAGGCAACTTAGATATTGGTCTATAATTTGCAATATTTTGCCTAGAACCAGACTTATGTATGGGAACAATGATGGATTCTTTCCAGATATCTAAAAACTGACCAGTCATTAATGACTGATTATAAAGATGTGTTAGCGGCTGAACTAAAGCAGGTGCACACATTTTTAAGAATATTGGTGGAATATTATCGGGCCCAATTCCTTTGTTAATATTCAAAGCGGACAACTCAACAAAGACGTCATCCTCTGAGAGAACTAATGATCCCATATCAGTAATTGGATTGCCATTATAGAGAGAATAGTCATTTACGTCACTGTTGCAATTAGACAGAAAATTCGATTGGAAGTAGTCAGCAAAAAGATTTGCTATATCTTCCGTACTATTAGATGTTGTTTGCTCAAAAAACATGTTTTTTGGGAAACTTTTCGTATTCCTTTTCTTATTTAAATAAGACCAAAAGTTTTTTGGATTTTCTTTTATATTGAATTCTAATTTATGAAGATACGATTTATGTAGCGAATCTTTTAATAATTCGTATTCTTTGCGAGCTTCTAAAAAGTTTTGGCGCAAAGAAGGATTTAATTTACTTTTTTTGAAAAGTTTATTCATACGATTTTTAATTTCGATAGGCCCTTGTTGAACCATTCGGGCTTAGAACTTTTTCTTACCTTTCTAATGGGAATAAATTTTGCAAATGCTTCATTAATCTCATTGATAAAAACTTAATAATTATCCAACAAATTTTCAATAAACTCCGTACACCAGTCCACGCTCAATAAAAAGTCAGACATAGCTGAGTAGTTAGCCTTTTTAAAATCAAAAACAAAATCATCTTCTTCTACAGCAGACAAGTTTATGATTGCTATATCCAGTTCAATAAGAAGAGCTTTATGGTGAAAACTATTATTAGAGAGAAGAAAATCAGATTCCGCACAAAATGCGATAAGCTCACTATCTGTAAAAATAAGGTCGAGAATTCTATTCAAGCCATTACTCACAGAATTAATTTGAATTAATCCCAGTGAGTACATAGAGTCCAAAAAATCAATTTCTAAGCTATTGCTCGACGCATTTGGGACCATGCATGAGAGCTCATTACAATAAGACCAATTAATACTGCTTAAATTAAAATCGCCTAAAATAATGGCATGTTCATATTCTTTGAGATTATCAATGGTAAATAAGATATTTGCAAAGTGCATCGAATAGATTTCAGAAGAGAACAAGGTGGAATATAAGATACAAATATATATAGGCCTCTATTTATACAAAACGTTGACCCGTTCGATGGATATTCTATACGAACTCATATTTGTTCCAATGAATCAGAAGGGTTTTGTAATTATAAAGAAATTTTCATGTTTGATAGCACACAAAGATTACGTTAACAATAATAATATATGTGCATAACTCTTGTGCGCAAGTTTAGTAGCCTGAACACATTGGACATTACAGCAACATTACGACACGTGGTCAAAATAGTGCATTATTGTATGAGAAATTTACATAAATGCTTGAAAGAAATTTTCATGTTTGATAGCACACAAAGCTTATGTTAACAATAATAATACATCTGCATAACTCTTGTGCACAAGTTTAGTAGCCGCATTACATTACAGCAACATTACCACACGTGGCCAAAATAGTGCATTATTGTACGCATATGAGAAATTTACATAAATGCTAGGCAAAAATTTTTTTGGGTTTCTGTCTGATTTTTACGAAATTTTTTCCAAAGTGTCCAATCTATCGAATAAAATATAAAATTTAAAAATATTCTTTGAAACCTATCGCCATGACTCATTTATCACAATTTTTCCAACTTTCTTTCATAATCTTCAGATGTTGAAGCTACAATGTTGCTTATTCCACTGAAATTACCGTATACCTTCTAAAGTTTCTGAAAACATTTTTTCAAATCATCGAATGAGTTCAAAAATTATTTATATCAACTCCGAGTAACGCCGGGTATTCAGATAGTTTGAAAATATAATAAATTGAATTAAATGAAACATTTTGTATTTCACCTAAATACAATTTTATATAAATATTTTTCTCCTTGATATTATTTTGTTTCCTCCTGTATGAAAATCAATTTCATTAAAAAATGTTGAAAATATTCAGTTTGATATGCGATCTTGTAACGAGTAGACGTGTTTTTTTTTGAGGTCCGCAACTTATTGATACTTTGGCATAGTAAAATTCCAGTTTTGTGTCCACAAGAAATTTGAGGCATATGCTTGCTTGCTGTCAATATCTTTTGTCACTTGCTCATATTTTTTGCGCTTTATTTCGCGTTCATTCCACTGATAATATGTCGAACAAAATCACCAAAAGTGCTGCTGCTGCTGCTCGTAACAATGTTGCACCGAAGACTCCACTTGCTGGCAACAACTTACTAATGGATGAGTCAGCTAAGACAACACCTTCATCTTCCGAAGCCAGTCTCAACGCTAAATTGAGCTGTATCAGGGAGAGCATAGTAACGCAACTTACTAGTGTAATAACGGAATCTGAAAGCAGAGTAATGGAGAGGATTGTTGAGGTTTCAGCCGAGCTCGCCAACATGAAATATACTTTGCGGAGCGTAATTGAAAGAGTGACTGTGGTGAAAAAAACTTGCAAAGAGTTTAGCATGCTGAATGAGAAAGTTGACAAGCTGAAACAGGCATTTGAAACCTTCCCTGGCGCCCCTTCTGAGTCACCATTGAATGATGATGTGAGTGCAATCAAATCTCAGTTGATTAAATTGGAGAACGAAGCTGCCTCTGCCGACGTCATCATTAATGGAGTTCCCTTATGTGACAACGAGAACCTTGCTAGCGTGTTTGACAAAATTTGCACTACTATCAAACACAAAGCCCCACGATTAGTGAATATATTTAGAGTGAGACGGACCAAAGGCAAAGCAGACTCTGCGATCATTGCTAGGCTCTCTTCTACATATGAGCGCAACTCTTTGTTTAAGTCTGTTGCAGCTTTCAGAAAAACAAACAAGCGACAGCTCACACTTAGTGATATCGAGTACGGTGGAGGCGAGAAAATTTATATACATGAAGGCCTCACAAAAACAAATAGAGCGATTATGTTATATGCTAACAAGCTAAAGCGTGAGAATAGGTTAGTTGCTGTGTTCTCTTTGCGTGGGAGAGTTTTCGTAATTTAGAAGAGCATTCGATTATTAATATATTATTATTTTTATATCTTAGTTGTAAGAAATTTCTATTTATATATATATTTCTTTCTCCTAAATCTTTCTTCAAACTTGTTCCATATTTTTCTTTCATTCTTTTCTGCTTGTCAACTATCTTTTAAATTTCTCTATTTCTTTCTTTTGCAATTTGTATTGTTTGGCTGTTTGTTTTGTTTTATCAAAATATGTCTGAAATTGTTAGGAGACTTTCCAATGGTGCTATTGATTGTTACAAGGCACTAATTCAAGTGCTTTGTAAACAAGACACGGGTCTTAATGTTATACATTTTAATGCTAGGAGTTTGAATGGACTTAAATTGGACTATGGGAGATACATTTTTGAAAACTTGAATGTAGATGTGATATGCGTGTCTGAGACATGGCTTAAATGTGATGTACCTGATTATTATTACAACTTTCGTGATATAAACTTTTTCGTAATGACAGGTGTGATAAAAGAGGTGGTGGCGTTGCTATTTATTGTCGGTCTTGTTTGAGTGTTCAGTTTGTTAACAAAAGTAATGACGTCTGTGAGTTTTTAAATGTTGAAATCAGTGATAACAGTTCTAAAATATTAATATCTTGTGTTTATAACCCTAATCGTTGTAATACTGTTGAACCCTTTTTCAATGACCTGCTTAACAGAATTACTGATTATGATTTCTTTACTGTATGTGGTGATTCAACTTTAATTTGTTAAAAAATTATGCCTTAACTAAACATTTTTATAACCTTCCACAACTTGTGGTTTGAGGTTGGAAAACCATAGCATTCCAACAAGATATGCGAACGATTGTGAGCCCAGCTTACTTGATGTCTGTTTAGTTTCTGATATATCTGTAGTGTTGAAATTCGATCAAATGAAATTTCTTTCTGACCATGATTTGATTTTCTGTTCTGTTAATGTTAGTTTTAACCGCACTCAGTCCTGTTTTACATTTCGTGATTATAAATCATTAAATATAAATAATCTTTGCGATGATTTGTCCAGGGTTAGCTTCAATGACTGTTTTTTTTATGACTCAGTGGATGAGAAGCTTAGTGTTTTTATGGATAGATTGAATGTTGTTTTTAATCAAAATGTTCCTTTACGTACTGTGACTGTCTTTAATAACCGCTGTCCTTGGTTTACTAATCGTGTTCTAGGTGCTATTAGGTTAAGAAATAGACTGCATTCTAAATGGAAAAACAATCGCACTGGCCAAAACTGGGAAAATTATAGAATATGTCGTAACAATGCCTCAGCAATAATAAAACAAGAAAAGATTAATTTCTACAATTCAAAACTTAATCCTAATTTGAGCTCGAAACAACTTTGGAAGAATATCAAAAATCTCAGAGTGTTTGGGAAAGAGTCAAATGAATGCAATTTAGATCCTGATCTTCTTAATGATTTTTTCTTGAGTAGCCCAAATACAAATACCAGTTACGATAACTTACCTTCGATGCAAAATGATTTTAATTTTCCTTCGTTTGAATTCACTCCTGTCGACGTTGACCTTGTTACAAAGTGTGTAATGCAGATTAAATCCAATTCAATTGGCGTTGATGGGATGCCAGTTAAGTTTATTAAAATTGTTCTTCCTTTTATAATTGAGCCTCTGACCCACATTGTAAACTATAGCTTAACTAGTTCGCGATACCCTAACATGTGGAAAGCTGCCACAGTGACACCTGTACCCAAAACTGCTAATGCTTCTGACTGTAAGGACTATAGACCAATAAGCATTCTTCCTGCCTTAGGAAAAGTGCTCGAAAAAATTATGGCTGAACAAATTTCTCAATTTGTTAATGAAAATAATCTGCTATCGTCTTTTCAGTCAGGGTTTCGAGCTGGACACAGCTGTTCGACAGCGTTATTGAAAATAACTGATGATATCAGGATAGAATATGACAAAAATTTCATAACATTGCTGTGTTTTATAGATGTCTCGAAAGCCTTCGATTCTGTAAATCATTTTTTGCTTTGTCACAAGCTAATAGAATATTTTAATTTTGTTCAAAACGCAACTAGTTTAATTAGACATTATTTAGAGGGAAGAACGCAAAGAGTTAGGGTAGGCAACAATTTTTACCTGTCTCGCCCTGTTGGTCTTTTAGAAGACTTAAGTTTCAGACTTAACTCTGATTTATCATCAATTAATAATTGGGCCATTGCTAACGCACTTGTTATAAACCCATTAAAATCGAAAGTTATGGCAATTTCTAGAAATTGCACTAGTTTTGTGGACATTCAACCACTGTTTATTGGATGTAACCAATTAGAAATTATTAAAAAAGTTAAAAACCTTTGTTTTATAATGAACTCGAAGCTAACTTGTACTGACCATATAAATAGTACTGTCGGAAAAATATATGGAACTCTTAGAAACTTACGACTCTCCTTTGCATATACGCCAGTTGAAACTCGTCGTAGACTTGTTGTGCAACTTATAATGCCAATTATATCTTTCGCTGAAACTGTTTATTGTCAACTTGACTCACAGTCATTACACAAACTATTAGTAGCGTTGTATCTATGGGATTCATCGGTAGGATGTGATTTAGTAAGCTATCTTAAAATTCGAAACCTCATTTTCTTGCATAAACTTATGTATACTAAATGTCCTGAATATCTCTACGATAAACTTAACTTTTTTCAGTCCGTGAGATGCATGAACTGTATTATACCTAGGTATAATTATCTCAATAGTAGCAGGTACTTTTTTATCAGCACCATTGGAATTTGGAACTCTTTACCGATGAATGTTAAGCAAATCACTTCAAGGAGCAGCTTTAAAAGAGCAGCTTTCAAATATTTCGAGCCATCTAACTAAATCTCCTTATCTTTCCTTATTTTTCTTAACTCGTTTTTATCATTTCTATCATTTATATCATTATTGTTTTTCTATCTAATTTCCTCCAATCCTTATCTCAACTTATCTTACATTATATTATTTTACTTTTTTCAATTATTACCTACAGATATTTATTTTTTAATGATAATTTAATTCAACTTTGACTTAATTATATTTAGTTTCATAAAGCTTTAATTTTTCATTTACTATTTTTTTTTTTTTAATACTGTAATATTTTGATTAATAAAATATGAACATTTATTTGATTAAGAAATGTTACAAATATTTTATACATCTGCAAAACCAGGTAAATTTTCATGGCACATATTTTGTAAAAGATACATTTTAAAAAATATTTAATAAATTTTCCACATTTATTCTAATACTTTTGGAAATATAATAAATTGAATTAAAGAAACATTTTCCATTTGATCTAAAAGAAGTTTATATGCATAATAGAAATAAAAAAAAAAAAATAATATTTTTATACAAATACCTGCAAGTTCATTCAAAACCTTTGAAACTTGCAAATATCTAATTACTTTTAAAAAAATGTTTCAAATATTTTGGATATAAATTTTTCACATTTATTCCAATTTATTTGAAAATTGGAATAAATGGAACTTTTTCAGTTTGATATTAAAAAGTTTATATGATTACAAATATTAAAAAAATAACATTTAATAATTTTATACAAATACCTGAGAGAAAGTTCATTCAAATCCTTTGAAACTTGCAAATTTTGCTGAAAAGATTTCAATACAAAAAAAAAACAACAGTTTAATAGTTCTGAAAAGAAACATGGTGATGGCTATATTGGTAGCGTTCTCTCTCCGCAGCACAAGGGCTGCTTTGCCGTTCTCTGCTCCGAGGTTCCAATCTTCATGTTACCGAGCTTCTGCAAATTTGAAAATGAGAGGCGGATGCAATGTCTGCTAAATACTAGTCTGTGACATGATTTAAATAAACAAAAAAAAAAATGAAAATCATGAAAGTGGAAGAAAAATTGTGTCTGATTTGTGCAAAAAGTTGTTCAGTCTGTAATGTTAAATTTTATGCAGTGCTTAAAAGAAATGTTTATTGTCTAAAATTCGAATAAAAAAAATATACGTTCCACTTTTTCAACTCTTGTGGAAAATAACAAATAACAAAAAAGAACTCGTTTTTTAAGGTTTTGTGGGTTTGTTTTATTCCCGTTGTCAATCAACTGCCTTTATTTTTACAATGCTCTTTATAATATACACTTAATCTTTTATATACATATTCTTCATTTCTAGATACATTGTATGCTTAAGTTTATTGTACCTGTTTGTATCTATATGTGTGTACATTAGGGTGTTTCGGAAAATTAACACGCAATTCCACCCCTAAATAATGAAATAGGACGGAAAGACAATGCAGAAAATATTTTTTTTTTTTTGAATGAATTCCTGGTTCCTCAAATAGCGGTTTTCTATGAAAATCGTGTCTTTTTGTACTGGAGCCCATCTAACGGAACATTTTTTACAAGAAAATACTGTAGATATCGATTCACTATTAAAAACAATTTATGCATGCAAATTTTCAGAGAATTCGGACTTCGTACAAGAGTACAAGAGCATAGAAACAAAAAACCATTATTTAACCTATATTCAACTAATTTTGTACTGAAGCCCATCTTACAGTACAGTTTTTTACAAAAACCACCACAGATATTGATTAACCATTAAAAACAATTTATTCATGCAGATTTTCAGAGAGATCGAACTACGTTCAGAAGTGTTAGCATAGAATTAAAAAACCATTATTTGCAATATTTTCGACTACTTTTGTACTGGAGCCCATCTTAAGGTACACTTTTTACAAAAACCCCATAGATCTCAATTAACCACTTAAAATAACTTATGCATGCAAATTTTTCAAGAGATCACACACGTACAGTGGTGACAGCATACAAATTAAAAAACATTAGTTGCAATATTTTCGACTACTTTTGTATTGGAGCCCATCTTAAGGTATACTTTTTTACAAAAACCCCCATAGATCTCAATTACTTACCCCCATAGTAAGAAAATTAAAAAATCCATGGCGAGAAATGAAACAGAGATTATTAACACTGAACTTAATGAATTCGGCATCAGATGCTTCGGCATCTAGTGGAACAATAGCAACGGCGGTTGAAACTATTCTCTGTAAAGAAGATATTTTTATTCTGGGCAAGCCGAGTATTTTAAACAATGGAAAATTGCCAACTAACGCAGACATCAAAACAATGGTTATCGTTGAAAAACTTTTCTAGCCTCGTCTCATATGAAATTATCGATATATGGAAAAAAACTACAATGCCAATTATATCATCGAATGGAATCATAAAAAAGTGAACAAAGTCGTTGCGACTTATCAGGATATAATAAAACATAAAACTCGTGCGAATATTCCATATTTAATAAATAGTCTCAACGATGAATTATTTGACATTGCTCTTTGCAAATGTGCCAGAAATGAGTGTTTGTGCAGCGTTCAATACCAAATTCCAGAAAAGGAAATCGATTCCATTTTTGACCAACGTGGAGAGCGTCGAATTTTAATTTCAACGCGCATGGAGGGACTAATATCAGCAAACTTGGAGGCTTACACTTTAAGAGACAATTTTGAGCGGACCAGCGAAAACGATTACTTACCAAGAACAAGCGCGCTTAGAACCCCACAACAGGCTCATAAACAGCGCCTGCTGCGCCGTTCGACAAGGTGTTTGCCAAACTTTGCATTAGAATGTGATCGATACAAAATTTTTCATCGAGTAGCTGCTGCTTTAGCATCATCGCTCATAAAGGATTTGTCAATGATACCCAATTTTAAATTAAAAGTCGAAAGAACTGCAAGGCCTATAATTATCGATAAAAATAAAGTTGTTCGCGAAAGAGAGGAAAACCAGGATAAATTTAATGCAGGAAAACATTTGTAGTTCTAATATTAAAGTTTTTGCATTCGACGAAAGAAGAGACAAAACCCTTACCCTGGAGAAAATGGATGATGGAACGCGCCATCCGCGAATAATCGACGAAACCCATTTAACCATTCTAAAGCAGCCATATTCAAAATTCTTGCGCGCTGCCCCAATTCTCTCCGATCCGATCTCTCTGAAAATTTGCATGCATAAGTAGTTTTTAATATTGAATCGATAACTATGGTATTTTTTATAAAAAAATGACCGTTAGATGGCCTCCAGTACAAAAAGACACGATTTTTATAGAAAACAGCTATTTGGGGAACCAGGAATTCATTAAAAAAAAAAAAATTTTCTGCATTGTCTTTCCGTCCTATTTCATTATTTAGGGGTGGAATTGGGTGTTAACTTAGGTCCATACATTTCGATACACCCTTATATATATGTTTGCATCTTTACATTAATTAATTGTGCCTTAGCACATGTTGTTTGAGTTTAAAAACATATAATTTGTTTTAAAGAAAATATGTTTTCATATTTATATATATATTATAAATATAAATGGACTAAGAACACTTTTAGTCTATTACTATTTGTATGCTTGGAAATAGAATCTAGTCAAGAATAACATTAAATATTCGCGTACAAATATATATTAATTGGAGAATACATAATTTAATTGCAGTTAAGCAATTATTTTCAAAACGGTAGTTCAGAACAACAGGGGACAGGGGGCGAACCTTCACATGGCAACGTGTCTGACCGCCTCAACCTGGCGAGGCCAGCATTATCCATGTCGAAATCGTCTCAAGTCGACTCAAACCTCCACGTGGTGTTCCCTGGGCAACGGCAAACTGGTATCCGTCAGTTTGACGGCTAATTTGAGCGGCGGGTCACTCCATAGACCTTAAACATGGAATGTGCGCAGGGTTTGGGTCCCGCCACATTACTACTGCCCAATGAAAACTAAACCAGCCTCGGATAAGAACCCCAATTACGTTGACGACCACCGCAAACGAAAAACGGACAATGATTTACGGATATGCACCTGGAATGTCCGAACCCTTTATAGGGAAGGTGCCATTATCCAACTGGCGGAAGCCCTCAAAACAATAAAGGCTGACATCACCGCCATCCAGGAAATGCGATGGAAAGGGCAAGGCTGCTCTAAACAAGCACACTGTGATATCTACTACAGCTGCCATGCGGAGAGGCGCGAATTTGGATGTGGATTCGTTGTTAGCCGGAAACTACGCAACCTTGTTTCCCGGTTCACACCTGTCAACGAAAGATTGGCCACGATCCGCATCAAGGCAAAATTTTTCTCCATCAGCCTTATTTGCGCGCACGCCCCGACGGAGGAAAAGGACGAAGCCGTCAAAGACGCTTTCTACGCTAGTCTTGAGGACGTATACGACCACCTTCCGGTCCATGACGTGAAAATAATCCTCGGCGATTTTAATGCGAAAGTCGGAAGGGAAGGCATCTTTGGCTCCACTGTCGGTCAGTTCAGTCTTCATGAGACCTCCACGAACAACGGTCTAAGACTGATCGACTTCGCTGCGGCGCGAAACATGGTAGTTAGTAGCACCAGATTTAAGCACCTCGACATCCACAAGGCCACCTGGCTGTCCCCGGATCAAAAAACGCGAAACCAAATTGATCATGTTGTAATTGACGGAAGGCATGCTTCTAGTGTTCTAGATGTGCGTACATTTCGGGGGGTCAACATTGACACCGACCATTATCTTGTTGCAGTCAAGATCCGCATGCGATTATGCAATGCGAAGAACATACGCACAGGAATGCAACGAAGCTAGATGTCGCTAAGCTGCAATTACAACGAATTGCCGAAGCCTACTCCGCTCAACTCTCGGTTAAGCTCAACCAACCAACCTCTGGACCCGACGACGCCGGCGGACTTTGGGCGCATATATCCCACTACATGCGTGCTACCGCTGAAGAAGTCATTGGTTTCCGGCGCCCGCAACCTCGGAACCAATGGTATGATCAGGAGCGTCGCATTGCGACTGCAGTAAAAAACACCGCTTATAGAAAAACGCTGCAGTCAGCTGCAACGCGAGCCGTGCGAGAAAACTACCGCGAAAAGTGGAAGGAAGAGAGGCGCCTTTTCAGACGCAAGAAAAGAGAGCAGGAAAAGCGTGAGCGTGAGGAACTAGAGGTGTACCAGGGCAAGAAGGATGCACGAAAATTCTATCAACAGGTTAAGCGTCTAACCCAAGGTTTCAAGCCCGGAGCATCCACTTGTAGAGACGAAAATGGAGATCTGAATACGGATACGCAGATGATATTGATATTGTCGGCAGAACCAAGAGAGATGTTACCGCTGCTTTCGCCGCTATCGAAAAGGAATCAGCCAAAGTGGGTTTGACGATAAATGAGGGCAAAACAAAATATATGCTGTCTACAAACAAGGGAGCTCGGCGTTTAGACTCCCATGTTTCATCCGGCAGCTATAACTTTGAAGTAGTCAAGGAGTTCGTTTACCTTGGCACCGCCATTAATACCAAAAACGAAATCAGCCTGGAGATAAAGCGAAGAACAATAATTGCTAATAGGTGCTACTACGGGCTCAGTAAGCAACTAAGTTCCAGAGCCATCTCTCGATCGACAAAACTAACACTCTGCAAGACGCTCGTTCTACCTGTGCTGCTTTATGGCGCTGAGGCATGGGTAGTTTCGCAAACTGACGCAGCCGCTCTGGGGGTGTTCGCAAAATCTTCGGTCCTGTTCGAGTCGGCAATGACTATCGCATCCGAATGAACCACGAGCTGTATGAGCTCTACGATGACATTGACGTAGTTCGGCGTATAACTGTGCAGCGACTACGCTGGCTGGGTCATGTCCATCGTATGAACGACGAAGCTCCAGCGAAAAAGGTGCTCGAGGCGAGGGTCGCTGGTCAACGACGACGAGGGAGACCATGCCTCCGATGGATGGACCAGGCTGAGGAAGCCCTAACCGCACTTGGTGTATCCGATTGGAGAAGGCGCGCGCAAAGCAGAGGCGCCTGGCGAGAGCTGATGAGGTCGGTTGAAACCCGGACACGGGTTGTTACGACCAACTAAGTACGTAAGTAAGTAAGTTCAGAACAACATAATATATTTACCGATATTACACTATATTTACTTGGAAACATATTTTAGCAAAAGAAATGCCAAAATTTTGTTACTGTGATTACAAAATATTTGCTTAGAAGTAATTGTTGGTTTGAAGCAAATAAAATATATTTAGAAAACAGTAAATAAGTTTTTCTCGGATTTAATTATGTTGAGAAGTAATCATATTATGTGTATCCGACATTACAAAAATTTTTATAAGCACACATTTTTTAGTTGGAGAAAACATAATATGGTTGGAGCACCCACTTTGCCAGCGAAGCACCCGCTTTATCAGCAAAGTTGCTTCAAAACTCACCTATTTTTACTGCTGAACCGCCTTATTTTTCTTTTATTTTGTTTTTTATTATATTAGTTTGAAAGCACAAACACTTTTAATTTAAACTTTTCAACACGTTTGGCGCGGCAGCTTGAAACTTAAAATGACGCCAAGACTTGGCACCTGTTAAAAGCAAGCGCATAAAGCAACAAGGTTTCCGCTATTTTTCGTGCAAGTGCAAAATAAACAGATATATGTATGTCTAGGCGAAACACAAAAAAGAAAGGAGTTCTGGTTGTTTTAAATTTGCCGAGTTCTGTTCTTTTTGAGTTTAACAGTGATGCAGATTGGGTAAAAACACACAATTCTATTTTGTCACAAGCATATTAATGTAGACGTTAGCTTTTTAGCTAAGGCAATTATATTAATGTTGGACACAACTAATATCTTCTTATATCGAAAAATAACACTGTGGAACAAATTCAGGTTAGCAAAAGTTAGGTCGATTCTGTGAGTGAGGGGTGAAAAAAGAGGCTAAATTAGAAGACCCGTATCGCGGCGTTTGTTTATGTTAGTTCGAATTTTTTTTAAATTGACCTTCGAACTTTGCAGTCAAATGCCGATTTTCAGCATATTGCTTATATGGTTTTTTGGTTATAACTCGTCGACTAATTGATATTTTTTCAACCTGTAAAAGCCAAATTATTTCTAGAGACCTGTGCAACAATTAAACTTTTTTAAATTGATTAATTTTGATTAATTGATTTAGAAAGTTTTAGTGGTGCTTATGAAGCAAAATTATTTTTTTTCATGCTTTTTGAAAATTTTTTCCACAAAACTAAGTCTTTTTTACTTTCTGTTTGATCTATAATATGCTTCTCAGTTTCTTCAATAAATTTTATTTGAAAAGACAACAATCATAATACAAAACTTGCGTTTTCCAGCTTACTATTAATTTACTTCTCATTTTTTATGTACCAATTTTGTTTAGTGTTGGTTTTGAAGAAACATTGAAAAAGAAATTATAAAAATATGGAAAAAAATATAATTTTGAAATGTTAGTTATGAAAAGTTTTAAGTAAAACAATTAAATAAATTAAATTAATGATTTGACCAGTTGCCGTTTAGCAGGCAGCCGTGGATCAACATCACTGCTCTCTCTAATATCTTGGTCATCGTCATCATCATCATCAGAAAGGTGGATAATTTCGTCCAACAGATATTCTGGAATTTCATCTTTGTCTTCCCCTTCTTCCTCTCTTTCCTCGTCTTCCTCTTCTTCAAAGGTGTTTTTATACCACCAACAAATTTCAGCGAGTATTGCATCTGGTGATTTCTTTCCTCTGTACCTGAAACGAAAACAGTTTTCAATCGTTAACATGTTTAAATTGTGCACTCTGACAAAGATATTAGAAAAATCTAGGAATTCAAAATATGCACACTAGGGATATGACTTTTTTGCAACCTAGTATGCCTGTATCGTAATTGGATGTACTTTTATGTGAAAAGAATGGATAGATGTTTCATTTGAACATATTTTGAAAAAAGGTCACCCCCAAACCAAAAAAGCGAATTTTCAATATGTGGAGTAAATGTTTCTCAATATTAAGGGCCGAAGATGTTGTAAAATAGTTGTACTCCTATTCTTATTTTATTTATTTATGAAACATGTGATGTGATATAACAAAAAATATTATGTGATAAATAATTATAAATTTATTACAAAATTAACACAAAGCCTCCAGGGGTCACATGATGCTCTTTTCTGATAAAGAGTCTAGCGCTTATTACTTAGAATGAATCGAAGTTGCAGTTTGTCTTTCTTTCTGCAAGAAGCATACAGGTCTTGCATCACCTTGATTGCACGTTCAGCTATCTGATTACTTCGTGGTATGTCCATGACGGATGGCTCTTTCTTCCAGTGATTTTTGAATGACTGCAATGCCTTTTTGTAAGGCTTCAATACATCTGATAAATTCTTGAAGTCATTCTTATTGTACTTTTGACTACAAAACCAATGTTCTGCCCACTCATATGAAATGAACCTGCAAACCTTCTCCAAATTCCTTCTCGCTTCAGGTATAAGAATGAATGCCAGAATGGCGAGAATGGCGAGAATGGCTCTTGAATTCCATCTAGCATTGCTCATGTTAGGAATGTTCTGAAAGTGAATCAGAGGGAAGTTCCTTTGTTCTTCATAGAATCTGAACACTCTTGTTAAATGGTACAAAAACTTCATATCGTCTCTTCACCCTGATTTATCAAGAATTTCTTCAGTTCCATTCACAAACTTATCTTTCAGTTCATCATACTTATTCAACAGTTCAGACACAAATGGGTATTCAATGTTTGGAGATTTGGTATCACCCCCAAGTTCTTCGTCCATCACCAGACGGAGAATCCTGTCTAGTACATGATCCTGACAACCGATAAATTGTGGTATTGTGCCACCCTTTAATTCAAACATACGTTGCAACTTTACAACAACTCCATTTCTTTTCCCAGTATTGACGTTTGTTGTATCAGTAATGATCATCTTAATAGAATTCCATAAATTGTATTCATCAATAACTTTGGTAATTTCTTCAAAAATAGTTTCCGCTTTACCATCTTTCAAAAGCAGTGCATCAAGTTTCACGTCAGTTCTTTCATTCTGAAGTACAACTACCTGATATTCGTTACCATCTATTCGTTTGCCGTCAAAGTGTAAGGACCACTGTTCCATTTGAAGTTGTTCCAGCATTTCTTTTTTTATTTTAGCTGCTTCTTTAAATGTGGACTTGTAAATTCCTGATTGACTTGGAGTTGGAATATCAATACCTTGTTGTGATAATTCATTGTATATTTTAGCAGCTTTCTTTGTGGAAACTCCACTTGATATAACCATATTTACAGCAAATTTACTTTTGTAGTGCTTTCTAGTTTGTATCTGAGTGTCCAAATCATCGTCTTTATCACTGTCGTCTTCTTCATTATCTTCACTCTTACTTTTGCTTTTTTCAGATTCAGTACCACTGTCTGTGGGAGACATGACTTGTGATGTTGAGGGTATTGCTGTTCCAGACTGGAATTTTCTTCTCTTGGAAGGGTGAATGGTGTCTTTACTTGCCACTTGTCCAGTTGAGTACCCCACCTGTCCTTTACTTTCTTTTTGTAGGTGGTATAGACGTTTATCTTCCGAGGATAACCACTGGCCATTCACTTTCGTAATATCAAATAATTCATTGAGAACATCATAGTTTCCACGCTTGACACATTCATCATAGACCTTTAGCGCCTTCATAAGCTTTGCTCTTATCACTTGTTTATTTTAGTTTCTTTTCCCACAATTTTATAATTTCCGTAGAAATTTGAACAATTCTTCTTTTCTTCCTTTAACACATGCTCCAAGAAACTGGTATCTGCCTACGATCTGCAATTGAAGTGGTATTCTAGATTTTGTATCGAGTGAATGTTCTTCTACAGCCACGTTTCCTCTTTTTCTGTGTGAATCCTGAAATCTCACCAAATTTTTAGTCCAAGTCTCCTTGTTGTTTGTTACGGTGGTATGACTTTTTTTGTGAGACATCGTATAATATGATAAAATAATAGAAATAAATTTGCACAAGCACAAAACACTGGCACTGATGATAGAAAGTAATGTGGTATATAATATGATAGTGTAGTTTATTTATTTCTAAGGCAAAAAAATAAAATTAGTGAACTTAAAATATCACTTAATTATTTCACTTCTTACCGCAATCTTTATTCCCAGCAAACTGATTGCAAAAATCAACCATAAAAACTGCCTAAACTCTGCTTGCATGGAAGTGTAACAGTTTTTTTTCTAATTGTTTTTGTTCTCAGTACGTGGTACTGTCAAGTGGTGTGTGTGAGGGGTAAGGTTGTAAGTTGTAAACAAATAGTAAGAGAAAGAGAAATAGGAAATCAAATTATCATTTACGGGCCATCAAAACAAACAACAGAGATTAATGATCTTAAGGCCGCGTAAATGATCATTTGATTTTCAAATCAAATTTTTATTTTGGGGGTGACCTTTTTTGCTTCCAGAAAGGTCTTTTTTAATTAATTTAGGTAAAAGTTCATCACTTTATGATACAGGAAACATTTTATTTGAAAAAAAGTCAAAAAGTCATATCCCTAATGCACACTCTATAGTTACCTTATTTCAAATGGAAGCGCAGTTTGGTGATAACGTTCGCCTTGCTCATCAGATTCAGTTGGCAACTGTTGAACGAGTTGATCAAGATGCTGATGCAAGAGATGAATTTTGTACGATATATTAACCCCAATTTCATCGAAAGCTGCCAACATGTTTGCAACAGATTGCCTGTAGTTGTCTTTGCGTTCTTTACCCAAAAGTACTTTAATGACTGCTTTCAATGCGAGCCATGCATTTAATTCGCGGTCTGTCAGAACTTGGTCAAAATCTTGACGACTCATTAGTTTCCGTATTTCGGGAACATTAACAACCCCTTCCTGAATTTTGGCGTTACTTAGTCTTGGGAAAATGTCTTTTAAGCGGTTGAATACTGCTGGTCTTTTTGCGATACATTTCAAAAAATTTTTAGCAATGCCAAGTTTAATGTGGAGCAACGGCAACAAAGTTTTCATTTCAGGAACAAGACTTTCGTGTAGCCTATTGTCTTTAGGCAATTTCCGTCCAATGCGACTATTCCAGTTGTGCTGTTTGTACTGGTTTCCTCCTTTAATACCTTCTCCGTATCGTGAATCCCAATCGCACAAAAAACACGGATACTTTGGACGGCCAGATGCTGTTAGCCTGTAATCAATGAAACTATTTTGAGGTCGCAGCAAACGCGCCACTGGTGTTCGTTATATTTGACTACTTCCAGAATGTGTTTTAAATTATCGAAATTTTCACTAGTGTCAGTGCTATACGCAATCGGAACAGAATGCATTATATTTGTCTTGTGCAAAAGCACAACTTTTAAGCTGATTAGTGAACCAGCGATGAATAAATGCCAATCATATTTTTTATAGGTTAACCCTATCATCTCCATTAACTTTTCAATATCGTTGCAATAAGCGAAATTTTTTGCATCATTCACATTGAAGAACTTTTTTAACTCTTTTTTGCGTTTTCGATATGCTGTTACTTTGGTACCTTTCGCCAGCAAATTATTCCTTTCAAAAATGAAGCCATTAGTTCTGATTTTTTCTGAGTCAAACACAAATTTGCAACAATTCCATCCAATTGGTTTTGTGTGACTAGGATTGGGTCCTTTAATGTTTCGTAGGGTTTACCTTCACCAGGGTCGTATTCTGAGAAGAAATCCATGGATATAGCAGCGGCGGTTGTAGTACTGATATCTGTTTGAAGATCAATACTTCGGTATGTTGGTTCTGGAACGAATTCTGAGTGCGGTTATGGTAACTGGGCACTGCTACATGAGTTTTATTCTTTGCTTTCCTTCTATTCAAAGTTTTATGGTTGTTGATACATCCATAGCAATTTTCTTCTTGATGCGGGCTGTTGTCTAACCACATCATTGGTATACCAAAAGGCATAGCTTTCTTCTTTTCACTTTTCCATTGCATAAGAGTTGAATAGCAATTAAAGCAAGCTTTTTAAGGGGCATAGTTTACGCCAGTGATAAACTCTTGCGAGAAATATTGCTTATAGGCTTTCAAAAAAAAATCACTCGCATTGCCACATTTTTCATCGCTTGCTATGAAACGTCCACAAACATTACAAAAATGGTCCATTTAGCATTTTGGTACCGACATTTTTAACACAATATATATTATACAATGTTTTCTTTGTTATTTTTATGAAACCGATGCACTTAACTTAAATCACTCACAAAATGAAATATGTAAGTTCCAAAAAAATGAATAGCGAATTTTATCACGACCGGGCGAAAATTAAAAGACATCAGCTTCGGCTGAGTTTCGAGTCTTAACTGAATCTTTATTTTTGAAATTAGTTCGCTTGTACGAAATAAAAAATATCGCTGTGCGGTGGTTGAAAACAAAAAAGTTGTTTTACTAATTCCTAATTCTTGGAACTTCCCTTTTTAATTACTTCTACCTAAATCGCAATTTATTTAATGGTTTTGGGATTTTTAACGCAAATTATCGACTTAGACCATTTTCTTTTCAAATTAAATTTATTGAAGAAGCTGAGAAGCATATTATAGATCAAACAGAAAGCAAAAAAAAACTTAGATTTGTGGAAATATTTTCAAAAAGCATGAAAAAAAATAATTTTTCCAACATGTTGCTTCATAAGCACAACAAAAAATTTCTAAATCAATTTTTTAAAAAATTTTAATTGTTGCACAGGTCTCTAGCAATAATTTGGCTTTTACAGATTGAAAAAATATCAATTAGTCGACGAGTTATAGCCAAAAAACCATATAAACAATATGCTGAAAATCGGCATTTGACTGCAAAGTTCGAAGGTCGATTAAAAAAAAAACACAGGTGCGTCGTTGGACACACGAGAGAAGCGAAGCTTTTTCGCAGTTACATAGATTTGATAGCTTAATATTTTTTTCTTTTAAATAAATTAACTTTTAAATTCAAAAATTTAAAATAACTTGAAATAAATTACATATATACAGAAAACATATTTACTGCTTATTTTTTTATTGTCGAATGTCAAATTTCCACGCCGATTACATATACGGGCATATAATGCCAGCGACTCTCCATTTTAAATCTCCACACATGGTTGTGAACTTGCCTGCACTGACTCATTCATGCGTTTGTTAATTCCATATTTATTTTGGCTTCACAATACAAACAAACCGATGCTGGAGACACCTTGTGGGAAATAAAAGCAAATTTTTGATAGTTGTATCATAGCAAATACACAATCCTCTATCTATTGATAGATGGTGACGATATACTGCAGCATACCTTCTGTTATAATTAGGATTGAATTATCAAATATTTCTAACAAGTCTGTGTGGCCTAGTGGCTCTGTGTGGCCTAGTGTATTGTGCTCTCCTTTAAGAGGGTGTGGGTTCGATCCCACGTATTTTTAATATTTTATATTAAATATTTTTTGTATTTAATATTAAAGTATTAAATTTTCTTGTTGTAATAAGAACCAGCAACAAAGAAACCATCAAATTTCCAAGAAAAAATCTGTCGAAAATTTTTCAGATTTCACTCCAAGCAAATCACAGAACGAGGAGTAAAAAGCTTCGCTTCAAAAACTCGAACTAACATAAACAAACGCCGCGATACGGGTCTTATAATTTAGCATCTATTTTCACCCTCACTCTCAGAATCGGAATCTAATCTCAGAATCTAACTTAAGCTTACCTGAATTTGTTCCACAGTGTTATGCTATTGAAGGAAAGTTCTTAATCATTAAGTGGTTCCCTCTGAATATTTTGTTTCTAAAACCAAACATATATAAACATATTTTTTTTTTTCTGCGTGTAGTTGAATCAATTGGTTCGATGCAGCATAAGGCTCAACATATTGTCCTTCAGATGTAGTGTGGCTTGAGTGACATAACCAAGCCGAGTTGTGGACATTGAAATCGCCGGCAACAACGATTTCACTGTCATTAAATAACCCCAAAATGTGCGTAATCGAATCAGAGAGAGTGTCCAATTTATTAAAAGTGGGTTCCCTCTCTAAATTCGGACTTCTATACACGAAACAAAAATGTAGCAAGTGCGAACGAACTCAACCTTACCCACATGGAGCTGAATTGCGGATCGGTGACACTCAGACCCCGCTCGAACTGGTATGCCACATCTGTTCTTATAAAAAGAGCGATGCCCCTATGCGAAGAAAACAATGGCAGTATGTGATACCCAGGAATATGAAAATCCAGTGGATCTGAGACCTGGGTCTCACTTAGTGCCATTATTTGAGGCCTATAAAGAGCACAATATGCATAGACCGAGAAGAAATTCGCTCTCAGTCCACGAACATTGCAAGAGTCCATGCGAAAATTCAGGCACAATGCAAGCATAACACAAAGCAAGTGTTATGCCTTTGCCACAGCACAAATCAACCAACTGTGCAACCCGACTTGCAGACGTAACTAATTGGAGAGGCTGGTGGAGTTGACGGACACGAAAAAACGATTACTTTGGAGCCCAGCAATTCGGTGTTGTTGTTGCTGCTGGCAGCCCTCGGCAAAACTAGTTCTGCTACTTATGCTTGTGTTGTTGTGTATATTGATGTTATAATTAACATCATATTGATGATGTTAATTGTGTTTATTTATTTCATTATTTGTTGTCGACTTTATTTTTGTTAGTTTTATTGTCTTGTTGATATAATTTTTTGAATTTTTGCTTGTTTTTAGTTTTGTTATTATTTTGGTAAAATTTTTGTTTAAGTGTTTATTTATTTTATATGTATTATTATATTATTACGTTTTAATAGTTTCCAACACAAAACACTGGGCAATTAACATTAGCGACGGACATTTTGCAACAAAACGAACACGAAGACAAGAGATTTTTTTTAAATTTTTTTTTTTTGTTTTACTAAATCATTTTGCGCAAAGAAACAAAAGTCTAAACTTAAAGTTTACTTAAACTTAAGACGCTTAAATTATTACAAGGAACACAAGACGGAAATAAAGCTATAAATTCGATGACGGCACGTAATTAAAAAAACGAATCTTAAAATTAATCAAGGGGACGCAGGCGGCACGTCTATGCCCCTTGAATGCACGATGTCAACTCAAAAAAAAAGCCATCATTCTTGCAAAAAAATTCGTAATGACCAAATTATTAAACATAACAGCACATTTTTTTTTCTAACTGTATAAGTTATAGTTTAAAAAAATTTTCCTTTGAAATTTCACCGAATATTTTATAAGTTTGAATTTTTGCAATTTTTTGGGCACAACAAGAAAAAAATTAAATTCTAAGAAAATCATAACTAAGAAAAATGAAATAAAAACGAAGTGCGTACCAGTTTTTAAAAGTACAATTGGGATTGGTATTCTAGAACTAGGATCACTTTTGAAAACAATATATAGTAATACAATTTGAATGTTTGATTGTAATCGTCTTAAAATGACAAGCGTGCGCTGCAGTGCTGCCAAACTAAAATAAAATTTTATACAGACGATACAACATGCTCTCAGGTCTTGAAGGACAAGTGTTGTGTTTAACCGTTGAGTCTACCTCAATTTTATAACAATTTGTGGGATTCATATGTAAAAGTTACATTAAAACAAAAATAATTTTTTCAAGAGCAGATTGACAATGATATAAGACAAATAGTGAAGATGTAAGCTGTAATTAGTTTAAGGGTTTACATAACATTGGCAGTTTTTTGAAACCGATTTTTTTTTAATAATTTTGTATTTTAGTAAATATTCTTAAGATTTTAAGATTGTAATTTCATGGAAAAATTCCTACGGGTTGAAAAGTTACAGCCGGATTAGTGTGAGCGCATTTTTAATTTTTGCGCTACCTATGTACGGCAGCTGGTATATACTTGTTTTACTTGCTACCTGTCTTTTGGTGGTTGTTATTTCGTGCCTACTTGAAGGGTGAAGGGTGAAGCCCGAATTGCTAAACGATTGCAAAAAACTATAAGAAACAGCACGAAGCAGGCATGGCAGATTGAAGTTAACCTTTTTTTTCTTTGTTCAAAAACTTTGAACGCGTTTATCTCGAAACCATGTTTTTCGTACTGGTGTGTTCATTTTTTGACGAATTTTTTTTTTTGTATTTTTTTAAACTTGATACTCTATCGTATGACACGAGCTTTTTTTTAAATTTCTTTTCGATTTTATATGAATTTTTAAAGTCGAAAAAACACACTTTCAAATTTGGAACATCACCAAAACTTGAAAAAAAATTTAAAAAAAAAGCTCGTGTCATACGATAACCAATTTTATTAAGATTTAAAAAAGTTATTTTTTCCAGATCGGACAATTTTTGCAACTCCCAGCGCTGCAACCACGAGGCCCCGTTTTTTTCTCTGCCGCCAGTTTGGAGCTCTATAAAACCATGTTGGAGTGAAAAATATATTTTTTTTATTTTTTTCTTGTAACTTGTTCAATTCTCTACAATAATAAAAAAAAAATGTTGGAAAAATGTTTGTTTTTGACTGAGTTATGACTGAGTTATGAGTTATGCCTCATTTTGTATTCCTAACGAAGCACTCAACGAACGATGGCTATGCGAACGATGTTGAATTCAAACTGAAATATGTATTTCGAACGAAGATTATCGTTAGCTCATTCGACAAGCTTTTATTTGATATGTACACTAGACCGTATCACAAAAACTAACCTATATTTGACCCCGCCTCAATAGTTAGACATTTAAAAGACATTTTCAAAAACAATTTTTTTTTTTTTTTAAATGGTACCTATGGTGCTTTTTTCGTTTTTTTGTTATATCTTCGGTGTTTCTTGTCCGATTCTTAAAATTTTTTATGTGTCTACTTGTTGATTTTTTATCAATTTCGTCTGATTTTTTTTCTCGAATCTTTTTTTTTTTTGCAAATATTCACTCACTTTATCTCAGTTCCTACTATATTATTTAATTCTAAAAATGTCAAATAATTAAAGCTCACAAAAACTATTAAAACCATGGAAGCAAATGATATCGATACAAATTATTTTTGGCGCAGTTCCAACCCATTTTATCCCAAAAATAACACTTTGAAAATGTTCGTCACCTCATACCCGACTTTTTATTAAATTTCTAAATCTTAACAGGATTCAAGCTGGCTGCAGCGCTCGTAACTGTCAAGCTTCGAGAAAATGTGCCCCAAACGTTTTTTGTCAGTGACTGCTGTGGCCGACTTGTGCACAATTTGGACGTAACGCTCGGTGTTTTGCGAGTGACAAGGATAATCTGTTAGCACATATAACATGGTAAATACGATATGATATTTGACGTCAATATTATGTCATTTATTTCATAAAATTAATGTCTACTATAATGGTCACCTGGAATTTTAATAATGTCATCTGAGTACTGCAGATCAGTCAACTGCTCTTGAGTAAATAACTGAAGACATGGTGGCTCAGTGATCTAAAATTTGGTCCAATCGATCATTTCAGTGTATGTTGTGCTGCTATGTTGGCAGGCTAAATTTCAATCGCAGTGACCACTTTTAACGGCAGGAACCATGCGGTACAAGTAACGCTGATCGCTTCGTACTAACCATCCATCAATGTTTGTAGGCATTTCGCCAATTGCAATTGGCTCCAAATTTAGAACAGGCTGAGGAAAAACATAAGCAAACATTGAAGTAGCTAAATATTTTTTAAATGCAATTCATTCGTACAGAAATATCCATGCAGTAATTCCGACACCAATTTCTCCTGGCCACAGCCCAGGGCCCTTCTGTCTTCCAAGCCATGTTCTCAGTAGCGCAGTTAATGGCAGCTCGTTAAAGTGAAGCAGACAGATAAACCATCGAAGTGGTCCGCGCTAATAAGACTCGAAGCACATTATGATACCCCCTTTGTACCCGATGTTTGTGACAGTGCCGTCGCAACTGATCGCTACTAAGTTATCCAAATTGTAACCGTCTTTCAACAAAAAGTCAACTATTGCAGTTTGTATTTGCCTTGCGGATCCTTCGGAAGGCGTGGCGTAGCCGATATATTTTGACTTTGGTTCTTTTAAAATGGTGATGTGCTCTTCGATCACTTCGACATTGCTCGTTTTTTAAGTTCGCTCTTTCTTTCCATCGTAAGAGATGCACCTTAACAAATCATGGCATTGTGCGGCCGTTTTCGCTTCTTTGCGAAACTTTTGGCGTTCACGAAAAACTTTGCTCTTGTCAATTACAATGACATCAAGCATCTTTACCATTAAATCGCGTAGGTCAGCGGCTATAAATCCTTTGCGGCAATGGCATCTTGTAAGTCCTTTATTAGCATGGATGCGTGCAATGCACCATGGCGGCTTGATGTATCGCTCCGAACTAATGCAGAACTAAAATACCGTAAGCGAATGTCGGCTATTTTGAATTGGACGTTCTCCATTGGAATGTCTGCATCCTCCATCTGACTTCTTTCGAATTCATATTCGTCTTCACTGTCGCACTGTTGCACTGCAGGCAACTGTAACACTTGCAGAAACTCCAGCGGATATACTCGTGAGGTCATCATCATCATCTTCATTTGGTAATGAACACAAACGAGCACTGCACTAATCAATGCAAGAAGCTTTTGAATTTTCTAGTGTTTTGAGCTCGTCGACGCACACGCACGGAGCACCATTTTTAATGCAGCATTTGCAACGAGAAATTCGAAAGAGAACATCCCATTCGATAGCACGGAATAGACGCGTGTTTTTCACTTGAAGATACGACTTCTTGAGTAAATTATTAATCAATCTACGAATATGGATTCTCGACACAATAGGTATTTTTGCACAATTCCACAATTTTGAGACATCTTCATACACTTTTTCTGTAAATTTACAACGTTTTATATTTGTATGATGCTGTAGAAACAATGCGTACTGCACCACATTTCATTTTATTGGCAACTTTGTGTTGTCCAAGTCGTGCATTTGGAACTGCATTTTGTTTAATTTATTTTTTTTTTTGTTTTTGTACTACGTATGCGACTAAGAACTCGATACAATTAACTTTTATTAATAGTGCAATAGTGCATTAATAGTGCAAGTGAAGCTAAGCGAGGCGATGAGAAGTTGTATGTTGTTGTTGTTGAAACGGTGATTTAATTTGTTTGTCCATCCATGGAATCTATGACGAAGTGCTGAAGGGTGGTGGTGGTGCTAGAGTGTAGAAAAAGTTTACCGAAAGTGGTGTGATTTAATTGTTTGTACAGTTATGAAGAACTTTTAAAGGCAACGGCAAAAAATACTTGCAGGTGCAGCTGAATGCGAAAACAAAAATATGATGCAATGACAACAACAACGACCGCTTGGAAAACAAGTTGTTTTTATTTGACTAACATTGCCTCAACGAAAAATGTTAATAATTATTAATAAAAATTGCGAAAGTTTTCTTAAGGTCTCTAACAGGGGCTCTACACAATACAATGGCTGTGATTTTATAAAAACAGTTGCGATTGAAAAAACAAAGTTTTTTTTTATTAATAAAAAGTCGAGTATGAGGTGACGAACATTTTCAAAGTGTTATTTTGGGATATAATGGGTCGGAACTGCGCCAAAAGAAATCTTATCGATTTCATTTGACATTTTAAGAATTTCATTATATAGTGAGAACTGAGATATGGTGGGTGAATATTCGCAAAAAAGATTCTAGAAAAAAAATAGAAAAATTTACAAAAAATGAACAACCACACATATAAAAAATTTTAAGAATCGGACAAGAAACAGATATAACAAAAAAAAAAAACGAAAGAAGCACCATAGGGACAATTTTTTTTTGAAAATGTCTTTTAAATGTCTAACGATTGAAGCGGGGTCAAATATAAGTTTACTTTTCTGCCATACAAGGTGATAGGTCTAATGATCAGCCCTGATGCTAGCTTCTTTTTTTATACCATGAACTGCAATATGTTCTCTGACAACGATGTCTTAGAGCAGTGATGAGCACGCAAATACTATTATATTTTCTGTAGTTTTGTGCTTGTGGTATTCGAGTCTCGCTCTCATTTTTTTTCGCTGCACAACAATCAAGTTTCAATCAAGCATCAAGCATCAAGTAGCGTGGACCTTTAGCATGAAGTCTCACCGCCAACTGATTGAAATTAGGGATGGGCAAAACCGGTCGGTGTTTCAGAGTGATCGGGTTTTTTTGAAGCGAAGCTTTTTACTCCTCGTTCTGTGATTTTGTGAAATCTGAAAAATTCTCGACAGATTTTTTCTTGGAATTTTGATGGTTTCTTTGTTGCCAGCGCTTATTACAACAAGAAATTTTAATACTTTAATATTAAATAATAAAAACATGTTTTGGTTCCCGTGGGGATCGATTCCGTGTCCTCGTAAATGATAGCCCAGTACACTACCCACTAGGCCACAAACACTTGTGTCGAAAGATACTAATTTTAAAAACGATATGGCTATTAATAAATTTTGGATTGAAGTGAGTAAATTAAAAATGGAATGGAGAATTTGCATATAGGGAGCTTTCAGATTTTGTAATAAACTTATTAACATTACCTCACAGCTCTGCTCCTGCAGAACAGCAGTATTATCGATTATCTCTTGTTAAATAAATCACAGAAATAAACTAGAAATCATTACTATAAATAGCATTATGCTTGCAAAAGAGCTCTTACCAAAGAACCGAGACCATAAATTTGTTGTCTTTCAAATAATTTTAAATAAAAATAATATATATCTTATATGTACAGTCAAACACTAAAGTTTAAATACAGCTTCCAGATATCCAGACTCACAATTTTAGTGAAATGTTTACTTTTGTTGGCGGCCGTGGCGCAGTGGGTAGAGTGTGTGGCCCATACGCCAGGGAACCCTGGTTCGAATCCCACCAGACACAGAAAGTTTTTTTCATAGAATTAATTTTTCTGCTAGGCTGTCACCTCTCTGCAGGCAATGACAAACCTCAGAGAGTAAAAACTGCCATGAAAAGCTTTTTGAGAACATAAGCCGTTCGGAGTCGGCATAAAACATGTAGGTCCAGTTCTCTATCATTTGTTTCAAACATTTCACAACACACACAACACAATTGATTATAAGAAGCTCAGTCAATGTGCTTTCAAAGGCTGAAATGACCATCTCGTTTTCGTTCGTTTACTTTTGTTTAAACTGGAAATCTGAAGGCTGTATTTAAACTGTAGTCTTTGACTGCATATGCTTAAATATGTTAAAAATGTGCTGTAATTGTTTCTTAACATATTTTTATTTAATATTTAAAAACAAATATATTCGTCTATACATGAGGCACACATGAGGCAGGCTTGCTACGAAAAAAACACGTAATTATGCCACCAAGAAAATCGTCACAATCGTCATTCAATACAAATCAGTAATACAATACAAAAACTTTGTCTTTATTTTTCAACATCATTATACATATTAGGGAGGTCCTTATTTTTAACCGACTTCAAAAGGGAGGAGGTTCTCAATTTCGTCAGTTTCTCTGTTTTTTTTTTTAAATGTATGTACATTGATTACTCCTAAACAATATGCCTGATTGCTATAATTTTTGGTGAACAGATAGATATCATAAGCACGGCGGTGCCGATCTGAAAAAGTGGGCGATATTCGAGAAAGGGAAAACACCACGGTTGCCACCTTTGTGGGAAAAATCCAATTTGAGGTTATTTTTAATTGTCGTGGGAAATGGGAATTCACATGGTTTTTTTTAATTGAGTGTGGCTTTTTTTAATTCATGTGGGATTTTTCTTTTTTTATGGGATTATTTGGTTTTGTTTTGAAAATCAAAGAAAAAATTCACATTTATGTATGAAAAAAAGATAATGCATTTAAGCTTCAGTTGCTGCTGACGTTCGTATGATTGGTGCTTCAGTTCATGCTGAAATCACGAACGCACCATTGTGTTGTTACTTATAGGTATACATCAAAAATTTGGAATGAATCACGCTATTGAATAATGAGCCACTTACTCAAAACTGAGTATAAATGAGTATAAGTAGTTTCCAAAGCACTATTCGGATGTGATTGATTTAAAACAAAGTGAATCAAATTTTTGAATCATGAGCCACTTACTCAAAAATGAGTATGAATAAGTATAAGTAGTTTCGAAAGTAGTATTCATATTTGTTTCATTCAAAACAGCTCAAAGCTCATTAATATTAGATTTTTTTATGTTTTGATTTCGTTCGTTTCGACCCATTTTTACCTACTGTTTGGTCCAGCATCGAATTCGTGAAAATAAAAATTAATTTTTTTGAAAATAAAAAATTTTAGGTGGCAATACTATTAACCATCTTAAATTTTAAAATTCTGACATCAGATTCGAAGTCAGTGACCCCTTAACACTGTTAAATCATGTTTAAAACTCTTTAAAATACATTTTGGTAGGTGGCAACACTATTATAAAAAAAATTACACAATTTTAAAATTCTGGCAACGGATTTTGATTCAGAGACCCATTTTTATCTAGTGTTTGCTCCAGCACCGAATTCGTGGAAAAAAAACATTTAAGGTGGCAATACTATTAACCATCTTGAATTTTAAAATTCTGACATCAGATTCGAAATCAGCGACCCCCTTATACTTTCAAAACATGAAGTAATACTAAAAACCAAAAAAAAAAAAAACATTTCAGGGTCCACCCTGGTATCAAATTATTTTTAAAATTTTGGCATAAGGTTTGAAATCAGCGACCCTCTATTACAACCAGAACATGTACTAATCTTGAAAAACAAAACAAATAATTTTTATAGGTTCAGCCATGAACAGAATTAGTATCAACGGTGATTCTAATACTCTAAGTAGTTCAATATATTACGAATACTCGAAATCAAAACATAAAAAAATCTAATATTAATGAGCTTTGAGCTGTTTTGAATGAAACAAATATGAATACTACTTTCGAAACTACTTATACTTATTCGTACTAATTTTTGAGTAAGTGGCTCATGATTCAAAAATTTGATTCACTTTGTTTTGAATCAATCACATCCGAATAATGCTTTGGAAACTACTTACACTCAGTTATACTCAGTTTTGAGTAAGTGGCTCATTATTCAATAGCGTGATTCACTTTGATTTGAATCAATCACATCTGAATACGGCTTTGGGAACTACTTATACTCATTCATACTCAGTTTTGAGTAAGTGGCGCATTGATGCAAAACTGTGACTCGTTGCAGATCTCTGGTTGGTTTGCGAAAATGTTTGCCTGTTTGTGGCGGTGGAACAAATTTAAAGGTTCGTCAGTTTGTGAAGACATAATCAAAAATGTTTGACTTCGTGCAGACAAACCAATAAATTGTATAACAATTAAAGCAGTATATAGCGTTGTTCACGCACAAACTTATCGTTTTGGTTTTTGGGCTGTTAAAAATAATTTTTTGTGCACATTTTATGAGAAATTCCATAAATTTTTGAAAAATTGTTTCGTAGTGTGTTGCAAAAACAAAACAAGATACGTCTGTGTATGGGCCGAATTGAATAGAATCGCTTGACGAAATTCTCAGTAACTGCCCTGCAGTAATTGGCACTATTACAGAACTACCGATTTCTCTAGCCAGTATTGAAGGTAACCAGTATTAGTTCCACTTCAATCTACTTTCTTTTCATTCAACTGGCGAATTTTACGTAAACATGTCATAGGTAGGCGCCAATTGCTACCTTTTACTCTCAAATTCCACTAGTTACTTCACTAGTGCTACATGGCCAACTTATTCAATAGTCAGAAAGATAAAAATACAAAAACCGTAGGCATTGTGAAATCAATCTTCAGTTAATAAATTTATACTTTTTCACCACAGTATTTTTCTTCATGTTTTTAAACGAAATAACACCTTATATATTATGTTTTCTCGAAAATATTACTTCGAAATATACAGGGTGTCCCGGAATTGAGTGCAACTTTTTACGGAGCTGAAAGGTTATGTCGAGCTGAGCAAAAAATCGGATGGGAGTGGGGTCTATTTTCACATTCCTAGGAGCTACAGGGTTAATTCATATTTCACGACTTTGATTCACGTTATTGTTTCTTGCAGAAAAACTAACTTACACAAAACTTATTTTGATAGCTCATTTTAAAGGCAATGAATCCTGAAATGAAACCTCACCTTTCCAACGGTATATCAATAAACTCCACCAACTTAACCGTTACCGATCTGTGATCGTGTGAAGGTGACATCAATCGGTTGAAACCACCAAATTTCAACTTTGAGTGCAAATTTCTCCGAATTTTGCATAATAAAGGAAATGTTTTTTTAGATTAATTTTATAATTTATTTAATTTTCTTTTCAATGACACCAAAAGCATATACATATCTTTAAAAATAAAAAGTTGGCTGTTCTACAGTGTTGGCTGTAAACAGTTAGTTGTGCAGTAGATAATAACATAACGTACAGCCAACTTTTTTATTTTTTAAGATATGTTTATGTTTTTGGTGTCATTGAAAAGAAAATCGAATACATTACAAAATTCATCCTAGAAAAAAATTTCATTTATTACGCGAAATTCTGAGAAATTTGCACTAAAAATTGAAATTTGGTAGTTTCAACCGATTGATTGAGCACAGCTCGGTAACGGCTAAGTTGGTGGGGCTTGTTGATATGCCGTTAAGGAGGTGGTTTTATTGCCTTTATAATAAGTTATCAAAATAAGTTTTTTTAAAGTTATGCTTAGCTCGACATAACCTTTCAGCTCCGTAAATAGTTGCACTCAATTGCGGGACACCCTGCATAAGTCATCGATACAAAATCAAGACGTCAGAAGCATAAACAATAAGCAATACAAACTTGAAGTTGATTGAACTGACCCTTTTATGCATTTTACCTCGGGTCAAAAAAGGAGCTAGTTCGTATAGAACTAGTGATGAAGCTAACGAGAAAGGATCAATTGGTTACTTCCCTATAGGAACAAACTAACTCGGTTTTAAAAATAACTTATTAAAAAACTAGTTTTAAATAAACTAGTATATGAACTACTTTGAATTATATTAAGACGGCATCCACTTCAATTCTAAATAGTGTACTTAAAAACAAGTGACTGATAAGCTGCTTTGAATTATATTAAGGCGGCAACTACTCTGATTTTGACATGCTTTAATTGCAAATTATTATTAGATTACAAGTTTATATATATTTAACCATGTTATTTCATCAAATATTATTAACTTTAGGCCATCAGTAATAGTTTTCAATAGGTTATTTTAAAGCAATTAAAAAAATAATTTAAATGTAACTAATTTAACAAGTAGTTGAAAATATATTCAGACGAAAGTCAATTGACTTATATAGCGGACATCAACATACAAAATATGTAAGTTCGTTCTATGGAAAAAAGTCAGAATTTCAACTAGTTGTGGTTGACAAAAAACTACTTTATCAACTACTTTTTAATTAGTTTTGTTTTGTTGTTGTTATTAATGTGTATTTAAAATTAACATGTAAATGCATATCAGCTGCTTTCGTTTTTGTTGATTGTTATTGTTTGCTATCGTGCATGACGTTATAAATTTAATATTGATATTATAGTGAAAAAGTTTAAACAGATACTAAACCAGTGCAAAATGTCAAAAAGAAAAAACACGCAGCTTCAAAATTTTTGTAAGTGTAGACGTAGAATTTTATACAATATTAGAGAAATATGCTGTTTTTTCTGTTTTTTTTACGTAGAATTACGTCTTACAGTGCGGTTAAGTATGGAGGTCTTGTCGTTTTTAATTTATCTTATCTTATTTATCTATCTTAATTTATCTTATCTTGTCATTTATTTTTAAAATATTATAATAAATTGGAAATAATATTTTTTATCTTATTAGGGGCTGTTCATAAATAACGTAACATGTTTTTGGCCAATTTCAGACCCCTTCCCCCTCCCCCATGTCACACTTCCTCACAAATGATCAACCCTTTAAACGTGTTACGTAATTTATGAACAGCTCCTTTTTATATTGATACCATATTAAGAATACATTTTGTTTAGTAAAATTTAAATTGTCAATTTAATGTAGAATATGTATATTTTTTACTGCAGGAAAAATAATAAAGTATGACTTTTCTGAAATATTTATTATTTTTAACCTAAAAATGAACAGGAACAACAACTTTATCACCAAATATATCAAACAAAAAATTCTACGTCCACACTTACGATACTGCCTTTTTTTTATGTCCTTGGCATTTACTGTATTAATTTTTAAGAGGTTACATGACATTGCAGTTTTTTGAAGTGGATTTTTTCTTAATAATTTTGTATTTTAGTAAGTATTCTTAAAATTCTAAGAAAAAAAATTTTATGGAAAAATTCCTACGAGTTCAAAAGTTACAGCCGGATTAGTGAGAGCGCATTTTTAATTTTTACGCTACCTACGTACGGCAGCTGGTATATACTTGTTTTACTTGCTACCTGACTTTTGGTGGTTGTTATTTCGTACCTACTTGAAGGGTGTAGGGTGAAGCCCGATTTGCTAAACGATTGCAAAAAACTATAAGAAACAGCACAACACAAGATAACGAAGGCATACAGTACGAAGCAGGCATGGCAGATTGAAGGTAACCTTTTTTTCTTTATTCACAATCTTTAAACGCGTTTATCTCGAAACCATGTTTTTCGTACTGGTTGCGGCACTAGCGTGTTCATTTTTTGACGAAATTTTTTTTGTATTATTTTAAACTTGATTCGCTATCGTATGACATGAGCTTTTTTTTCGATTTTGTATGAATTTTTAAAGTCAATATTTTTTCGTAAAAACACACTTTCAAATTTAGAACATCACCAAAAATTTTAAAAAAAAGCTCGTGTCATATGATAACCAATTTTGTTAAGATTTAAAAAAGTCATTTTTTTCCAGATCGGACAATTTTTGCAACTCCCAGCGCTGCAACCACGAGGCCCCGTTTTTTTCTCTGCCGCCAGTTTGGAGCTCTATAAAACCATGTTGGAGTGAAAATAAATTATTTTGAATTTTTTTTTTCTTGTAGTTGGCTCAATTCTCTACAATAATAAAAAAAAATTTGGAAAAATGTTTGTTTTTGACTGAGTAAAAAATTTTTAAAAAAAGGTCTGTTTTCTCTGCCGCGATTGTCATGTCCCGCCTTAATAGAGGAGGGATTTTTTTGTGGTTTTTGAAGCGAAGCTTTTTACTCCTCGTTCTGTGATTTGCTTAGAGTAAAATCTGAAAAATTTTCGACAGATTTTTTCTTAGAATTTTATAAGATTTTTTTGTTTCTGCGTTTTTTACAACAAGACAATTTAATATATCAAATATAAAAAAACATTTCTTCTCCGCCTGCTGTGGGGATTCGAACCCGTCAACCTCAGGTTGGAGTTCCATACCCTATCTACTGAGCCAATCACCCTCGTTATGTAAAAGCATTGATTCAGTATTAAGTGCAATTGAAGCTATGTTGCTGCACATCCAATAATATATTAATGTATTTGTGTGGTTTGGGTAGCTGCTAAGCCAAGAATCATCAGTATTGCCACTTTTCCACAATTGTGTAAATCTACCACTTTTTTGGTTTCCACCACTATATTAATTTTTTTAAATCTATCACGTTTTAATATATTTATATAAAAATTACTGCATTATAATTAAAATATTAGATATTCTATTTCATATCATATTTAATTTATTATTGCATATAATATTTTATATATTTGTACTGTTTTAAGAACATTATAAGAAATTATTTGCAGTAAAACTAATTCAGCGTGCAAAAAACTTGCTTTACGGTATACTTCTTATGATTTGTTTTGCTGTAGGATTTCAGTCGAATTTTTCCTTAAGAAGACAAATATATTCCAACGTTTTTTAAAATTCACCACTCATTTTAGACTCAACCTACCACTATCTAAAATTTGTAAGTGACAGCACTGGTCATCATCCTCAATTTGGTAACGCCATCTGTTAACAACTGTTAACATAGCTGCAGTTATATATTTAATATTAAATTAACACCAAATCTCAACAAAGTTGCTTGGCTTGGTGGCAAGAGAGTAGGTGTTGTAATCAGAGGGTTGTGAGATCGACCCTCGCGAAGGGCAAAGTAGTAATTTTTTTATTTTTTATGTAAATGCGCTTGTGCTGTTGTTGGTACATGCTTTTGTTTTAACAATGACTGTAACATGTAATCAAATAAATAAAATAAAAATAATAATAATAAAATGCAATAAAATTTACTGGTGTGAATATTAAAGTGTGTTTTTTTAAGTTTTTTAATGTTCCTTTAAATTTTTGAATTTAAGTTCTTTGAAAAAAACATTAAATAATCAAATCAACACACAGAAAAATACCTACGGCGTTTTGCCTACAACAACTTGGTTAACTATTTTTGTATGAAGCCTAAGAAATTTGTGCAAATTTCATAAGTTTTTTGTCAATTTGGTCATGCCAACATTTTATTTAATGCCAAAAAGTAATAAATGGGCAAAAGCAAATTGGGGTTCTTACAATCTTTTCTCTCATTGCTGCTCTTTCTGTCATACGCGGTCATTATTTGCTTTCCTTTTCTTATCATTTGTACCAACGTGCATGTATTTCGCAGCAATTTATTCCTTACACTGACGAAGCAAGTAAAACATAAAGCTGAATAGTGTACCACAGCGGGAACCACGCAAGACTAGTGATGAGTTGATATGAAGTAACAATTAAGTTGATTAAAAAATGAAAAATAAAAATCGGAAAAAGGTGTTAAACAAAGCTGAAAAGATGAAAAAAACAAACAAACCCTAAGAGAACAACGCAAACGCTTTTTGCAAACGGCTTAGGAAATCTTCACTAGTAGTATAAGTATAACATACCCAAGTTTCTTTTTTAATATTGCCTTAAATCTACAGCAACCCATTTTAGCAGAAGGCTTTCAAAAGAACACACAAGTTCTAGCATAAATTGCCTAATGGCAAAATAATGCGATTGCCTAAATTCCCTTTGTTGTATTAAAAAAATACTTAGATAACCCATTCTTAAATTATACCCGAAAATTTTATAATTTCAAATGTTTCCTCTGTGTGTATGAAACTGTGAAAAGCTTCGCTTCTCTCGTGTGTTCAACGACGCACATGTATTTTTTATTTGCGTGGGATTTTCGTGGTTATTTTAAAAGTGCGTGGGGTATTTTTGTGGTTTTTTAATTGCGATGGGATTTTTTAGTCAATTTTGTACCGTGGGAATTTTCGTGGTTATTAATTTTTGCTATTGTGGGAATTTGAGGTGGCAACCATGGAAAACACTAGAAAAACACTATATTACTGAAATGAAGTACAGGAGAAGGCACATATCGAATAATATTGACACTAGGTAAATAAAATTTGTTACAAGAATGGGAATAATTATTATAAGACACGTAACATCTAATTTAAATTTAAGAGACAGATATTTGAAATAACTAGGGCGACAAATTTCATGCACTATAAAATTAAAAATATGCGCATATAATATGCTCAACAGAAGTCAAAATATGCACCAAAATAATGAAAATATGCGGAAATAAATAAAAATTGTTGCATAAAAAACAATTCATTTTAACGAGATTTATTAAAACATAACAAAATAACATAACATAACAAAAAATAAAATTCAGTGTGTTGAAATTGTGTCTACACAATCAAATAAAAAATTAAAATATAAAAATAAAATCAGTCCATAGAATCTGCACATTTAAACGAGTAGTATTAACATAAATTTTTGTTTGTGTAAATAAATACATATTTTTTTAAATTTTCAAATGCAAAGTGCCTGTTGGGGCGCAGAAAGTTTTTGTACATCGAAAATGTTCGCTCCACATCGACGGAAGTTATTGTAGCATACTTGAATGAAGATAACTCATTTGGGGAGTAATTTTCTAAGGAAATAGGCACATCTAAATTTAGTTTGAACGTTTTGGCAATTTTCTTAATTTGGTCGAATCCTTTATTTTTCTGTAGTACATTTTGAAATTTTTGTTTTATCATTTCTGCAATATCACCTTCCACATCAAAAATTTTGGTAACAGCATCGTCAATCAAATTAATCTGCTCATTCAAAGATCCGAATCCCTCTAATTTTGTTATGGATTCGCTAAGGAAACTGTAGTTTGAAGATATAAAGGCCAGTTGAATTTTAACATGAGACAAATGTAATATTTCTTGAACTTTCTTGATTGATGATGATTCTGAATCATCTAGCTCCAATATAGCACTTCTAAAATCATCAAAGTTATGCTTGTAATACTCTACGGCCTCTAACCAGGATCCCCATCTGGTAACAACTGGTTGGGGTGGAACACTTAACCCGGGATACTTTTCTTTTAACATCGCTACACGTGAAGGTGCCTTCAGAAATATTTTCTTTCCGCTGGATATCAATAAATCTATATCAGCAAAATGAGATCTTACTTCGTCAGCTACGCGGTGCAAAGCGTGAGCTAAGCATGTGACATGAATGAGTTTTGGATAAAATATGATAAGTGCCTTGGCAGCTTTCACCATATAAGGAGCTGCATCAGTTAGAAACAAGAGAATATTATCTTTGTTAAATTCCTCTCCTAAAATCTTAATGGAATCGTGAAATGTGCGTGCAATTGTTGCATGATTGGTTTTTTCCAGTTCCACAACATTAAGAAGAAACCTCTTTTTGCTAATATTCTCATCTTTGTCCAAGATTCCAACAATTACGTTTGCAATATACCGACCTTCAATATCTGTAGTTTCATCTATAGATATCCACAGATATCGATTTCTTAAATATGTTCTTATTTCTTTTAATTGCATATCATACAGCTTATCTACATATTTGTTTCGAAGTGTAGTATCGCTGGGAATATTCTCGTTGGTATATTTCTTAAGAAAATTTGTTAGGCTAGGATTTCTTAACTTTGCCAATGGAATGTCCGCAGAAACAAATGCTTCACATGCTGTAGCTTTTCCTTTTCTACGATCACACAATTCCAAATGCTTTTGGCTTTTAACGTGTTGATCAACGAGAAACTTCCTTTCAGAATTGACCACTTTCTCGCAAACTTTGCAAAATTGCGGTTTTTAACGAATCCATAACATTTGCCAATGTGACATGCGACTTACCTGAATTTGTGTTCTTGCAATTTACACCTTCTATATTAAAAGTTGCTTTAACAATTGAATCTTTTGACAAAGTTTGTACTCAATTTACAACAAGTGTTCTTTTGTATTGTTTTCCTCATTTGTGTTCTACTTTTCGAGATGATTCAGAGAACGAAGTCGACACTTAATTATCGTCGGCGAAACTTTTGGTTTGATCGGCGGTAGCGGCTGAGTTTAATTAAGCGGAAACTTTAGACGGCTATGGCAAGATAGCTAGTCCGCTTTTATACTGGCAACGTGAAGTGTGAAAGTCTGCTGATGTTTTTGAGTTGCTAGGAGAAAAAGGTAAGAGGAACGGAACGGGGGTGGCATTTCAAAAGAGAATCGTAAAGAACGTCAGCAGAGGCTTGACTTCACGTTGCAAGTGTAAAAGCGGACCAACATCTTGGGCTATGGCGCTTGGTATTTACAGCGGCGGCTTTCTTTCTTTGTGTTTACCAAGGGGGCTATATAAATTTTTACCGGCATTGACACATCAGCTGGTATAATGAATAACATATAAATATGTACATATGTATATATGTATGTACATAGTATGCACGTTGTATCTTGTATCATATGGCGGTTATTTCAGAGATGATATTAAAGTATTCAGTGCAAGTTTGAGAGAATGGAGGATTTTTTTTTTAATGTTGTTATAGCTGTGAAAAACTTGGAAAATATGCAAATAAATATGCATTTATTACAAAAATATGCACAGAACTTAGTTTTTTGTTAAAATATGCAAAATATGCAAAAACAAATTGATGCCATTTTACAGGAAATCTTATGAAACGCAAAGAAACTTGTTCAGAATGGCTTTTAAAGTGTCGACAATAAATATGCATTTGCATTGAAATTGTCGCCCTAGAAATAACCAACAAACTTTCAGAATTTAATAGAACAAACTTTTTAAGAACAATTGTATTTATGTAGTTTATACACTTTTTTCGATAATTTATCATATTCTCTAAAAAGGAAGAAATGAAAACTTTTAAAAAAACAAAAACCGACTGCAAAATCACTACAAAGTAACAAATAATTTTAAAATAAGTTTCCTTTTAATTTCTTGGCCACATTTAATGATTTATTTTAACATAGTATTACATCGGAAATCTTATTTTTTTGTAAATTTTTTCTAATTTGTTTTATTATCATATATTTATTAATTTCTTTATGAATACAAAGGCTTAGCGCTTATGTGGCGCTTCTGATTAAAAGTCTGATTATAAATTTATTAGCGCCGACCTTAAAAGCTTTATATTCATAAGGAAATTAGTATATTTATGATAATAAAATAAATTAGAAAAAAATGAAATAATGAGATTTCCGATGTAATAATATGTTTAAATAAACCATCCAATATGACCAAGAAATTAAAAGGAAAAGGTATTTTAAAATTATTTTTTACTTTGTAGTAGAGCTTCCAGTTTCACGTGAACACGTGCTACACGTGATCACGTGTCTTTTAAAAAAATTACGTGAAAACACGAACCTGAACTACACGTGTATTTTATTCACGAACTATACGTGTAGTTCGTATTCACGTGATTTTTGCATTCACGTGAATAGTATTCACGTGTTTTAGGCATGAGCCGAACTTTCAAAAGTTCTTTTGTGTTTCTGAGAACAAAAAATGAATATGTTATTAAAAAGACTTCTAGCTGCATCTCTATGATTTTTATGGCTGTGGGTTCTAAGTACAGTCAAAACCAGTTTCTGGGTGCATCACTTGAACTTTACAGGTTCAAGTGGGTTCAAGTTCTGTGGGTTCCTAGGACAGAACAGTGGTTCCTGTGGACAAGGGATTCAACTGGGATTTGGCCAGTTCCTGGGTCATTTGGACTTTTTTGGGTTCTGTGGGTTCCTAGGAGAGGAATGAAGGTTTCTGTGGACAAGGGATTTAACGGGATTGCCGAATATTTGGCAAGAGGTTAACTATGTTTGTGGGATAATTTCTTCATAGTTCCGTTTTGGTTTCATCGCCAAGGAAAGCAACTAAATAACGTTTCAAAACCTATGTTTCTAAACTCATAATACGGATGATAGACTTTGCAATTTGTATTTTTATACGAAAGGCTGGTATTTGAGAGCATAAGCCAGAACTAGTTAATGTCTTTACAGAATAGTTATTCTTCAAAAAACTGTCTACTCGAATGGCTGTAGTGATGGTTAGAGTCTGTGATAATTTGATGTATGGTATATGGCATAAATTCGGAAAGTTCTATGTTATTGTAAAGTAGTATGTGTAATGGAGTCTATGTCAAGTGTATGAATCGTTAAATAACATTTATGTAGATATCATTCAACTTATGCAATGATTCCTACTAAAGCAATAAAGGTTCTTTAACTGCTAATAAATGAGTTTATCATACCCATTTTTGTTCAAAATTGATTAGGTTAGCTTAGGACTCATGTTATGATCTAGAAACGACGCAGCTTGCCTAGCGGTGACAGAAAGTGGTTCGTAAGGATCTCCTAAGTAGAATTTTCTTTTCAAGTGACTTGTTATGGTAGTTTTAAATTCCATCACTAATCCCGAGTCGTCTTCACTGCATTGAAAATAGTTAGTTATCATCTGATTTAATAACGGCCGCACCATGGAAACTTGGAACCCACGGTACCCAAAAAAAGTTCAAAGGACTGAATCAATGAATTTCCAGTTGAATCCCTTGTCCATAGAAACCTTCATTTCTACTTCATTATTCTACCTTCATAATACTATTCACGTGAATGCAAAAATCACGTGAATACGAACTACACGTGCACCATGGAAACTTGGAACCCACGGTACCCAAAAAAAGTTCAAAGGACTGAATGAATGAATTTCCAGTTGAATCCCTTGTCCATAGAAACCTTCATTTCTACTTCATTATTCTACCTTCATAATACTATTCACGTGAATGCAAAAATCACGTGAATACGAACTACACGTGTAGTTCGTGAATAAAATACACGTGTGGTTCAGGTTCGTGTTTCAAAAACTGAACTACACGGAGTTCGAACTTTCGTGAACACGTGTAGTTCGAAACACGTGTTTAAGCAAAAGCTCTACTTTGTAGTGATTTTGTAGTCGGTTTTTTTATAAGTTTTTTGACTTTTGAATTCTCATCGCGGTATGACATTATTAGATTATAGACATCTAAATATGAAAGAGATTTTTTGTTTTAGTTTTTTTATATGATTAAGAGGTCGCTACCAGCTGTCAAAGTTAAGCCCTCTTACAAGAAAATGTCCCTTGATGTCATTCGCCGATTTGAATGAGCTTCAGCAAATAATAATCACGTTTAGCCGACAATCAACATAAACAGCAACAACATCTTTAACAACGTTCAACGAACAACAAAATTGAGTCATTTCTATGACTATGTCCTAATGAATGCTGGCTAATTTCTTTCTGCGCTACCACATTAAAATGCATGCAAAAACAAAGCCGTCATATGCTACAAAACCACAAAGAACAGCATGCATTATAAACAAAAACATACAAACTAAACATGATTCTAAAGTAGAATCAAGGAAAATTAAATCACCAAGAGCCAAACGAATGAAAATAAAAAGGATCAAGCTTAAAGGGCTGATTATAAAACACGGAACGTAACGTTGTAGAACTTTGAGAAACGTCACTTTGCGATATATTGCATGAATATCTTATGTGAGCGCTTATAATAAGTCGGAACGGAGCGGCACGCGACGTTGAGATCAACAGAAGTTTGATTTCTCCGCTACGTTCTGTTTATTGACATTTGCTGTATTTTTATTTATTCTGTATTTATTTTGTTTATTGGATTTTTGATAAAATTTGATTGAATTGATGCCTAAAAATAATAAAATAAAAACATTTAATGCAATTTGTTGTGAAATAAGAAATTTTTGTAAAAAAAAAAACAAATTCTTCGGCCGTTGCTATTATAATCGCTACACCTTTTGTCAGCGTTTCGTCACGCTAGGATGACATTAGGATCCGTTCCGATCCGTCTATTATAATCAGGGCTTAACGAAGGCAAGCGCATATTGCTACTTTTGCTGTGCTGCAATAAGAAAAGTAAAATGAAATGGAAAGCAATAATGACTGCGTATAATATGTTGTGTCTCTGATCAGTTATGAGTATTGTCCGACCGAAACCGAAATTTTTGCCGAAACCGAAAATCGGTCCTTTTTGTAATGTTCCGGCGAAACCCTTCAGTTTCGGTTTCATATTTCGGTCTATATGAAAAAAACATTAAAATTCAAACAGACAAGAATAATATAAGATCTGAATATTAAAGTTCAACTTTGAAAGAGATCATTTTTAATTACATTTTAAAGAACATTTTTGTATTATAAGCTAAAAATAAGAGCTTGTCTGCATTTTTGTCGTGGTCAGAGTATATTTGCCCTGCTGCACTGAATAGTTGTTCACTGTCAACACTAGAAGGAAGAGTAGATAGGTGTCTGACTGCCACATTTTTGCCAATTGACTGAAAAGATGGACTGTGATGCCAGTACCCGTAAATATTGGAATCCCTTGGAATTAAGGAGTCGTTTAAAAAAGTCTTATGCTGTTTTTTGCCATTCAATAGGTCAATTGCATATGTACTTTTAAGCGTGGATGACATTTTTTAATCGTTGTTCATCATCAATCAAGAATCATTGTTCGAATCTGAAAAAATTTTAATGCATTTATCAATTAAGTTCTCACTTCTTTTAAAATCTTTTTTAGAAAAAAGTTTGCGCTTAAGACGTGGATCAAGAAAGGTAGGAACTAGAAGTTCGAAGCGTGTTTTTATGTTTTCGAATGGGTTGTTTGTTGACCTGCTTCAACGTTCCTTAAGTACCATGATTTCTTAAGAACGAAATGTCAAAAAGAGTAGTTTTTACTAGTGACCATATTGATGCTGAATAGCCGAAACTGGCTGAAAAGGCCGAAACTGGCCGACACTGAAACCGAATATTCGGTCGTACACTAGTTATTAGTTGATGATGCTTTATGAGCTTGCTGAACGCATTTTACGAGGTATGAAAGATTTTCTGTGAACTTACTTACTTAGGTGGCCGTAACAACCCGTGTCCGGGTTTCGGCCGACATCATCAGCTCTCGCCAGGCGCCTCTGCTTTTCGCGCGCCTTCTCCAATCGGATAAACCAAGTGCGGTTAGGGCTTCCTCAGCCTGGTCCATCCATCAGAGGCATGGTCTCCCTAGTCGTCGTTGACCAGCGACCCTCGCCTCGAGCACCTTTATCGCTGGAGCTTCGTCCTCCATACGATGGACATGATCCAGCCAGCGTAGTCGCTGCACAGTTATACGCCGAACTACGTCAATGTCTTCGTAGAGCTCATAGAGCTCGTAGTTCATTCAGATGCGATAGTCATCGCCGGCTCGAACAGGACCGAAGATTTTGCGAAGAACTTTTCTCTTGAACACCCCCAGAGAGAACCCATACCTCAGCGCCATAAAGCAACACAGGTAGAACGAGCGTCTTGCAGGCTGATTCCTTTCCGATAGCGGCGAAAGCAACGGTAACATCTCTCTTGGTTCTACCGACAATATCAATATCATCAGCGTATGCAAGGAGCTGGACACCTTTATAGAGAATGGTGCCATTACGACGCACACCGGCCTTTCGTATAATCCCCTCCATGATGATGTTGAAGAGATCGCAAGAGAGTGGATCGACTTGCCTGAAACCTCTTTCGGTATTGAAGGTTTCGGAGAGGTCATTTCCTACCTTGGCGGAGCTGCGTGTGTTGCTCAACGTCATTCTGCAAAGTCTAATCAGCTTTGCAGGTATACCGAACTCATACATTGTTGCGAACAGGCAATCCCTTCTCAGGCTATCGAACGCAGCTTTAAAATCGGCAAAGAGATGGTGTGTGTCAATTTGATTTTCGTGGGTTTTCTCCAGGATTTGTCGTAGCGTGAAAATCTGGTCTGTGGTGGACTTTCCAGGTCGAAAGCCACACTGATAAGGTCCAATCAGTAATTTTGTAATCAGCTTTAATCTTTCACACAGTACGCTTGAGAGAACCTTATATGCGATGGAAATAAGACTGATTCCTCTATAACTTGCGCAGATTGATGGGGCTCCTTTCTTAAGTATAGGGCACAGTACGCTGTGGCTCCAATCGTCGGGAATGCTTTCTGCTAGCCATATTTTGCTGATGAGCTGATGCATGCGCCTTATCAATTCATCGCCACCGGTTTTAAACAATTCAGCTGACAGGCCGTCAGCACCCGCTGCTTTATTGTTTTTGAGTCGTTGGATAGCAACTCGAACCTCTTCATGGCTAGGTGGTGGTACTTCCACTCCGTCATCGTTGATTGGTGGCTCTGAACTGCGCTCTACATGGGCGGCATTGGTGGAATCGTCGCCAGTAAGTAAATTGGTGAAGTGCCGTCTCCACAATCTCAGCACACTCTGTGTATCCGTATTGAGATCTCCATTTTCGTCTCTACAAGTGGATGCTCCTGGCTTGAAACCTTGGTTTAGACGCTGAAACTTTTGATAGAATTTTCGTGCATCCTTCTTGCCCTGGTATACCTCTAGTTCCTCACGCTCACGCTTTTCCTGCTCTTTTTGCTTGTGTCTGAAAAGGCTCCTTTCTTCCTTTCTCTTGTCGCGGTAGTTTTTTTGCACGGCTCGCGTTGCAGCTGACTGCAGCAGTTTTCTATAAGCGGCGTTTTTACTGTTGTCGCGATGCAACACTCCTGATCGTACCATTGGTTCCGAGGTTGCGGGCGCCGGAAACCAATGCTTTCTTCAGCGTCAGCGCGCATGGAGTGGGATATATGCACCCAAAGTCCGCCGGCGTTGTCGGGTCCAGAGTTTGGTTGGTTCAGCTTAACCGAGAGTTGAGCGGAGTAGGCTTCGGCAGTCCGTTGTAATTGCAGCTCAGCGACATCTAGCTTTCATTGCATTCCTTTTTCTGTGAACACAATTATTTAAAAAACTGATCAAATAGTGGGCAATATATGTTTTCTCGCTTTATTTTATGTTATTTATTTAATTTGTTATAAAAGCACACTAAATAAAAAAATGGCAAATTTGTAACTGTAATCACTCACACGTTGAGTCAGTTGAATCAGAAAAATAAAGTGCGACGAAAGACAGACAATTTTTACACCATGCCACAAAAAAGTAGGCCGGGATGGTTATGTTTTTATTTATATTATACTATAATTTTTATTTTCTTTATAACATTAATCACCAGTACACCTTTTGTAATGTTCGTTTCTTTTCCAGATACATTAATTACCATAAATATTAATTTTAAATTGCTTTTATAGTTTTCGTATTTAAAAAAGACTATGCTTTTTCTATAACACATAATTGAAAGAGTAATGGTTTTTAAAGCGTATCCCGCTTTAAAGTTCCAAAACTTTTAATGGCTTTTCAGTATGTGTATATTCCAAAGGGAGAAATTAATAAATGTGGAAATATGCGTCTGCAAATTCGTCCAAATAAAATCTTCTAATTACTGCCCCTATCACCGTCCGTAAGTCGAATTTTCTGCTCGAGTCGACTCAACTGGCAACCTTTAAATTTTCTTTTTAGAGAAAGGCTCTGACGAATTTTTTGAAAAGTAATAGTTTCCAGATGGATTGTTTTAAACGAACTTTAACAGCACGAATTGTAAATAGACGAATTTTCCTGCAAATTTAAAAAGAGTGTTTTTGATATTTTACTTCTCCTCCCAAGATTTTTTCCAGATCCGCCTCTGTTCGGATATGTGATTGAGGACAAAAATCCAAGGTACAATTTTTTTATAGGTGCGGAAACTCAGATTTAAAGGTTTAAAATGGCATCCGAAAATTTTGCATAAGTGCGTAATTTCACATAAATACCGTATTGGAGCCGCCATTTTGAATTTTTTACTCCAGATTCGCGTTTATCGACCCCAAATACCTGTAGGTACCTGATTTCATGTATATACGAGATCGTCTTCTAGCTTTGGCCACTTTTCCTGCTATTGGTACCAATGTGCCTTGGTAGCGACCCCTAAATGTGTTGCCCCGTGAAATGAAAAGAAAAAAATTATTTTTCTTAGAAAGAAGGATCACCCTAATACATATAGATTTAACTATATAAAAAACCTAAAAATAAAACGAAATAGCCATTTCAGCCCTTGAAAGGACTTCGACCGAGCAACTTTTGATCAATTGTGTTGTGTGTGTTGTTAAAATGTTTAACACAAATGATCGAGAACTAAACCAACATGTTTTATACCGACTCCGAACGGCTTATGTTCTCAAGAAGCTTTCCATGGCAGTTTATACTCTCTGAGGTTTGGCATTGTGTGCATAGAGGTGACGGCCGAACAGAAAAATTAATTCAATTGAAAAAACTTTCTGTGAGAGGTATGATTCGAACCAGGGTTCTCTGGCGTATGGTCCACACACTCTACCCACTGCGCCACGGCCGCCATAAAAACCGTTAAAAAAAAAATTAAAGCATTAAGGAATGGAGCTTCGGCAGGGTACCGAAGATAGAAAACGCTTCACCCCCCGCGGTCGTATTGAAGTATATTCGAAGTCTTTAGCCACGACAGACACGATGACATTCAGTTTGATATATTTAAGAAAGTTTTCCTATTTTGATGACGTTACTTTGTATGAGAGGTAGTTTTCATCTGATTTTGCCAAATGTCATAGAGATGGTTCATATTATATATCAAAGCTCATGTGCAAAATTTCAAGGCATTTCTTTAATTTTTGTGGATTCTTAAGAGATTTTAAGGTTAAAATAAAATCACTGTATGCGTGGTTTTCATCCGATTTGGCTCATTTTCAAACTTGATCTTAATTTTTTGAAAGGAATTTTGAATTTAATCGCAATAGCTTTAAGATTACGACTGTAATCGTGTCGACAGACGGACACACGGAAATCGACTCAGGTGGTGATGCTGATCAAAAATATATATACTTTTCTATACCTGCTACGCCTCCATACTGTCGTTACAGACGGAATGACAATGTTAATATACCCCTTACGGAGTACGCGTTGGGATATAACAAATAAATTAATAAAGTTAAAAAACGAAAAGATTCCATTAAAGTTTGAAATTCATAAAAAATTCATTAATAGCCTAGAATTTAATTTTCAGGTACTATTTTTCCTTTGATTTTGATAAAAAAAGTCTTAATCATGGTTATAATGGACATTCTACATTTTCTTCTAGTAGTATAAATTTTTATAATTGTATTTCTTTGTTAATTTTATTGCTCTATTAATAATCTTTGGTATATAATAGGGCCCATACACAGGCGTGCATCTCCTACAACATGTACGCGTACCGTGTTTTGTTTTTGCCACACACTACCGACCAATTCCTCGAAACTTGACCAAATATCTCTAAAAATGTGCACAAATAATCTATTTTATATGCCTAAAAACCAAAACGAAAAGTTGGTACGTGAACAACGGTACTAACTGCATGACTTGCTGTACAACATAATGGTTTGTCTGCTTGAAATCAAAAATCTGTGATATTGACTTCGCAAACTGACGAACCTTCAAATTGGTCTGCCAACAGCGCCACAAACGGGCAAACATTTCCACAAACCAACTAAGTTCGGGAACATGTCCGCCTCTTCCCACACAAACCATTCAACGCTTGTGTGCTCAAAAGGCTTCTAAATTTTGTTTTATTTAAGTTTATTTGTTTGCTGACGAAATAGACAAGATCAAAACATAAAAAATTCATTTTCCAATAAGAGGAAATACCAAAAATGTGTCCCCCCCCTTCTGATGGAGCAAACTGTTTTCCAGAAATATTCAATTTCTACTTGTTCTGACTCACTAAAATGATTAGTATTATCTAAATTTAAGACTTCCGGAACTCAGAATCAAAATTTTGATATTCGTTTTCTGAAACCAGATTAGGAAATTGTTTGAACAAATCGATTAAGGAAAATATTTATCTATTCTTAATAGGTTTGAAAATGCTGTTTTTAAAATGAAAACGTTTGAAGAACGGGTACCACAATTCTGTGTATAAAGAAATGCAAGTATTTTGAAAGGATAGTATCTCTATTGGACTTATCGAATTTCATAATTCCTCTAACTTTAATTTTAGCTCACCAGCCATATATAACTGCTCCAAATTAATTAAGTAAAAATAAAATTTCAATCTGAACTTTGATCTTAAATTATAAACCTAATTTTTGGCATAAAAATGAAAGAAAAACGTCAGGTTATAATTGAAGCCAAAAACGTCTAAATGACGATAAATTGGCAATAATATTAACCGTGACTGCGAGTGCGGTAGGAATATTTCTTGGCCTTGCAGAGAAAAGTATGTCACATATTGTTCAACGCGAATCCGAAATGCATAAACGCAGTGAATTTTTTCTGCGAGGGCTGTGGCTAATCAACATTATTTGCTTGTTAATAGCACTTATTATTACACTGAATATGTACTTGGCTAAGAAATGTTTTTAGAACTAATTTGGGGTCACTGACCACGAAAATGATATTCAATAAATTGTTTAAAGAAGCTTTTTCAATATATCGTCCCTTCCAAGCCAAAAACGCCAAGTGAAAGTAAATAAAATAAAATAAATTAGTTTTGAGTCTTTAATTGTATCTAAACCATTTTAATGCAAAGAATACTCCCTCATAACAAGAAAATCCAATTCGATTCAGAAAAATTTGATGCTAAAACCACCTATGTGGTTTTTTTAATTTTTTTTTTTCATGCCAAAAACGCTAATGTGCACAATTTCACATAAAGAATTGCCAAAATTAGTAAATAAACTTTTATAAAATTTTTCTTTCGAGGATACGTTAAAAATAATTTTTTCTAGCAAAGGTGATGAAAATCAGTGATCTTCCTCTTTTGTAGTAACCCATTTTCAGGGCTAAAAAATATTCCCTAAAATCGAAAGAGAGACAAAACTATGATATATGAAAATTTATAAGAATATATTTCGTTCAGTATTCCTCAAAAATAGGAAAATAATTATAAAAAAAAAGGGTTCTAGAAATTTTCTGCATGCGGCTCTATAAAAACTTAGGCAGTTTGCTTGTCAAAGCATTGCTAATGTCTTGAATCAATAAATTCAGAAATTGTCCTTCTGACCAGGGAGCTATACGGAAAAAACTGAATTAACTACCAGATAAACGAACATTTTGAGATTTTGAGAAAACAAAATTAATACATTCCTCTCTCCATGCCTCAATGATCTTATCAGTATCTTTAGCCAATTGACGCGGTACAGACGTGCCACTCGTCCGTCCCCATATTCTTGTTTTTTTGTTGCGTCGGCTTTTATTTAATAAAATAAAAAGAAAATTAAAAAAGAGACGTGCCGCTCGTCCGTCCCCATGTTCTTGTCTTTTGTTTCCGTCGGCTTTTATTAAATAAAATAAAAAAAAATAGAAAAATTGCATAATTCCCGCCCTTAATTGTATAATCTAATGCCCGTCGGTTGTCTTGTGTCGAGTGCTTAGTGTTCTTACAAAAAAAAAAAATACATACATATGAAAACTTCAATTGGAAATTATGTTTCGCTGACAGAAATGTCAATGCATCAAACCAAAAGACCACTCATGGTTTAATGAGACTTGCAGGATTGCAGTCAAATCCAAAGAGGAAGCCTTTCAGAATTGGAGCTCTGATAAGAATGCCGATACGAAAAGACTTCGCGTTGAGGCTATGAATCGCTGCAATGCAATTTTAAAACGCGCCTTTACCAAAAAAGGGCGATGATACGAACCCTGCAAACTACCGACCCATATCGATATGCTCTTCGCTCGCCAAAGTTATGGAGAGCGTAATTAACTTTAACCTTATGAACTATCTGGAGTACAGTCGCTCTACTGGCGACCTTATGGCGTTCATAACTGAAAAATGGAACCAATGCGTTCACTTATTCTGTGAGAGCTGAGTTGTTGCTCTGCATATTTCAAAGGCATTTGACCGAGTGTGGCATAAAGCGCTCGTGTCTAAACTAATTGCATATGGTGTCGGTGGTAACTTTGCTCGGTGGATCACGTGCTTATGAATCTTATGAATCGAACGATTCATGTTGTAGTCGATGGCATATCGTCCAGAGAGCACGCCATCAACGCAGGTGTACCGCAGGGCTCAGTTCTATCGCCAACTTTGTTCCTGGTTTTTATCAACGACCTTCTGTCGCTGACTCACAACCCAATTCAGTCGTTTGTGGATGACAGCGGCATTTGGCATTCATATTCATTTAAAAAATGCCCGAGCTCTTTGGAGATTGAGAGGAAGAGGCAACATATGAATGACACACTTAATAATGGCTTGGGAAAAATCTCCGAGTGGGGTCTTGCTAATAGAGTAGAGTTTAATGCTAGCAAGACTCAGTGTTGTCTGTTAACCCACAAGCAAATCAATTGCCCCATAGCTCCTCTCAATATGAACGGTATAGATCTTACGGAGTCAGATGCTCTTGATGTTCTAGGCATTTCAATACAAGCAGATCTTCGGTGGAATTATCACATTTTTTATGTGTCAAAAGAAGCAGCCAAGTGCCTTAGTTTTCAAAACGTTGTAAAAATACTTCACTCCATCTGATCTTCGTTTGATCTATCCTCATATATTAGGCCGAAAATGGAGTATAATTCGCACATTTGGGTAGGGGCTTCAATATCATATTTTGAGCTTCTGGACTGGATTCAAAGACGTGCGATATATTTGATAGGTGTTGGAAATATTTCATCTTCTCTCAACTCTCTTGAGCATCGTCGCAATTGCCTAAGCCTTCTGTACAGGTGCTACCATGGGAAGTGTTCAAGGGAGATACATGGCCTGACGCCACCAGCTCGTGTGTTTCCTAGGTCCACTCGGGCAGCTCTCCAAGCCCATCCCTTTACCATTGCAACTTTGCCCAATAGAACATCGCATTACCGAGATAATTCGTTCTTCGGTCACTCAGTAAAATTGTGGAACAATCTCCCTCCGAGCGTGTTTCCCGGCAGTTTTAATCTGTGTAAGTTTAAATCAAATCTTCACCGACACTACTCCATCTTTCCACCCTCCAACTAACTATCACCCGTCTTCCGAATCAACACAATGCTTTCGCATTTATAGGGGGCATCCCCTGAGTGCTGGTTAAGTCTAAAAAAAAAAAACAATCCTAAGAGAAACAAGTATTCAATTTATCCAAATAGTTATTAATTTATCGAAAAACGAGGTAATTTTTGAACCATTGACGCATTTCCATTAAACATTTGCATTTGTTGTTAAATTTAGTTTATAATAACACGATAACTAATAACAGGAAATTTTTAAAACAAAAGAAAACAATGCGCCAGCCGCGGAGTCGATCCTGGGCTTCCTCGCTTACAAGGCAAGCATCTCAAACAGTCTACCACAACTCAATTGGAAAATTTGGTTTTTAACCCTCTACTGCACGAATTATGATCCAGCTAGAAAAAATTTATTTTTGTTGGATTTCTATTTCAAATGGAATAATTAAATATGCTAACCAAATTTTTTTCAGAAAAGTAGGTGCATTTTCTGGAAATTTTTTTTGCCATATATGGCTTTTTATGCACTCCTAGCTTTTCCAACCTAAAAAATAAATGCTAAAAATATAAAAATATAATTTTAAGTTTATATTTTTATATTTTACTTAAAATGTTTAAAACAATATAATATTGGGTTATAACAAAAAGTAAAAAAAAAAAAGTACAAAAAGACTTCAATGGTTATTATATAGAAGTTATTAATGAAAAAAAGGAAAAAGTGAAATAAAACCCCTTAAATGAAAAGTGAAAGAAACGCTTAGGGGGGAAGGGAGGAGGTCGAGCATTTACGAAAAGTGTGACACAGAAGGGGCGGGAAGAGGGGTGTCAAAAATTGACCAAAAACATGTTATGTAATTTATGAACAGCCCCTATCTGCCTAGCACAATTCCTTTCTGGAAGATGATCGGTAGAATCCAGTCAGATATATTATATATCAAAAAAGAAACAGTTATGTCAAATTATAAAAATCGATATGTTCTCTTTAAAATGGAAGAACTTAAAAAATGTATGGGTAACATTGCAATAAAACATTAAGGGGTTTTAAATGATTTGGTTCTATGTTTAAAAATTAACAATGCATTTTCATCTGGGTACTTTTCTTTATCATCTCGGTACGATGTTATAAAACCGGCTCAACGAATGGAACAGGGTGCCCACTTCTCTGTGAATGCTTATAATTTGTATTGTAGAGAATTTAAATCGAGGCATCCAAAGACACTAGTTTTTATTCTTAGTGTTATATTAAATCAAAAAGTCAAAAGAACTGGAGAGAAAGAAAGACAATATAAGTAAATTTGTACATATGCATTTTATTATTATTTTAAAGTATCTAACATACATTTCAAAGATATCAAACTAAAGATTTGTATGCAAAAATATCAAACTTTATACATTTTGTGGTAGAAAAGATTACCGTTTTTCATTGACAATATCACCAGCTGAAGAAAAAAGCCTCTCAATCTCGACTGACGTACATGGGATTGGTAGATATCTTAATGCCATGGATGAAAGGTGTGGACATTTCGGTTTTTCCTTTTGCCACGATAGCATCGATTGCTCACCAGGATCGATTCGTGGCAAATAGCTGTATAGAACCAATTCCTAGTCATTGTTTTGAGCGATACTCTCACTTTTGTCTTGTGTTCTGATATGAGGTACCAATCCAAATATTAGATGCTTCCTTATTCAGCGCTGTAAGAGTAAATTCAAACGCAAAATAAGTTTTTAAGCGCTGGGGATATATGCATATTAGTTCATTAAAAAAATATTGCTGTTTGAAACAACTGGAACCACAGACTACTATATACCAGACAGTGCATCACTCACTCAATGCGGAATTTGCAGAAGCTCGGTGATATGGCGATAAGCACATGGCGAATTGGGACGGACAAGTAACTGCGAAGCAGCGAATTGATGTTGCTAGCGTTGGCTGCAAATGGTTGATAGAGCACAATATCTCTCTCTCTGTGTATCTGTCAACAATGTTGTCGAGAAGCCTTTTTATATATACTTTTCCTAGGAATTCCAAGCCGACGGCTGGCTTGTTTGTTTACTTTTTTTTTTTGCTGGTTTTTGTTTTTGTCGTTGGCTTGGTTTTTTTTTTTGCTGCTTTTTGCTATTTGCTTGGGTGGATTTTGTCGATCGTCAAAAATGATATTTTTACGATTTTGTCTATTTTGAAGTTATAGATACATCGCTGTAACTTCTTTATTTCTGATTTGATTTAAATCCACCCAACGACAAAATGTTGGCAAATTGTACCATATTTAAAATGACAAAATTTCTAAATTTTTTATTTATTTTGTACTAAATTTATTCATTTATTTCCTATTTCTTTGTTCTATTTTCTATGTTCAAACTATACTATAATAGAAATAAAATAAAAAAAAAATAAAAATAAAAAATGTATATGCCAGATATCGGCAGTTTAAGGATTTTTGGAAAAAAAGTCAAGTTGCAACAGCTGTAACTATTATATCCGATTTTCGGTTTTCTTGATTTTTTGCACAAAATAGCTCAAAACTGTTCTTAGTGGATATCTTGTTTACATTTTTAAAAATTTTCGTTTTTGGATTTTTGAGAATTTTTTTTGTAAACGAAGCCTTCTTTTTATATACTTTTCTTTGGAATTCTAAGCCGACGGCTGATTTCCTTGTTTACTTTTTTTTTTGCTGCTGTTTGTTTACTATTTGTTGGGGTGGATTTCGTGGATAGTCAGAAATGGATATTTTTGGCAATTATGTGAAGGATAAACTTATAGGAAAATCGCTGTAACTTCCTTTTTTCTGATTTGATTTAAATGCACCCAAGGACAAAATTTTAGCAAATTTTACATCTTTTAACTGAATAAATTTTTAATTTTTTTACTAAATTTATTCATTTATTTTTCATGTTAAAACTATGCTAAGTAAAGTAATTCTATTTATTTTTTATGTTGCACTTAACTAAACTAATAAAATTAATTTTACATATTCTTATTTCTAAATATTCTTACTTCTAAATGCATATTTATTCATCAAAATTATTTTCGTTGTTTTTATCAAGGAAAAAAAAAATATATCGTATCTATATAAACCATCTTTACCTGCAGAGCACAGTGTTTGTGTTTGTTTTTGTTTTTTAAAGCATTGGCCCGCGCTTAAAAATTCTTGGACTTCTTGAAATTGTTGAAATTGTTAAAAAAAAAATGTCGACCCAAAAAACTGAAATTAAAACCGTCAAACTTGTTAAGCGTATAATATTACATTTCAAAAATGTATACATATGTGTCAAAATTAAACTTGTTAAAAAAATGTTTAATATAAAAAATTAGACTCCATAAATAGAACTTGCTTTTTCTATACTACTACTATAAACTATACTATTACTAAATTAAATTAAATTGTATTAAATTGTAATACAGAAAAAAACTGTCCAAAATATAAACTCACAGTTGAAAAAAATGATTTGTCAAAATATAAAATGTTATGTTTCCAATATAAATACAAATTAAAAAATTTCAACATAAAAAATTACTCATATGTAAATAAACTCACTGTCAAACAAAATATTAATTGTCAAAAAATTAAATTCAATTTTTCCATTTGAATAGGAAATTCTTTCATTTAAAAAAAAATAAAAATTTACAAACAAAAATTCTATCTTTTTCTTATCTTTTGCAAGGTTTCAGAACGGAACTGTTGACATGTATATTTTAGTGGCATCAAAGTAAGTACAGCACAACAATAAAAGTTAGTTGGCAACTAGACCAATTGAATTTATGATATGATATATTTATGATATATTTGAAGAAAAATGTTTGTATTATTTTCAGCAGATAAAATTTTATAGATCAGAAATTGGTTCGAAATCGAAAGGAACAATTTTTGAAGATGGGAAAAATTTGCATCATTTCTTTAGCAGCTAAAAATCTTAAATCCAAAAATTATTTCTTTAATTAAAAATAGCAAATTTTTTAAAAAAAAAATCGGTGAAAAAATTATTGAACAACAAAAATTGTTCATTTCTTTAGCGGGTAAAAATTGAAAGATCAAAAAATGAATGAATAAATTTAGTAAAAAAATTAAAAATTTATTCAGCTAAAAATTTATGGTAAAATTTGCTAAAATTTTGTCCTTGGGTGGATTGAAATCAAATCAGAAATGAAGAAGTTACAGCGATTTTCCTATAAGTTTATCCTTCACATAATTGCCAAAAATATCCATTTCTGACTATCCACGAAATCCACCCCAACAAATAGTAAACAAACAGCAGCAAAAAAAAAGTAAACAAGGAAATCAGCCGTCGGCTTAGAATTCCAAAGAAAAGTATATAAAAAGAAGGCTTCTTTTACAAAAAAAAATCTCAAAAATCCAAAAACGAAAATTTTTAAAAATGCAAACAAGATATCCACTAAGAACAGTTTTGAGCTATTTTGTGCAAAAAATCAAGAAAACCGAAAATCGGATATAATAGTTACAGCTGTTGCAACTTGTCTTGTTTTCCAAAAATCCTTAAACTGCCGTTTTCTGGCATATACTTTTTTTATTTTTATTTTTTTTTTATTTTATTTCTATTATAGTATAGTTTGAACATAGAGAATAGAACAAAGAAATAGGAAATAAATGAATAAATTTAGTACAAAATAAATAAAAAATTTAGAAATTTTGTCATTTTAAATATGGTACAATTTGCCAACATTTTGTCCATGGGTGGATTTAAATCAAATCAGAAATAAAGAAGTTACAGCAATTTATCTATAACTTCAAAATAGACAAAATCGTAAAATATCATTTTTGACGATCGACAAAATCCACCCAAGCAAATAGCAAAAAGCAGCAAAAAAAAAACCAAGCCAACGACAAAAACAAAAACCAGCAAAAAAAAAAGTAAACAAACAAGCCAGCAGTCGGCTTGGAATTCCTAGGAAAAGTATATATAAAAAGGCTTCTCGACAACATTGTTGACAGATACACAGAGAGAGAGATATTGTGCTCTATCAACCATTTGCAGCCAACGCTAGTAACATCAATTCGCTGCTTCGCAGTTACTTGTCCGTCCCAGTTCGCCATGTGCTTATCGCCATATCACAGAGCTTCTGCAAATTCCGCATTGAGTGAGTGATGCACTGTCTGGTATATAGTAGTCTGTGCTGGAACTTAAAAATACTTACGCTCTATAGGAGTACAAATTTTGATCAGAAACATTTCCAAGAGATTTTTCTTTTAGGATCTATGCTTTAAGTTTCGCTATAATTTCATTTACCTTCTCCGTATCATAAAAGAGGGGAAAAATTTAAGAATGAGTGAAATTCTGAATTTATTCGCAAGTTAAAGAATAATGTTTCAAATGAAATATGGTAGCTCTGTTCCATAACTCTGAACTCAGCAGACTTTTCGTTACTCATTGGAAAAAAGTTTTAGTTTTAACCTTGAACGCGTCGCACAGTGTGTTATATGCGAGCAGATAAATATACATATGCGAGTAAATAAATAAAATATTTGTATAATAACTATACGTCATTTCAATAAATAGTAAAATTATAGTAAAATTAGTACTAACACGTTTTCAAATCTTAATGCAATATGAAAAAATTCACGCACACATTTTTATGCTTTTTATTACATACATCCCTATAGGAACAAACTGACTTGTTTTTAAAAATAACTAATTAAAAAACTAATTTAAAATAAACCAGTATATGAACTACTTTGAATTATATAAAGGCGGCATCCACTTCAATTCTTAATAGTTTTTATTGCATTATATAATATAAATATAATAATAATATAGTAATTGAAAGAATATAGTAATTGAAATACTACTTAAAAACAAGTGATAAACTACTTTGAATTATATTAAGGCGGCAACTACTCTGATTTTGACATGTATTAATTGCAAATTTTTATTAGATTACAAGTTTATATAAATTTAACCATGTTATTTCATCAAATATTATTAACTTTAGGCCATCAGTAATAGTTTTCAATTGGTTATTTTAAAGTAATTAAAAAAATAGTTTAAATATAACTAATTTAACAAGTAGTTGAAAATATATGCAGACGAAAGCCAATTGACTTATTTAGCGGACATCACCATACAAAATATGTTAGTTCGTTCTATGGAAAAAAGTCAGAATTTCAACTAGTTGTGGTTGACAAGAAACTACTTTATCAACTACTTTTAAATTAGTTGATTTTCCTACAGGGATGTTGATACGAAACACTTTAAAGGTATTTATATATAAGTTAACACGTAAAATATTTAAAAACAAAATTAAACTAAGCAATTGGATACCAGCAACAACTTATTTGGAATACCGACGAAATGCGCAATGCTGACACAGCGTCTACTGCGCTCGCATGGGAACCAGGCAAGTGCAACAAAATTCAAAGAACGCTGACGCTACACTCGCCGCACTGCAGTTTGAGCTATTTAAGTTAGCTTAATTTATCAAACATAGAGAATAATAAAAATTGTAGTTCAGTTGCATTAAACTCGTTATAAAGAACGGTCGTAGACCGGAATAAAAAAATATTTTTTTTAATCAATTCGGCAAATACGAATTTAACTGGCGCCCAACGTGTGTGATAAAGTGTTATGTTTTGACTAAAAATATAGCCACGAAAACAAGCTCGAACTATAGATAAAGTGTTAAGTTTTGATAAAAAATATAGACACAATAACAAGATCGAACTATATTTAAATGCGAAAAACAGTGCAAAGTTTGCTTCAAAAATATAAATGTGCTGCATTGAAGAACAGAAACCGTTAAGTTTTGTATAAACGGAAAAACAGTGCAAAGTTTGCTTCACGGACTCAAAATAACAACACCGAAAAGCAAAAGCGTAAAGTTTGGAAAAGAAAAACAATAAACGCATAAAAAGGAAAAAATAGCTTAAACGATAGTTTCTGCTAACTTCGTGAGTGTGGGCGACGCAGGATCCCGAGTAGCGAAAAGTGCAAAACGGATAAAATCCGGTCGGCCAGCGGAGGACAACAAAACTAACCAACGTCAGGATGATGACAAGAATATATTTGTAAGAATTTAATTTTTGATTTGTAATAAATAATAAGCTAAAACTAAGGGAAATTATGAATTTAAGATTAGCTGTGAAAACAAAAAGAAAGATTTAAAAATTATTCTTCGCAATTTTAGACAGTGAATTTAAAAGAAAAAAAAAGAAATAAAAATAAAAGGAAAATAAAACTTTAAGAAATTTTTAATAAGGATTCAAAAATAATTTATATAAAAAATTAAGTAAAAACACTTCGTAAAAGTACTGAAAGGCTTAGTACGATTTTAACATTTCTTAGAAAGTCAATTTGAAGAAAAATAAAACATTTAGAAATTTTTACTAAGAACTAAAAAATAATTTTTAAAAAAATTAGATAAAAACACTTTGTAGAAATACTGAAAGGTTTAGTAGGATTTTTACATTTTAAATAACCACAATGTCTAACCCAAATAATTTAATAAGGCCACCGGTCTTAAATAATCAAGGAGCTCCCATAGCGGGCCAAATTACCCCAGAAATCCAAGCCTTAATCCGCCAAGCTGTTGAGCAAAAATGTGCAGCTTCAATTAGTTCCTTGATAAACCCCATTCCAATCCAACTAACGGACGAAATTATAACAACTGGTAGCATGATACGAAAGTAAAAAGGGGTCTTCAAGATATTTCGGTATACTAAGCGTTATACGGAATAAAATAATCGGACAGGCTAACGTAGTATTGGAATCTTATAATACACCCCTGAATTGGGAGGCGATTAAAATATGCCTCACCACTCACTACGCTGATAAGCGGGACATTGGTACATTAGAGTACCAAATGGCGACTCTCGTGCAGGGCACAAGACCCTTACAAGAGTTTTACCAATCAGTTTATGAACACCTTTCACTAATTCTAAATAAAATTTCTTGCATGAACATGAGCAAAGACTCTGAAAAAACTTTAACAGACTCCTATAGAAACAAGGCCCTGGACACGTTCATAAGAGGCTTGAATGGAGAGCTTCCGAGACTCTTAGCCATTAAAGAACCTTCGAATCTATCGCAAGCCCTCTATCTTTGCCAAAAGCTAGAAAATCAGAACTTTAGAACCAATTATGCTTTAGGAAATAGAAAAACTATAATCCCACCACCTGTACCTCAAAGGAGACCTTCTATAATTCCTGCTATAACAAGAAATTTCTATCCACAGCTAGCGCATTTTCCAAGGAATGCAACCATACAACATATTCCTCAACCCTATCAAAATAACTTGTGGCAACCACAACGCCAACAATTCCATACCCCCGTAGCTCAACCGAATTTCTTCAGACCAACAAACCCTCCTCCGAGACCATTCGCTGCTAAACCACAGCCACGGCCAGAAGCCATGGATATTGATCCATAAGTATCCAGAGTAGAGCACTAAATTATGTTAATCGCCCCAAACCAAACGATTTTTATGGTAAAAGACCAAGCGACAATACCTCCCAAACAGGACCGAGAAGGCTTCAGAGATATTTTAATATAGAACAAACGTTCCCTGATCAGTACCAGTACACTAAGTTATGTAACGACATGAATAATTTCCAACTTAACCAACAAATAAATAATACAGAAACAACTCATGAATATCAAGATTCAGCAACTCAGCAAGACGCAGAGCAAACATTTAACCAGTACATGCAATATTACGAGAATCAACTAGAGCAATTTGGGACACATGAGACCCAAACAGATACCACAGTTCCTTTTTCAGACCTAACAGACATACATGTTTTAGAATGAGCGACTCCTCACTGCCTTATATTCAAGTTAGGGCAGTAGGAGGTAAAATACTTCAAATATTAATCGACACGGGTTCAAACAAGAACTATATCAAACCTTCCGTTGTACCTAAAGCGTTTGCTAATAAGGAGCCTTTCTTTGCAACTTCCATAGCGGGTAATATTAAAATAACACACTTTACTCGTGTAAATCCTTTCAATATACCACAACTCGAAATAAAGTTCTATTTACTTCCCACACTAAAATCATTTGACGCCATTTTAGGAAACGACAGCCTTAAGGAATTATCTGCTGTTTTTCATACCAAACATATTTACATACAATTATTCAATGGACAAAAAATATTAATCAGACAATGTCAATCAAAAACAGTCAATACAATAGACATAAAGAATGAACAAATGACAGATAAACAAAAGAAAGCATATGAACTACTCGTCGAGAAATACAAAAATCTTTTTGCTGAACCCAACGAAAAATTAACCTATACAAGTAGAGTCAAAGGCGAAATTAGGACTACCTCAGCTTCTCCTGTCTACACCCGAAGCTATCCATTTCCCGTTTCTCTTAGAGTTGAAGTTCAAAAACAGATACAAATACTATTAAGAGATGGTATAATAAGACCATATCGATTCCCGTACAATGCCCCTGTGTGGATTGTACCCAAAAAACCTGACTCAAATGGCAAAAAACAACATAGATTAGTAGTAGATTATCGAAAACTCAACCAAATCACAATTCCTGACCGTTACCCGATCCCCGAAATAAATGATGTTTTAGCGCAATTAGGGAAATGCAAATATTTTTCGGTACTAGACCTCAAAAGTGGTTTCCATCAGATACCACTAAAGGAAACAGACATAGAAAAAACAGCTTTTTCCATTAATAATGGAAAATTCGAGTTTCGAGGATCCCTTTGGTTTAAATAATGCACCTGCAATCTTTCAAAGGACCCTTGATGACACTTTGCGCGAACACATAGGGTCATTCTGTTTCGTCTACATTGACGATATAATAATATTTAGTAAATCTGAAAATTATCACTTAGAACATATTCAACGCATTTTCGAAACCCGAAGTGAATCAAATATGAAAGTTTAATTAGAAAAGTGCAAGTTCTTCCAAAATGAAGTAGAGTTCCTCGGATTCTTAGTTTCGTCAAATGGTATAAGAACAAATCCGAAAAAAATCGAAACTATTAAAACATTTCCTCTGCCAAAGACACTTAAAGACGTTCATTCTTACGCTTGTCAGGACATTATCGGCGTTTCATAAAAGATTATGCAAAAATTGCCAAGCCCCTGACATCGCTCTTAAGAGGGGAGGATGGTCTTGGACACGCGCAAGACAGAATCGAAAAAAACTTTAATTACGTTAAATGAGGACGCGCTTGACGCAATAGAAAAAATGGAAAACATACTCACTTCTAATGATTTACTACTATCATATCCAGACTTTAAAAAACCATTTCAACTTACTACAGACGCTTCAAATTTTGCCCTTGGAGCCATTCTGTCCCAAGAAAATAGATCCATCACCTTCATATCTCGCACACTGTCAAAAACCAAAGAGCATTATGCGGCAAATGAGAGAGAACTACTAGCCATAATTTGGTCGTTAAATGCATTAAGGAACTATTTGTATGGTTCAGCAAAGGTTGAAATCTATAAATCGATCATCAGCCGCTAACCTATGCCTTGAGTAATAGAAATAATAACGGAAAAATTAAACGTTGGAAGTCCATTCTGGAAGAGTATAACTATGAAATAAAATATAAACCCGGAAAAGCAAACGTGGTAGCCGATGCCCTTTCCAGGCCTCCACAGAAGGTACCAATAAACTCTTTAACTGCCACTATTCATAGTCACGAAAGCTCAGCCGAAAATCTTATTCCATCAATATAAGCCCCTATTAACGTTTTCAAGAACCAACTTTTTATTCTAACCGGTGAATCTGATAGTTATAATTTCTCGATACCTTTCCCAACATACCATAGACACGTAGTAATAAAGCCTCTATATACGCAAGAAGTCTTGATACAAACATTCAGAAACTATTTGAATCCCAGCGTTATTAACGCACTGTTAACCAGCGAAGAAATAATGGGAGTGATACAAGACCTACCCTCTACATTTCAGCTCTTATAGGATTTGTTATACACAGAAGCAGGTCGAAGATATTATCAACGAATCAGAACAAGAAGAAAAGATATTACAGGAGCACAGAAGAGCACATAGGAGATGTAAAGAAAACAAAATAAAGCTACTTGACAAAATTTACTTTCCTAGAATGACAGAGAAAATTAAGAAATTCTTAAAGGAGTGCACAATATGCAAAGAAAATAAGTACGGCAGACATCCCACAGTACAGAAAATACTAGAAACACCAATACCAGAACATCCTGGACAGTTATTACATATTGACTTATGTAACACCGAAGGGAAAACAGTATTAACAGCATTAGATAAGTTCTCCAAATACGCCCAAGCACGATTAGTAAAGTCCAAAGCGATAGATCATGTAAAAGAACCCTTAAGGAAAATATTACTATCATTTGGGAAACCGAAAAACGTTGTAATTGACAACGAAAAATCGTTTAATTCTGCCACCATTACACATATGTTGAATGAACAACTCAGAATTCAAATTTTCACAACACCACCTTACTCCAGTACTATTAACGGACAAGTAAAACGTTTTCATAGTACTACCCTTTCTAAAATTATAAGATGCTTAAAAGCCGAAGATCGCTATTCTTCTTTCCCAGCTCTACTTTTCTCAGCAATATTTGAATATAATAATTCTATACATTCGACAACCAATAGAAAACCTATAAAACTTTTCATGGGACGAACGCTAGGTGACACAGACGAAGAACAAGAAAGAAAAAGACTAGAAAATATTCAACGGTTGAAGGACAAACAAGAAAAAGGCATGTTAAATCATAACAAAAAAAGAAAAACACCCACAGACTTTTCTGAAGGTGATACCATATATGTAAGAATAAACTCAAGATTAGGATCCAAATTGTCTTTTAGATACAAAAAGGAGATCGTAGCTCAAAATAGACGAAAGACAGTATAACGGTTTCTGAACGAACGGTACACAAAGATCGTATCAAAAATTGACTATTGTTCTTAACATTTACAGATTACTCATCGGGATACTTACAGCAGAAGGAGAAATTCAAATACTCGACTACTCGCATTCCCAATTAGTAACAATTAACACTGGGACAGCAAAACTACAAGATGGAACCTTTCGTTTAATACACACCATAGAAATCGGACAATATGAATCATTAGCTAATAATATAGAAGCCCATATAAACGAATTCGTTAGCAAGAGTAACCCTAACTATGCATTCCTCTATTATGAAATATCCGAAATCCGTAATTACCTTTATAGATTAAAAACCAAAAATAAAAAATCAAAAAGATCAATTGCTCGAAAGAAATGATATCCCTTATGTTAATTTAGATGAAGCTCTTGAATTTTCCGATATTAAAATAGCAACAAATAATGAAATAATTCTTTATATTGTAACCTTACCAACAGTAAGAACAAACTCATGTAAATCTCTCCTAATAAAAGCAGTAAAAAAGCAAAATTTAATTAATGACATAAAATACGAAAACATTCTAAATTGTAACAAAAATATTTTTGGAATTGAGACAACTTGTAAAAAATATAATGAACTCACTATTTGCGATAGTAAGAATATTGTTAACTTGAATAATTCAACTTGTATTAGTAACCTATTAGAGAGTCGTAAACCCAATTGCACTTTGATCAACAACCAACACGTTGCCTCAATAGAAAAACTTATGCCTGGATTGATATTCCTAAACCAATTTAATGGACAAATCAATATTGATGGAGAAGCCACGAATTTAAGCGGCACATTTATCATACGCCACCATAATAGCACAATCAATACTAACGGGAAAAAGTATTTTCATCACGAAGTATCCTATGGAAAACCTTTACCAGCGGTTCTTCAACTTCAAAATCAGCAAAACAAAATAGAGGAAGTCCTTTCATTAAAATTTATCAATGAACTACAAATAAATAACACCCAACATATTGATCAACTCGAATTGAAAAACATTACATTAGCCTATCGGCAGTTATCATCGCAGCATTTCTGATATTGATAATAAGGAAATACCTAAAAGTTAAAACAGCTAAAATTAAAATAACAAATAGCCCTAAGGACGATTCCATGGACATGACACCGAATGCAGAACCAGTTCAAATCTTTGAGGTTAACAGTTAATTTTTCGAATTGTTCGAAAATGGAAAAAAACACAATTTTAAATAGTTTAAAATATTACTTTATTTTCCTTGAGCTGTCAATCAACTAACTTAAAATTATTACAACATTTGTTTTTAAAGCTAGTTTTTGCCGTGCCTGCATGTATCTATGAATGTGTGTGTGTTGCGCTGCGTTGGTCAGCGCTGCCAAAATAGGTTCAAGTGAAAAGTGCAATCAAAGCTTTTCTAAAGCATACTGTGTGAACGGAAGTTGGTCAGACAGAATTCTTAATAATTATTTGCGACATTTGGAGCAAAGAATTATTAAGAATATTGATTATGCCGAAATTTACTGTGTGACCGGAAATTGGTCAACCAGAATTCTTAATAATTGTTTGCGAAATTTGGAGTAAACAATTATTAAGAATGTCGATAATTTTTATTAATTTTATATTATATTGTTTTTACATTTAAGGAAGGGGCTAACTATAACTCCCCCACCATTAGCTTGAGGCTCCGACGAAGGTATTTCTAAGACAGTGGTCTTAGGACAAAGATTTTTAGTTTTTATTAAAAGAGCAAAAATTATCAAAATTAAAATTATTATAGTAAGCAAAATGCTTATATTTAAGGTATTTTTTAGATAATTATTTTTATTAATTTCCGTGATGTCTTTCCTATTGTTTTCGATATTTTGTAGATGAATGTTATCGAATTCAAGTTTAGTGTTTAAAACGTCTTCCTTGATAGATACATGTAGGTTCGGTAATATTATATGGTCTTTTACATTTATTTCAAAATTTTTGAAAGTCTTATTATTAATTTTAATATAACAGTTTTCAAATTTAATTATGTATGTTCCTTCTACAATAGTTTTAAAATCGTTACAACTATGTAAAATTACAGTATTTTGTATATTTTTCACAATAATTAATCCATTTCTTATTTCTTTTATTTGAGTTGTTGTATCTTCTTTAAAAATACATTTTGCTTCCTTTATTTTAAAAATATTATATAAACATTGGTTTTCAAGTTTTCTTAAGTTTCTTTGTAAATTTTGTATTACTTCCGCGTGATATAAGTTACCGTGGTTGTCTGTTATAATTTCATTTTCTTTTACATATAAAGATTTTTTATTTCTGTTAGGTATGGGTTCGATAAGAATTTTTAAGTAATTATTTCCTACAAATTTTGGAATCAAAACTATTATTACAATTTTTCTGTTAAATGAGACAACTGAAATCTCTATGTTTGCTAATGTGTCAATGTCTGTTATATTTCTAAATTCGTCATTTGTCAAAATATTTCTACCTAAAACACCAAGTCTGCTGTTAAGAAGAATCTGTTCTATATCGTCAATGTGATTAATGAGTAGGCTGATGTCATAATTAATTTGATAAAGGTATTGCATGTATTTTACTTCGTCTTCTATTGATATTATTCTGTTTCTAACTTCATTTGACCATGTTCCTACGTATTCCTTTATTGTTTTTTGTTGTTTTTTAATGTAAGGCATTTGATAAGCTACCACACAATCTAATCTTATTTAAACTTGAATGGGATTTCCACAATATTTTGTGAACTGGATTAAATCGTATTTGGTAGAGCGATCTTATCAAATACGTTTCCGAGGCGCATTGTCTTCTGAATTTATTGCTGGATCAGGTGTTCCTCAGGGTAGTCACCTTGGTCCTCTTCTGTTTATTTTAGCTATCAATGATGTAACTCACGTCATTGAACACTCTCATCTGCTTATTTATGCCGATGATATGAAAATATACAGAACGATTAATTCTAGAGATAATTCAGATTTACTCCAGTCTGATCTAAAATCCTTTGAAGTTTATTGTTCTAAAAATAATATGTTTTTAAATTCAGATAAATGCCAAACTATGACCTTTTCGCGAAAAAGGAATAATTTTATATTTGATTATAAGATTAAAGATACTGCCTTGAGTCGTGTAGACACCGTCAAAGACCTAGGTATATGCATGGATTCTAAGCTGTCGTTTAACATTCATATTGATAATATTTGTAAAAAAGCATCTTCAATGCTTGGTTTTGTAAAACGCTGGGCCAAAGAATTTAATAGCATGATTACAACTACAACGTTGTATTATGCAATCGTGCGTCCTCACTTAGAGTATGCAAGTCAAGTTTGGTCCCCAAGTTACAATGTGCATGTTGATCGAATAGAAAGAATCCAAAAACGTTTTGTTCAGTTTGCTCTAAGGGGCTTAAGTGGAACTAACATATTAGACCTTCCTCCTTATGAGGATTGTTTAAAACTATTAAAAATGCAGTCTTTAGGTGATCGAAGGAAATCGGCAGATATCGTATATTTACACCAGCTCATAACAGGTGTATTCGATTCTCCAGAACTTCTTTCTTACATAAATTTTAACACTAACCGTAGAAGCAGTAGAAACGCTAACAACTTAATTTATTTGCCATTTAGTAGAACAAATTATATGGCTACTGCTCCTTTAAGTCGCATGAGTTCCTTTGTTAACAATTGTAGCGTTTTTGATGTTAATTTGTCAAAAGGTCAACTCAAAAGTAGATTAAAATTAGTTGTGTAATTAGATCTATATATACGCATGGTTAGTTGTTACGTCTTGTGTTGTCCCTGAGCCCAACCCATTTATTGGTGGGTAAATTTTTCCCACATTAACTTGTTTGTGGTCACGGTTATCCATAACATTGATATTTTCAATGATTACTGGGTAGTGGCTTTAGATGGGTTAATGCTGAGGAAGTGCGATATAGCTGTAGTAGCTGAACTCTATTGTTATTGCATGTATTATATAATGTGGTCCGTAATATTTTGGATTTGTCTAATTATGTCCCTGTTAATGCGTACTTGTTTATTATTTTCCGTAATGAGATTTTTATTATTTCCGCTTAGAGTTTCGAGTTGTTCGATAATATGTTTTTCATCGTCAGCGTCCATAGTTCCTGTAATGTATTTAAGGCCTTTGCCGACTATGTTAAAGAGCCCTCGTTTGCTTCTTGTCTGCGGCAGTAGATTAAGTAATTTTACTTCCAGGTTTCTAAAGTTATGTAGGACTGAATTTAGCATTGGTCCTTCTAAGTTGGGTTTGTTTGTCATAGGTTTAATGTTGTCCCAAATATGTTCCTTCGTTTCGTCGTATTCTGTTACGTTAATTATGTGGAGTACTTTTTCATAGTTCGAAATTATTTTGATATTTTCAATCTTTATATTGACGAAACCATTATTTTCATTCAGATTTTGAACATCCAGAGTCTGTGAACAGGTTGTCGGTAAATATGAATGTGTCCATTTCCTGAAAATACAAAATTATTAAGTCTTTAAATGTTTAGCTGCTTTTTACTGTTGGGTTATTATTATCTTGATATTTCTTTTGTTTTTTCAAATGGGATTTATAGTATTTGTGTCCTTTTGCTGTGACAATGTGTTCTTCATCTAATGGTTCTGCGATTATTTTTCTAAATTTGGCATGGTTTTTGCCACCTCTTATCTCTTTTAAATATACTGGTCCAGCTTGTATTTCGACATCTTCCCCATCTTTATTTTGTGAATTGATTGTACGTTCCTTTATTTTCGTTATTCGTTCTTTAATTAAGGGGTATTCATCTTGACTTATACTTCCATTACTGAAGTCAATTGGTTTACGGCTTGTGGTTGAATGAATGCTATTGTTATAAAAATTAATTACTTTATACATTTTTTCTTCTACTGTGTCAATATCCTTATTTGGGTCGTGTCTCAAAAGTCTTAGGTGTTCGTTAAGGGTGTTGTGTAGACGTTCGACATCGGAATTTGACGTGTGATTATTATTTGATGTAAAATGAATATTAATATTATGTTCTCTAAGGAATTCTTGCAAGGGTAGTGCTTTAAAGCCTAGTTCGTTGTCTACAATTAAACTGTTAAAATGTCCTACATTACTAATGTATTGCATGACAGCTCGGTTAAATTCTGTCCATGATCGACTGGATATTTTGATGGCTTGGGCATATTTGAGAATTTATCTATTGTAGTTAAAAAAATGTTTTTGTTCAAACTATAGAAAACGTCCATGTGGACCGTATCTCTTGGTCTTTCGGGTGTTTCCGTTAGTTTAAATTTCTGTTTTACAGGATGCCTTTCGTATTTCTCAACATTACAAACTTCGCAATTGTTGATGAATTGGGTAATTCTTTGTTTTAATTTTGGATTATATATGACGTCTTTTAGTTCTAAAAAGTTTTCATTAATGCCCCTATGGTTATTCCTTAAGTGTTCTGTTTCTATGAAACTAGTAAGTTCACTTTCATCTGTTATGTCTTTTAAAATCTTTGAGCATTTCATAATTTTAAAGGTACCATTGTTATTGTTAAAATTATCCTTTATCACCTCTTTAAATATTTCAAAAATGCCTTCATCTTCAAAGTGTACGGCGTTTGTACCTGTTGGCTTAAAGTGGTTTTTCGTTATTGTAATGATTGTGTCAGTATCTACATTTCTTATTTTTCTATTTTTCTATTCGAACTGAATATTTTCTGATTTTTAATTTTTAGGGATCCTGAGTTGATTTTCTTAAAGATGATTTGGGTTTTGTACATGTTTAGTGGACATTTACTCTCATGTATTATTGGTGTCCCGATTTCGTTGAAATTAATCATGGCGCGAGATAGCGCGTCGGCGTTTCCATTTTGTACGCCTTTTTTGTATTTGATTTCAAAATCATATTCGCTTAGACGAAGTCTCCACCGAATAAGCTTAGAGTTTGGCTCCTTCATTGAAAAAAGCCATGTCAAAGGACGATGGTCAGTTTCTACTATGAATTTGTTTCCAAACAAGTAAGGTCTAAAGTATTGAGTTCCCCAAACAATAGCAAGCAATTCCTTCTCAATGGTGCTGTAATTTTGCTCGTGATCGTTGAGCGTTCTGCTTGCAAAGCATGTTGGGTGATCGTCTTGGGATAACACGGCTCCCAATGCATAATTGCTTGCGTCGGTTTTTAACGTGAATTGTTTTTTAAAATCGGGATAAGCAAGAACTGGATCATTAACTAAATGTTTTTTCAATGTTTCGAATGCGTTTACATAATCAGGGTCTTCTAAGTTCATTTTTATGTCCTTTTTTAAATATTTTGTCATTGGTTTTGCTATTCGCGCATAGTCTTTAATAAACTTGCGGTAATAACCTGTTAGTCCTAAGAATTCTTTGATGGCTTTTTGGTTTTTTGGGAGAGGGAATTTCTGGACACATTCTATTTTCTTTGGATTAGGTTTTATTCCGTCTTTGGTTATAATACAGGGTTGCCGATATTCGAAGCGCCCATTTTATTTTTAAATAGATCAAAGAAACCACAATTTTTTGTCTGTTCGTCATAAATATCATTTATTTGGGTTCAAGTAGATTTGCTTACATCATTTCTTGAATATGATTGGAGTGGGCCCAAAGAGTCATCGAAATGGCTGAAGAAGACGAGCAATTTTGGCATAAAATAATCATGAGCGATGAAGCTCATTTTCAGTTGAACGGAACGGTAAACAAACAAAATTACCGTATTTATGCCACTGAAAATCCACAAGAGATTCAAGAGGTACCTCTTCACGATGCAAAAGTCACTGTTTGGTGCGGCGTTTGTGCTAAAATGCTCATTGGGCCGTTCTTTTTCGAAGATGATAATGGCCACAGAGATACTGTCAATCAGGAGCGTTATCGCGATATGATAAACAATTTTTTCATGCCAATCGTTCGTCGAAAGCGTATCAGGCACTACTGGTTTCAACAAGATGGCGCGCAGACAAACAAACAGACAGACAAAAAATTGTGGTTTCTTTGATTTATTTAAAAATACAATGGGCGCTTCGAATATGGGCAACCCTGTATGACCAAGGAACTCGGTTTCGTGTTTGAGAAATTCACTTTTATCTAATTGTATTTTTAGATTTACATTTCTGAGTTTTTGAAATACCGTTATCGATTCTATGTGTTCTGTAAGAAAAGTAGAAAAAATGATGATATCGTCGAGATATACCAAACAAATCTTATTAATGTATTCAGATAAAACGTTGTTCATCAGCCGTTGAAATGTGGCTGGTGCTGTTTTTAAACCGAAAGGCATACGAAGAAACTCGTAATGCCCTCCTTCAACACTGAACGCTGTTTTGTGGATATCTTTCTCAGCTATCTCGATTTGGTGGAAACCTTTTGCAAGGTCCAACGTGGTGAAATATTGACAACGTCCTAGTTTTTCCAATATTTCGTCAATATTAGGGATAGGATATCGGTCGTCTATGGTAACTTCATTGAGTTTCCTATAATCGATAACTAGGCGCCATTTCTTCTTTCCACTCGCATCCATTTTTTTTGGAACTACCCAAACTGGTGCTGAGTAGGGAGAGTGACATGGTCGTATTATTTTGTTTTTAAGCATTTCCTTTATTTGATCTCTAACTTCGTTTTTATGTACGTATGGGTACCTATAAGATTTTGCGACTATAGGAGCATGCTCGATAGTCCGAATTTCATGCTTATGAGCATTTGTAAATGTTAGGTCTCCTTTCGAATTGTCGTTGTAGAAAATATTTTTAAATTTTTTCACTACATTTAATATCTTTTCTTTTTCTTCAATATTGAGATGATCCGTTCTTATTTGTCCTAGTAGAGTGTACGGGTTCAGGGCCACTGAACTCGCACGTTTTCCTGGCTATGAAGAGTCAATTTTCATGGTCAGAGAATCGTGCATTTCAAGGTTTTGAATCAGTACATTTCCATCGAAAAAACAACCTTGGTCTTGAACGCGAGTAAACTCAATGTAATAAAGTAAGAACAAAAAACAGTTCAACCAGAGCATAGAAATATGACTCTTTTGATTTGCTTATTTTCGTATGCTCGTCAAATATGCTGACGACTCAACTCATGGCCAAGGTTGTTTTTTGTGCATACAGAAATATACACTTATATTTTAAGTCAATTTTGTTTATGTATTTTTACATATTTCATCGATTTTATTTGTTAATATTTACTGTATATTGTATTGATTTTCGCCTATAAAAGGGCGAAAAGACTTTAATAAAGGAGGAGTACGTGTTTTACAATCAAACCGAGTGTTTCTTATAATCAAAACTTTCCAGCTCCACAAACAGTTCAAGTGCTGTTTGTGACAACAAACTTAAAACCATAGTCCAAGTTTATGTTCTTGGGTCTATAACCAAACTAAAATAAATCCAAACGCGGGTTTAAACATAGAGGTTTGTCGTTTTCTTCTTTTATTGTCAAGTTTCTATCGTTTTCGTCAAATGTATATATGCAGAAATTTTCGTCCGTAACTTGAATGCATTCTTTTTTATGTACTACGACGTTTTTTACTCCGTCGTTTTTAATTAGTAGTTTGGCTTTTATTTTATGATCATGTGCGTCGTATACGTCTTTTATTAGTATTATCTCATTGTCAGGTGAAGATTTTCCTTCAATATAAACTAAACCTTCTTTATTTATTACTGGTACCTCAATCTCGTAAGTTCCTTTGTCTGTGAAACAGTATTTGCTATCCGTATTTGTTAAAAATTTTAGTTCTAATTCTTTTTCACCTATAAACAGTTTATTCTCTTTAAAATTGATAACGCCTTTTAAGGGGATCAATATGTTGTTTCCAATTATTCCATCATACATATTATGAAATTTACTTACGAAAAAATCAAATTTTTCGTCTATTTTACCGAATTCTTTAAAGCAAGGGATAGCTACCCTTTCGTTAACTTCTATTGTGTGTTTTAGTGTTTGTAAATTCATTGGCCCTGTGGGTACATTCCACTTTGGATCGCATAATCCAGGGTTGATTATTGATTGGGTCGCTCCCGAATCTATTATGAATTTTAACACACCTAACTTCGTTTCTATTTCTATATGTGGTAAATTGTTTTTGAGGCCGGTAAAGGAAAATTTTGGGCTATAGAACTGGTTTAAATTTTTCCGATTTCCATTGGTTCCACCGCTTGTTGAGGGGGATTATTAATTCTAGCCTGGTTTCTATTCCTTTCGTTGTTATAACTTTTATTGTTGTAATTGTTGTTGTTATAATTGTTATTATTGTTATTGTGGAAGCCGCTTGCACTGTTTCGGTTATAATAATACGAGTTACCTGATTCATTATTGTAACGGTTATTGCGGCTATAAATATTATTTGGTTGATTGTTAAAGCGGTTATTGTGATAAATGTTTGTATTGTTAGGATTGTTTGAGTAGTTATTGTTGTAATTGTTACGGTTAGTCGTATTATTTCTGTAATTATATTCATCTTTGTTTTGTCGATTGTTGTTATATCGTTCTGGTCTAGTTGTGTGTTCATTGGTTCTTTTAATCGGTCTATTTCCTGATTTAAATGGGTTGTAATAAGCATAGTTTGCTTCATGTAATATGTTTATTGCTTGCTCTAAAGTTTTAGGATCTCTGCAATATAAGATTGACCTCATAGGCTCTGGTAGTTTTGCTTTGAATGTTTGAAGCGCAGCTTTTATTTAAAAGTATCGTTTTTATGTCTTTCCAGGATATAGCATTGTTATCTATTTCTATTGCTTCTTTTGCTTTCCTGTTAATTTTGATTTTATTATATCTGAAAAGATGCTCTGTGCTAAAGTGTCATATCGCGTCAGTAAGGGGTGGATTCGGTCGATTAGTGTGATGAATGTTGGTAGATCGTTTGTATTTCCACTATACTCAGGGAGTCTATCAAGGTATTTGAGGGGGTCAATTGTTAATGCCTCATTAACATTCATGTTTATATTTCCTGAATCTTCTCTTGTTAAAATTTCTCTTTGATTGTCTATTGCTTGTTGAACACCCTCAATTGCCCTATATAATACGTCAAAATTGTCTTCCATATAACAGTGCAAAAATAATAAAAAAAATTTGAAAAATTGACATTTGTTTAAGATCTCATGGAAAAAATTGTAACAGCGTTTTACAATTTGTTTAATTTGTATTTATTTTTGGCCTCTTTTTTGATTTGTTTAATGAAATCTGCTAATTCTCTATTAATATCTGCTTGTGTGCCATAAGAATATAATTCAGCCTGGGTTATATAATAATCTTCCATTAACTTTTTTTTTATATACATAATTAATTTTTAATGTATTTGTAATACAAAATATGTGATATATAATTTTGGACTTAAAATATAAAAATATGAAGGTTCTTACTACGGTGACTTCGTTGTTGATGATGGGGTTTGTTAGCGTTGCAGTAGTTAGTAGAGATGATGTTTAAGATGTCTTCTTCGCTGTTCTTCTTGTTTTTTCGCACTTCGGTGTACTGTGGGTTATTTTTCACTTCGCTGATCTGGTTGTTAAAATGTTGATTTTCGTTTTTAGTATTTTCAGGATTTGAGTTTTGTTCGTGCAAAGAAAATTTTGTAAGCTTGGTTTGTTTCACTTTTTGTTTTATTTGGCTTCAGTGTTTAAAATATTGGTTTTGACACTTTTTTTTCTAACTGTTATTCTGCATAAACAATTCGAGTTTCTTGAGTCAATTACGGAATTTTGTTTGAGAAGTGGCTTCCAATGAAATTTCTTTTTCACAAATGTTTCTATTTATTTTAGTTCACAAGTTAAATTATTTCTCTGTAGTTAAGATCACAATTTTAATAGAAATGATTTCTATTTATTCAGTTCACTAATCTATTTATTTTTTTTCAGTTAGCTTACTCACTTTATAGAAATAGTTCCTAGTTTAATTCACTAATTTTATAGAAATAGTTCCTATTTTAATTCACTAATTTTATAGAAATAGTTTCTATTTTTTCCAATTAGTTCACTCACTTTATAGAAATAGTTTATATTTTATTCGTTCGCGATACCCGGCTAAGTATTAATATACGCTGTATTACACTAGGAATACATCCGAGTATCCCATCCTCGTCGCCAGTTAATTTTTCGAATTGTTTGAAAATGGAAAAAACACAATTTTAAATAGTTTAAAATATTACTTTATTTTCCTTGAGCTGTCAATCAACTAACTTAAAATTATTACATTTGTTTTTAAAGCTAGTTTTTGCCGTGCCTGCATGTATCTATGAATGTGTGTGTGTGTTGCGCTGCGTTGGTCAGCGCTGCCAAAATAGGTTCAAGTGAAAAGTGCAATCAAAGCTTTTCTAAAGCATACTGTGTGAACGGAAGTTGGTCAGACAGAATTCTTAATAATTATTTGCGACATTTGGAGCAAAGAATTATTAAGAATATTGATTATACCGAAATTTACTGTGCGACCGGAAATTGGTCAACCAGAAGTCTTAATAATTGTTTGCGAAATTTGGAGTATACAATTATTAAGAATATCGATAATTTTTATTAATTTTATATTATATTGTTTTTACATGGAAGGAAGGGGCTAACTATAACTGTTAACTACGCATCATAGGTCAAACGAGGACGTTTGAACCTAACGACGGAGGAGTTAACACGTAAAATATTAAAAAACAAAATTAAACTAAGCAATTGGATACCAGCAACAACTTATTTGGAATACCGACGAAATGCGCAATGCTGACACAGCGTCTACTGCGCTCGCATGGGAACCAGGCAAGTGCAACAAAATTCAAAGAACGCTGACGCAACACCCGCCGCACTGCAGTTTGAGCTATTTAAGTTAGCTTAATTTATCAAACATAGAGAATAATAAAAATTGTAGTTCAGTTGCATTAAACTCGTAATAAAGAACGGTCGTAGACCGGAATAAAAAAATATTTTTTTTTAATCAGTTCGGCAAATACGAATTTAACTTATATAAAAACTGAGAGTGGAGGCTTTTATATATGTCAAATTTTAGTTACTTGCCCTTTATTGTTTATGATAGTTAATAATAGTTAAACTATAGATTTAATTTATCATACATAAAATTATTTGAACTTACATATATGAAATATATGCGATTTATTTTTAAGCTACTCACTGTAATCACCCTATAGGAACAAACTAACTTGTTTTTGAAAACAACAAATTAAAAAACTAATTTAAAATAAACTTGTATATGAACTACTTTGAATTATATTAAGGCGGCATCTACTGCAATTCTAAATAGTTTTTATTGCATTATATATGAAGTAATTGAAATACTACTTAAAAACAAGTGATTGATAAACTACTTTGAATTATATTAAGTTGGCAACTACTCTGATTTTGACATCTTTTAATTGCAAATTTTTATTAGATTACAATTTTTTATATATTTAACCATATTATTTTATCAAATATTATTAACTTTAGACCATCAGTAATAGTTTTCAATTGGTTATTTTAAAGTAATTAAAAAAGTAATTTAAATATAACTAATTTAACAAGTAGTTGAAAATATATGCAGACGAAAGTCAATTGACTTATTTAGCGGACATCACCATACAAAATATGTTAGTTCGTTCTATGGAAAAAAGTCAGAATTTCAACTAGTTGTGGTTGACAAAAAACTACTTTTTCAACTACTTATTAATTAGTTGATTTTCCTACAGGGCAGCTATGAGTTATGAGCGGGTATATTGTTGTTTTGTGCTCTTTGCACTGAGAAAAATTTTTACGCAAATTAGAAATAAAAAAATTTAAGTTGATTTCTTTTTAGTTTAATTGATAAAAATTTACCACAATTGGCACAAACTTGCGTTAAATTATAAACATATGGGTAGTGGGACGACCAGACGCATGAAATGTAGAATATGGCAAAAGAAAAGACGGATCGACTGATGTTTATATATAGAGTTTGGAGAAAAAAGTTAATGAGAAAAGAGAACTGGATTCGAGGCCATGAAATCAAGCTATTTCAATTAAGCGTATGAAAACAATATGTCGCCGTCAAACTTTTTTTTTTTTTTTGTTTTTAGAGTGTAGCTTTTTGACACTTTTCGATATTCTCTTTAAGCTAAATGCGACATAGTATGATGAGTGCTTCAACATTCTAACCCAATAGGAAATGGAAAAATATTTCTAAAGCACGCCTATGGTAATCGAAGCAAGGGAAGAGGTTCCAGATTAAACAAAAATTAAAAAAAAATAAAAAAATAATTTACGTTAAGTGAATAAGCTGCCATACCATGAATTTTTATATGAAGCATTTTTTTATATACTGTTGTGAACTAGTATCAACTAGTTCCAACAAATAAAACAAGACTTAAATCAATGCATATTTATAGGCACTACCTCTGGTAGCCTACAAGAATAATTAATAATTATCAGTTCATAATTCACTTAATAAACTCAAAGTCAATGCCAAGTTCAAGTGCATGAAAAATGCAGCGTCAGCAATAAGACGTAAAACAATTTAAGCTCGTCGCGTGCTACCAGCTGGTACCCAGCGACCAGCTTAAATAACAAGCCGTAGCACCAGTGTGTTGTTGTTGTCTCAACGTGAGAAATAAACTGACACCGCTTTGCCTTCTGCATTGGGCGCAAAATGCATTGACAGCATTTTTAATTAATAATATTTTATTGTTGTAATTGCATGCATTTATGGTATTTTATTTACTGTAGCTTGAACTGGGACAATATTGAGCGTAACAAGAGTTCCGCCTTTGGAAATTTAAATATGACTAATAAAATGCAACTTGAGCATTTTTACATATGTTAAACAAGAACGTTTCCGCATAACTTGGAACTCAGCCAAGTTATGGGGAAATACCTTGTAGATTAAATAAGTGTTACAATTAGCCAATTAGTAAGTTAGTCAAATTTAAGTATGTGACAAAAAACTGTCAACTAAGTAATTAAGTAAGAATGTAAAGATTGAGGCAGCCTTCGTCTCAACTGGGGAGAAGACGCCTCACGTGTTAATTCAGGTAGTATTTATAGGTCACGACGAAGGACCTACGGGTATCCTCATAGGGAGGATACCAACAGTACAACGTAAGCGGTCATCCATAAGGGTTCGTTCATAAACTACGTTACCAATTTATTTGGCTTTTCTTAAACCCTCCTCCCCATCCGTTACTTTTTGTAGTACATTTAAAACCCCTCCGCCCCTTAAAGTGACATAACATATGAAAAACAACGCGCTTACACTCGTCAATAGTAAACCGTCAACTTAGATGGTCAAACATGAAGATTTACGGAAGACAATTTTTTCAAACAATGAGGTATTTTTAATTTTCAACGAATATAAGAATTTCTTCGACTTTTCTTAAATTTTTGATAACGTTACAATATCTGGAACCCCCACCCCCTCCGTTACTTATCGTAGTGATTTTCAAAACCTCCTCCATCCCCCAATTGGTAATGTAATGTAATGTAGTGACCGAGTTTTATTTTTTTTTTTACTCCTCCCTCTAAGGGAGTTTTCGTTGTGATTCGAAAATAAGCTATAAAGATCAAGTTAGAAAATGAGCAAAATTAAAAAGTGCGCCTTCCTCATCCACAAAGTGACTTTATAAAAATAGTAGAATCTCTTCAAATTCCACAAAAATATAAAAATATAAATAAAAATATAATAAATAATATAATAATATAATAATATATAATATATAATATAATAATAAATAATAATACTAATAAATAATAAATAATAATAAATATAATAAAACGACTTTAAACTATACACATAAGATTTGATTTTAATACGCATGTTCGCAGATGATTCATTTTATTTAATATTTTTCATTTATTATATTTTTTGTATCCCTTCTTAAATTTAAAAAGCTTACAAGCAACACTGAAATACATTTATTGTACTTCTTAATTTTTTGAACAAAAATACCTAACTTCACTTTGATATACAGAAAAAATCGAGTTTGGCAAAAATTGTTTGATTAAATAAAACACAATAAAAATACAGTCCACTTTAATTTAAATGTACAAAGTCTTTTTTTTCATTGAATACACAAACATTTTTTGGTCCTTTATCGTCGGATGTAAGTCAATTTGGCCAATCTAACTATTTCACACTCTGGAACGATTTGTGCAGCCCCATTGCAAACGGCGTGAGTGCGTGGACATCGAATAGAGTTTCCAGTAGAACTAGGCAAAGGTAACATTTATGTAGCAATCGCGGAAGATTCCAGGCGGTTGGAAATGTTGTGTTCGGTGGAGCACCATCAAGGTCACATCAACTTTCTCCAACAAAGAACCATCTAAGGGTGCTCAGTTGCACAAACATTCGTGGCAACTCCTAGCGGTGGCATTTTACACAAAACGCAAGAATTAGTGGAGACACAACCCACAATTCAAATCTAGTAGGGACACAAGACACTGCCATCTAGCGGCTACTTAAACTGCAGCCAACTCGCTCGAACAAAACGTCAAATTGACAGACGTCATTTTTTTGTAAACAATCAACAATTCGTACACAATAAAGATATTCATATTTTTTAAGTTTTTTCTTAATTAAATCAATTAAAATTTGAAAATAAGTCGGCAAACAGTAGCAGCAACATGGATAAACTGCAAAATATAAGGAAAAGTATAAAAGGTACATTAACACGTATTCATACACTTGCATCAAATGCAGATGCAGATTTAGTGGAGCTGAAGGTTCGGGTAGAGAAAGCGGAAGAGATTTTTCAACAATATGAAAATGTTCAAGCTGAAATAGATGCTGCAACAAACACAAATGAAGCTGCGGCTGCTGAAGAAGCATACCGCATAGACATTGAAAATAAATATTTTTCAATTAAAGCAATCTACGCAGGTCGTGTAAGGGATGAAGAGGCAAATAAAACGATTGTTGGACCGCAAACAGCAGTGAATAGTGATATGTCAACAGCAGTGCAAGCACTCGTCGAACAACAAAGCACTGTAACCACACTGCTGGAGCAGATGTCGAACTCGAGTCGGTTCGGTACAAACTCAACTCCAACTGGTCAGACCGATGAAACTCAACAACGACAGCAACAATCGCATTATGATATGCGGCTTCCTCAAATATCAGTTCCAGAATTCGATGGATCAAGCACAGACTGGATAAGGTTTCGTGATCTTTTCGAATCCGTGGTTCACAATAGGGTGAATATTTCTGATGTCGAAAAACTGGAGTATCTTCAAACAAGGTTGAAGAAGGACGCGCTTTCGCTCATCAAGCATCTGAAACCTACAAATGCCAACTACGAAATTGCATGGAATTTGATGAAGAGCAAATTCGACAAATCCGATAAGGTCAAGCGGGCCTACTTGGAACTTTTGTTCAACCAAGCAGCGATGAAATCGTCAAGCGCTGCAGAGATCAAGCGGGTCTACAACAACACAAATGAAAGCTACAATGCACTTAACGTTCTCAACGAGCCTGTTGAACAGTGGAACACTATTTTGCTTTTCCATTTGGAAAAGAAATTCGACAACGATACTCTCAGCTTATGGTACAGAGAGAGGAAAGCTGATGAGTCACCAACATTTCAACAATTTTTAGATTTTCTCGAAAGGCGAGTTTTCGAATTGGAACATACACAGAAGAGTTCCATTCGCACAACCAGTGAATATTCAAATCAACAACGCAATCAATCACGTACGTTCGCAGCTGTGGTGCAATCATGCCCAGTATGTTCAAAGGAGCATTACTTATATAACTGCGAGCAATTCAAGTCAATGGCACTTGAGTGCAAATACAAGGCATTGAAAAGGAGCAACATTTGTTTCAATTGTCTTCAACCTAATCATCAGGCATCGGAATGTAAGCGATCATCGTGCAAGTTATGCAACGCAAAGCATAACACGCTTCTTCATTCATCAGCAACAAAAATGGGTTCTCAGCAACAAACCAACATGTATCAGCAACCAGCTAAGCAACTGCAGTCAGCAGTAAGCAATGTTACGAACTGCATCAACGTGACACAACAGGCTCAACACACACTTACATTGCTGCCGACGGCAGTAATCTTGGTTCGAGATGGATCCAACATTCTACAGCCCGTTCGAGCTCTTTTGGACTCAGGCTCTCAAAGCACACTCATCACGGAGGCGTGTGTACAAAGACTTCAACTCACGCGCTCTCACGACAAGACGGTTCTCTTTGGAGTCGGCTCAGGTACCGGAAGCTATACAAGAGGCAAGGTTGCAGTTTACATCGAAGCATCGCATGCTGGCAAGGTTCTCACAACAAAAGCCTTCTGTTTATCAGCGCTTACTCAAAATATTCCTGGGCAAAGTATCGAAAGCAATAAATTAAAATTTTTCAAAAGTCTTGAATTGGCAGATCCCGCATACAACAAGCCTGGTCGTATCGACATGATACTGGGCATCGACATTTTTTCCGATTGCATGCTTGAGGGTCATATAGTGCATCCCAGCGAATCACCTAGTGCATTGCATACAATCTTTGGTTGGGTTATCATGGGCAGGACAGCAGCCACGCCACAACAACAAATAATCACAGCACACGTTTCTATAGACCTGGATAAGCAACTGCAGCGGTTTTGGGAAACCGAAGAGTTACAAACTCAATCTCGCTTTTTTACTTCTGAAGAAGAAGAAGCTGAACAACATTATCGACAACATGTGCAACGCGATAACAACGGACGGTATGTTGTTAAACTACCACTCAAGGCAGGTGAAATACAATTAGGTGACTCCAAAATGGCAGCTTTAAAAAGACTCCATGCAATGGAGAGACGCTTTGACAATGACACCTGGCTACGTCAGGAGTACACAACATTCATGCGCGGATTCATAGAGCTGAATCATATGGAGATCGCAGTAGATTCTCCACCAAACAGAACTTTATTTTTGCCGCACCATGCAGTGCTGAAACCGAGCAGCACAACAACGAAGCTACGAGTTGTGTTCGACGCCTCGTGCAAGACGACGAATGGCCTCTCATTAAATGATCAACTGTTGGTTGGACCAACTATACAGAACGACATTTTTGACATTTTGATTAAATTTCGAAAGTACGAAATCGGATTTACAGGTGACATAGAGAAAATGTACAGGCAAGTGATTGTTCACGCCGATGATCGTGCGCTGCAGCGCATCCTGTGGAGAGAGTCCAAGCATGAACAACCACAGCAATATAATTTAAAGACCGTAACCTATGGCACAGCATCAGCGCCATTTCTGGCTACAAGGACGCTCCATCAGATCGCGGAGGACAACAAGGACTGTATCCAGCAGCTGCACATGCTATAATGCAGAATTTCTACGTAGATGACTTCATGTCTTGCGCAGTTGACCTTCAATCTGCGATTCAATTGCGAGAGGAGCTCTGCAATATACTTTCTGGAGCTGGGTTCCACCTCAAAAAGTGGTCGTCAAATTCGTCACAATTGTTGAAAACGATACCGGCAGAGGATCATGAAACATCAGCAGAAACAATTATCGATGACACACAGACTGTTAAAAAGCTTGGATTACAGTGGGATACAGCAAACGATTGTTTCAAATACAGCGTCTCGTTTTCTGCATTGCCTGACTCAGTGACCAAACGTGCTGTTCTCTCAGATATTTCCAGAATATTTGATCCGTTAGGATGGATGTCTGCAGTGGTCATATCGATGAAAATCTTCATGCAGAGGCTATGGCTAAATGGTATCGATTGGGATCAGCAGTTGCCAGACAATCTTTTCAAACATTGGTCTGAATTTCGTGAGAACATCAACGGCATCAAGGATCTTCAAGTTCCTAGATGGCTTCGTTACACTAACGAAAAGCATGTGGAACTTCATGGTTTTGCCGATTCATCCGAGCTTGCATATGCGGCAGCGATTTATCTTAGAGTTCAAAACAAAGCTGGGCACATTTTTTCACATTTGGTAGCAGCCAAAACGCGTGTGGCACCAGTCAAGCAAATTTCACTGCCACGGCTAGAACTATGCGCGGCTCACTTAATGACGAAATTAATGACAAAGGTTCAAAATGCTTTGGAAATCACAGATGTCAAGCTATATGGATGGACGGATTCAACAGTGGTCCTAGCTTGGATTTCCGATCATCCTCGTCGATGGAAGTCATTTATCGCTAACAGAACATCTCAAATAATCAACGTTATACCTGCACAACAGTGGCGACACATAAGGTCGCAGAAAAATCCAGCGGATCTAGCTACTAGAGGCATTTTACCAACGGAGCTTGTTAACAACCAACTTTGGTGGCGCGGACCAGACGTGATCCAGCAGCAAACAATAACAGAATTTCAACAATCATCAATTCCAAAGGACATCGACAAGGAAGAACGTAAAGGAGTCGCATTGCACGTAACAATGTCTTCAGAGAATGAATTTATCAATAGGTATTCCAGCTACAATAAGTTACTAAGAATTACGGCTTACTTGTTAAGGTTTTTTCACAACTGCAAAGCCAACAAATCTATGCAAACAAAATCAATTGGATTTTTAACAACCAAGGAACTTTGCGAATCCCACGATGTTTTAGTTATGGCAGCACAACGATCATCATATGAACACGACATTCGTAACATTTCAGCTGGCAAACCATTACCAGCTAAACATAAATTATCATCATTATCAGCTTTCGTTGACGCTAAGGGTCTTCTTCGTGTTGGCGGCAGAATCGCTAATGCAAACATCAGTTACGATCAAAAACATCCACTTATTTTGGATAAAGATCATCACTTAACGACACTAATTGTTCATGAATATCACATTCGAAATCTTCATGCTGGAAATCGGCAACTTCTTTACTTGATTGGTTTGAAATATTGGATTCCATGCGCCACTTATGTCATTAAGAGGTGCATCTACAAATGTACAGTTTGTATGAAATTTCGTGGCGTTCCATATCAGCAGCAAATGGGAAATCTTCCGCATCATCGATTGGAACCTGGAACAGCATTTCTGAATACTGGGGTGGACTTCGCCGGACCGATTCAGGTCAGATCATGGAAGGGTCGCGGTTCAAGATTATACAAATGCTGGATTGCCTTATTCGTTTGCCTGGTAACGAAGGCAATACACCTCGAGTTGGTTACCGAACTTTCATCAGCTGCTTTTATCGCAACATTACGACGCTTCATTGCCAGACGAGGCAAACCGATTCATATATATTCAGATAATGGTACCAATTTTGTTGGTGCAAATCAACAACTCAGAGAACTGTACGAAAAGTGGAGTACGTCATCAGTTCAAGAGAAAATCACCAAGGAATTATCTGAACGGCAGATTCAATGGCACTTTTCACCTCCATCAGGGCCACATTTCGGCGGCATATGGGAGGCTGGAGTCAAGTCGACTAAATATCACCTAAAGCGAGTGCTCGTCAATGCATCTGTAACATATGAGGAGCTTTACACAACATTGTGCCAAATTGAGAGTTGCCTCAATTCACGACCGTTGTGCAGCAAATTTGAAGGCGACACTGATCCATTAACGCCGGCACATTTCCTCATCTTACGACCATTGTCAGCTATACCTGATGAAAAATGGCTCAACATGAAAAAAAGTCATGTAAACCGTTAGCAATATCTTCAACGACTCGTGCAACAGTTTTGGCAGAAATGGTCAGCAGAGTATTTGATACAGCTTCAGCAGCGTCCAAAATGGGCGCAAAAACTCAAGAATCTTCAAATCGATGACGTAGTTATACTCAAGGATGATAATCTTCCTCCGTCACAATGGTCCATTGGAAAGGTCACGGCTACCCACCCTGGAGCTGATGAGCTCGTGCGTGTTGTTTCCGTCTCCACAAGCAAAGGAATATACAAGCGTCCGATAACTAAACTCTGTCCGCTCTTTCTAGAAATTTGAAAACGGATGTTTTCAAGGGAGGCCGAGATGTTCGCAGATGATTCATTTTATTTAATATTTTTCATTTTATTTAATTTAATTTTTAATATTTTATTATATTTTTTGTATCCCTTCTTAAATTTAAAAAGCTTACAAGCAACACTGAAATACATTTATTGTACCTCTTAATTTTTTGAACAAAAATACCTAACTTCACTTTGATATACAGAAAAAATCGAGTTTGGCAAAAATTGTTTGATTAAATAAAACACAATAAAAATACAGTCCACTTTAATTTAAATGTACAAAGTCTTTTTTTTCATTGAATACACAAACAACGCACTTAAAACTTAAAATCCGGCAAAAGAAAACTCCACCTACCTCTCATACAAAGTGGCATCATCAAAATTGCAAAGCCTTTATAAAAAAAAAAAAATTAAAGTATTGACTGAATATTTTACACATAAACTCTGATACTCATGTTTTAATACTTAAAGGCTCTGGGGTATTTTAACATCGTCCAAGTCGAAGATAATTCCTTACTATTTTTTTCATTCATTATCTTACTCATTTTAAGCGTTTGAACAAATCAAGACTTATTATATAAACATTGCAACAATACATCAAAGCGCAAAGCTGCTACTTTTACCAGATATGCGAACGATGACAGCTTTGAGACCTATATACTTTGAGACCAATTTTCTAAGGGGTATTTTCACTGATAAATAAAAGCACTCGAAAAATCTAAAAACTTCTAGTTACTTGAAAACTCGAGTTATTCGATACTAGTTTCGAGTCGAATTACTCGACTCGACTCGAGCCGAGTTATTCGAAAATTCGAGTACTCGCACAAGCCTAATCTGAACCTCTTTTCCTATTTGCTGGAGTATTTGGCGTTGAAGCATGTCGACCCTTATATTTGGTTAGGTTATGTTAGGTTTAGGTTAAGGTTTTGCCAACTGAGGACATGTTTTCTCCAAATATGATACACAAAAAAAATTTAACGAATATTTCTTTAAATGCGTTAAAAGCCATATATGGGTGTACGAAGAAATGCGTGATTTCAAGAGTTTTACATGTACAATTGAAAAACAATCACACAAACATCAATCACTAGGCTATAAATTCATTAAAAAAAATATATAAGTAAGTTTACTAACACGTAACTAAAAAAATTAATTGGGCTATTTACAGTTTAAGTACGCAGGCCTGTTTAATTTACGATTTGTTATTTTTACGCCAGCTTACGCGTATTTTTCTTTGTTGTTGTTTTGCATGCAAACGCAAATACGCAAACACTTGTAAATAAAACTAGCCGTGTTTTTTGTGTCTCGTATTTTATGTCCTATCTACAGTATATATAACAGCGTTGCAAAATCATTGAATACGGCAAACACATAGTGAGGTGCTCACAGTTGTAAAAATAACAAATGCTATAAATACGCTTTTTTAATATACGTTTATACTGTGAAAAGCCTAAATTTTTTATTTTCTGAAATCTCCAGCCACCAAGTGACAACACACACTAATAAACTAAGCTGAGATTTTCTTTGCAGCTGTGTAAAAAAAATTACAGAAGCATTTTTTGCACAATCACAATCGTCTACTAATGATAATTTTAATAATTTATCTTGTTTGTAGCTGCTAATATCCGTTGAAAATTCGAATTTCAAAATCGAAAGCCATGTATGGCTTTGGGTGCAGTAGAGCGTTAATAACTTATAACTAATAATAGCAAATTTAGCTTAGATCAAATCAAACTTTGCTTACGCAAATCTAAATACGCAAAAAAACGAATTGTAAGAAAAATATTGGATAATAAATAAATTGGTAAATATTTAAACTCATGTTATGCACGGGTGCGGATAATTTAAGTATTCGTTATTTCCCTTACTTTACCTTCAATATTTAATAAAACAAAAACCCATTTATAAGTTCTTTACTGCAGCAAAGATAATAAATTCATTCATTTACACTTACTAAAAATAAGATTGAATTTCATTTATTTAATCAACTTAAAAAATTAACAAGAACAACGAATTCATCACCAAATATATCAAACAAAAAATTCTACCTCAAGTCTTATGAAACCGTGTACTTTTCTTATCCTTGACATAATTAACCAGAAAATTAATGGCCTCCGGGAGTTTTTCGAGCAAAAATAGATTCCTTTTTAAAACAATTTTTTTGAAACTGTATTTTATTTTAGACCAAACATTTTTTTTACATTACTAAAAAAAAACTATTCAAGATTTATCCCCGACATTTGGTCGAAAAATATTCGTCGACAAGGTAAAAAAGTGGAAAACTAGAAAACTCACCACGAAAAGAAATATTTTTAAAAATTCATAGCGTAGATTAAATGAAAGATATCGGCCATCTTATTTTTGCATTTAGGAGCAAAGGGATGCAATTTTTTTAAGCTCTGGACATGTTTTGCCATAAGATGTCGTCTCCTTACCTGAAGTCAAAAATTGAGAATTTCCAATTTACAAAAAAATTTTTTTGTTAAAAATTTCAAAATATATATACAAAAAAAAAAATATATACAAAAAATATATACAAAAAAAAAATTGGGATGAGGACCGATACTTATAGTAGTCTTCTTTATTTTATAAAAATTTCCATACGATACCATAGCTTACCAGGCGACAGGACACCGTGGTGCGTTTTCACATCTTTATGATTATACTCGTATAAGTTCCCAAAAAGTATTGTTTGTAACATTAATTCTATTTTATTTCCCAGAATGTTTTATTATATCCAGTACAATATTTCCAGTAGTTATTTAGAACGCATTGCGGCCTAAGGGTTCAAAACGGCACCTTCGCTTGCCTAATAAGAGAGGGTGTTGTGGACGTGGCAGTGAGGGCTTGCGCACTATAATTGATTTAAGTCCTCACACACAAAAGTCCAAACAAAAAGTTTTAAACTTCTGCGCCCGGGTTTAAGAGCCGGGCTTAATAGGTTAACTAAACCTTAAGTATGGCGTGTGAATCCGGTCCTTAAGGTAAGGGCCTTAAGGGAGATTTTAGGCAAAAGCAAATAAAATCAAGGCAAACTTTAAAAGATGTTTTCAAAAAAGGCTTATTATATATACAAAAAATTCCATTTGCATGTTAATTTTACATTATTAATATAAATTTAGTAGTAAAAATTTAATAGTAGAAATTTTTTGTTTGTTAACATATATTAATTATATATAAAGATGGCGCCGAAGTTGGTGTCCTTCAAAAAAAGGTGAAAATCGGCCCACATCATAGCGCGACCCCAGATTATCTAAACAAAAATGCATTCGACCGCTGAATGCACATCTTTTACCAAAATGGAATGAAAATATGGAATATTATAAAATTATGTATCGTAGAAAAAAAATTCGCAAAGTTTACGTAATTTTTGACCATATTCCTCTCTTTGTATAAATCCTGCTCTCTGTATTCCTATAATTTTCGTTAACCAAATATTTCAGTTATTATTTATTTTCAATTCTCTTTTTAGCTCTTTGTCTTACTATCTTTGTCTTACTACTTTATTTTATCTCTTTATATTGTAGTAAATCTTTGGCTCAATTTTCATAATTTTTTCTCTCTGCATACACTTACTTGTAAATCAAGATTTTTGCAACGATTATTAAAAAACACTGCACACGTTTTCGCTTACAATCTAAACAATGGACTTTACAAATAATCAAAACAGTTCCAAAGACAAAATTTTCAACATAATTCGTATACTACGCAAGCAAAGAAGCGGCTTAAGGTATGTCACATTAATGCACAAAACTTAGTTAATAAAATGGATGAATTAAGGTATGTTTTTGAGGGCTCAGATGTGGATGAAATTTGTGTATCTGAGACATGGTTCAATGTCGAAATGCCGAATGCGTTGTTTATGTTAAGAGGTTAATAAATTTTCCGAGCAGATAGGCTGAGACATGCTGGAGGTATGTGCGCAATAATATCCCTTGTAGGCTTTCTGCTACATCTGCTCTCGATAGTGCAATCGAAGTTTTGTTCATATCGATTTCAAATGGTATCAGCAAAATGCTTATCGGCACTGTCTACCGTCCTCCTCTACTTCTCCTCTCATAAGCCTCATTGAAAATTTTTCGATATCTTACTCACACATCGTCATTGCAGGAGACTTTAACAGCAATTTAATAATGAAAACCACTTAAGTAATGATATGCAACACTTAGGCCTTCTTTCAGTAAATAATTCCCAACCTACACACTTCACTAGCTCAATCAATACCCTTCTAGACCTGTTCTTTGTAAATGATCTAACTAAAATACTCTTATATGACCAGCTACCAGTACCGAATTTTTCCAAACACGATCTTTTCTTATTAGCTTTTGATTTCCATATGGCAAACGTAACGTATTGTTTCAGTTTTCGTGATTTTAAGAATATTGATTCTTACCATCTCGATTAAGAAGCTAGATAGATATATTGGCAAGGTATTTATGGAATGACATCGAGTGAAGACCAGGTTTGTTATCTGCAGCAAAATATTAATAATCTTTTCAATGAACTTGTACCAATAAAGACTAAAAACTTTAAAACTCAACAAAAACCGTGGTTTAACAGTTTTATCAAAGGGCTTATAGAAAAACGAAACGCCTTATACAACCGGTGGAAGCGATACAAAACACCAGAATTGTACGCTGAATTCAAGGAAATGATGAAAAAAGTAAATAATGATATAGCAGCATTAAAGAAAAAATTCTACAGTAACAAATATAAAAACGCGGTTGAATCAAAAAAAAAATTTGGAAAGAAATTCGAAATATTGGAGTTGGTAAAAACCAGACTGCTGTCGATGTTAATATTGATGTGAATAACCCTAACAAAAATTTTGTAAACATTCCCATGTCTTCAGTTAATAATAATGTTACTGCTTAAAGAAATTTTTCTCTATCTACTTCCCTTGATTCAGATATGGCTTTTCCATTTCGTTGCGTAGATCAAAGTGAGGTACTGACTAGCTTCCAGTCAATAGAGTCAAACGCAGTAGGTTTCGATAAAATTCATCCTCTCTTTCTAAAAATCATTGTACCAGTTATACTACCATATATTACCCACATATTTAACACTATTCTCACTACTTCTATCTTTCCAAAATATTGAAAACAAGCCAAAATCATCCCAATACCGAAAACATGCAATGAGTATCGACCTGTCGCCATACTGTCATACTTAGCAAAAGCATTTGAGGTAATTGTACACCGGCACACTAGTAAATTTATTTGTGACAATAACTTACTCGCCGGAAGGCAGTCTGGGTTTAGGGCAAAGAGCAGTTGCGTTACTGCACTAATAGACGTAGTTGGAGAAATAAGAGCAGGATTGGATTATAGCAAAGTAAGTTTCTTAATTCTTCTAGACCATTCTAAGGCATTCGATACTGTTGATCATGTTATTCTTAAGAATAAATTATCTCATATGTTTAATTTCTCTGTTTCAGCAACTAACCTATTGCAGTCGTATCTTTTAGATCGATCTCAAGCTGTTTTTGCCAATTGCATGGCGTCAGAATTTTTGACCCCCAATAAGGGAGTTCCTCAGGGCTCTATAATTGGACCGCTTCTGTTTTCAATCTATGTAAATGATTTACCCAAAGTTCTCCAATATTGTAACGCCCATATGTACGCTGATGATGTACAACTGTTTGTTAGTTGCACTCGCAATAATATTTCTAATTGCGTATCTGCCATCAATAATGAACTAGGGCGCGTAACAACATGGGCAAGTGAAAATGGTTTGTGTCTCAACCCAAGGAAGTCAAAATGTAGAATTATTTCCAAAAAATTAATCGATGTTTCAGAATTTCCAAAAATTGTGCTAAACAATTCGGAAATTGATTTTGTTGACTCAGTAAAAAATCTTGGAGTAATTTTCAACAGAACCTTGACTTGGAACTCACACATTGGCAATACAATTGGCAAGGTTTATGGTATGCTAAGGGTATTAAGGATTTCACAGTCATTTACACCACTTCATATTAGACTTCTAACCGCAAAAGCTTACATTTTTCCTACCCTTCTATATGGTTGTGAAATTTTCACCAATTGCTATTGCCAAAGTAAGCAAAAGCTAAAAGTAGCTTTTAACAACATTGCTAGATATGTTTATGGCTTAAAACGTTTTGATCACGTATCACACTATGCAATACAAATCTGCAAATTGACCCTGGAAAACATTCTTAAATTGCGAACTTTACTATTGTTCCAAAAATTGTTATATACTAAAGAACCTTCTTACTTGTATAACCGTATTACTGTCTCGAGATCTTATCGGTCTAACTCATTAACAAATGCGTCATTTCTGCCTAACATCTGAGAGGCAATTCTATATTTATGCAATTCGTCTTTGGAACTCGTTTCCACCTTTTTTTCGATCTATCCAAAACGCTGTGCATTTCAAAACCAATTTATCTACATATCTTTCTACGTTGCAACAATCTTTTTAATTTTCAACTATCATTTTTTTTTTGTTACAAAATTTTTTTTTTAAAAATCTATTTTAATTTTTATTAGTTTTAAGTATTATTATTATAAATTGTACCACTTTCACTTGAAATTGCCAAACATTTTTGGGACAAAAATTTCAACATATAGTTAGTGATATTAACTTTATATATTTTTATTTTTTATTAAGTTTTTTCTCTCCTTCCATGTTATAATTTTTAATGAAAATTAATTAGATTGAATAAGTTTTTTGTCACAAAATTCTAAAAATTCAAGATGACAGTGCTCTAATCATAAGGTTCTTACATTGTTGCACTGTTATATCAAATAAATAAATAAATACAAATACATATATTGTTGCTTGTAAAAACTAGACGAATTTTTCAAAGGCGCTCATTTTGGTAAAAGATGTGTAGAATAACATTAAAAACAGATTAAAAAAATAAATTAAAATCGGACTATTAGTTTGCTTACAGTTGTGTGGGCCGTTTTGAAAAAGTATGCTTAGAGAAAAACGCATTTAAAGATTCAAACTTTAAAAGCATCAAAGCGGTCAAATTCCAAATCAACACTAATTAAAGATTTTTTTCTCTGCAAGGTATGGTTCATATGGTATAGGTATATACATGTACACATGCATAGAAACATTCCATACACACATTCACTTTTACATACACACATACAGCGAACATCAAGCGTTTTAACTGCTTCTTCGATTTGTTGGATTAGTACTCGAATTGATTTGAAAATTTTTTACATATTCTCGAACAATTGTACAACAAAAATCAATAAAATAATTTCGATTTTTAAAAAATTGTTTGCCTAAAACCTCCTTTAAAATGAAAATTTTTCAAACCTGTAATTTTAACTTAAGCCCGTATGATACTTCATTTTTATACCCCAACGCAATGAAAATTTTTCAAACCTGTAATTTTAACTTAAGCCCGTATGATACTTCATTTTTATACCCCAACGTACTGCTTAAGGGGTAAATTAACTTTGTCACTCCGTTTGTAACGCCAAGAAGGAGGCGTGGCAGGCATAGACGATTACAGCCGCAATTTTAAAGCTATCGCGATGAAATTCAAAATATAAGTTTATTTTTAAAAAAGGAAAAATCAAGTTCCAAGATGGTCCAAATCGGATGAAAACCATGCCTACCTCCCATACAAAGTGATGTCATCAAAATAGGAAAACTTTCGTTAATATATAAAACTGAATGTCATCGTGTATGTCGTGGCTAAAGACTTCGAATATACTCCAATATGGCAGCGAGGGGGTATTTTAGCTTCGGTACTTTCTCGAAGCTCCATCCTTACTAGTTTTTGCTCAATTTTGGTCATTGAAAATGAAAACTAGAGCAGTTCAAATAATACGAATGCATGGATTCAATTGGTGGGAGGGAGTACGCATATAGTACGAATTGGAGAAAAATTTGTTGGACTGTATTTTCTTTGCATATTTTTTACCGTTTCTTTCAATTCGTTCTTCGTTAAGTTTCGATCAAATAATTACTGTGCTGTTAATAATTAATTTGACATTTTTAGAGTAAACAAAACTATTTAAGATAAACGTATGCTGAATTGGAAGAGATGTCTGTAGCTAATAGACATATGCATGAATACATCCGAACGCCTCTTCAAAACATTTGCTTGAAACACGTATACATATACTCTATGATTGTCAACAACCAACTACGAATGAGTATACTACAAAATAAAAGTAAAACATTCAAGTACTGTACTCAAAACCGAAATGTTTTCAATATGAAATTTCCTCGCGTACTTGTGCTCGTATACCAAGTACATGTATATGAGTTAGATTAAATAAAAGAATGTGAAAACAATTCATACAAACCTTAAAACGAATAAAATTGAATTTTTAAACTTAAATACTTTTAAAATAAAGTGAATAAAATAAACTTAAAATAAAGTTAACCTTTTTAGACATGATTTTTTAACTTGATCTTCATATCTATTTCGAGCTGTACAGCAAAATCTTATTGGTGTACTTGCTATGTTTTGAAAAGACAAAATAGTCTTCAATATAAAATAGATATGCAACCAACCCAAAGTTGTGTACACACTCTGTTAAGATCCAACCGGATTTTGTACACTACTCGCTTCAGCCTGTGTTAGATTTGAAAGTACTGTACACAAGTTTGAAAGATACTACAAAATTTGGTACAGTACGAAAGTGTGCACTTTGCTGCAGGCAAAACAAATGAATTCATGCAGATGTCTAGTAGCTAATATTAATTTATTAAGGGCCTACTAAAGTTTTTCGGCGACCAAAAATCAAATTTTTTTTTTTTTTCTTAAATTTTTCGAATGTGTTATACATTCTTAAAAATATTCTCAGAAAGTTTTGAGTCGATTAAATAAAAATTGTTGTAGTGATAAGCAGAATCGTCCAAAGAGAAGACAATGTACTTGCCTCAATGTACTCATACACTCAAGTGTATTTTTTTAAGCTAAGACTCATTTGGTGCCACCGAGTAGTACAAAGTACAAAAATGCACCAGGCACCAAACCTGATTTCTTTTGCGCCGAAATTTTTAAATTTAAACACAAATGGAAAAAAATTCTTGTATACCTAAAAAAACTTCTTCTTAAACTTTAAATTCATTTTACTCGAAAAGGCTGTTTGAAACCTGTGGACAGCATTACTCGAAAACTATGACAAGGATCGCTACCAAATTTATTTAACTTGTTAAGCAAATATGATCGGTACTTTTGATCTTTCGATTTTTTTTTAGAGAAATAGTTCTTATTTTATAACTTAAAAACAATGTTTTTTTAGTCAAAAATCAGTTTTTTAACTGTGATTTTGGTAAAAATTACAATTTTTTTAAAATCTTCGATCATTCGTTTTTTTCTATTTTAGATGATCAAGCTTTGAAAAATCGTCCACTGCATATTTAAGGTACCTTACTAAACTACGAATTCCTGCTATATGGTTGAATATTTGTTATCCAAAAATTCAAAAACTTTTCTTCAAAACATATATAAATATAATGTAAAAGCAAAATTTATCTAAAAAAACCGTAGCTTAAATATTAAACTTTAAATAAAGGGTTTTTTCCGCTTAAAAAACTTTAGTAGGCCCTTAAATGCAGCTGCTCTTAAAAACACCAGAAATAAAAATGTAACAAAGTTTATCTTTTTCTTAAAAAATATGTCTGCCCACGCGCCACTTGTTTTCAGATTTTAAAATTGGACAAAATGAAGTATCATACGGGTTTTACTAATTTATAACCTTCTAGGTTTTTATAATGCTTCTATTGTTCTAGAATTTCAAGAGTTCCATGAAATTTTTTGACGATTTGACGAAACCTCTCTTAGTTCTTTTCATAATGATTTTGTTTTATTAAAATTAAGCAAAAATTATATTTTCCTTATGTTTTTCAGTCATTAAAATAAGAAATTCGATTTGTTATAGTGCCCTTATTGATCAAAAATAGGGAATTTTTAGTCGCTGATATTTCAAATTCGCGTAAACAAAAAAAAAAAAATATAAAGCCTACTGGGATCTACTGGTTGTCAGTATGGTACTTTTTTTATTTTTATATATATACTTTTAAAGTTCAAAAAATTTTTCAATATGTTTCAGAAGTTGAGATATGCTGGTCACCAATTTGGACTCACAAATGACATGCAAAGTTTACCACAATAAAAGGGTTAGATAGAAGGGTTAAAAAAATTCGGGATAAAAAATTCTCCTCAAAGTATAAAATTTAATGTAAAAACATTGTTTTTATTATAATAAAAAAATCTCCTTAAAAAAATTTCAAAAAGAATATTTTTTTTAGCCTCTGCAATGAGAAATATCCCTTAGGGTAATATTTTTTATAAGTAAATGGTTAGCCTGTTTAGTTTCTTGTTCTTGAACTTTTTCTTTGTAACTAAAAACGTTAAATTCAAAGTCAAGATATAGATTATTTTTATGTATAGCGCGCAAGTTGTTCTCATTTTGAATCAGCAAAAGTTCCGTTCACCTTTCCCGCAATTTTATGAGTTACATTCTTTCGCATTTTTATTTGCAAATGATACAAGAACCTTGAAAAGTGTAAAAATTTCCTTGGCACAGCAACGAAAGTGAAAGTTAAAAGGGGGGCGCCACTACGAAGCTACACTAACAGGAGATGAAATTGACGCTATCTTAAGAGCACTCTTGTAAGTGTTTGTTGCAGTGAGGCGTAAGCAAAAAAATTATGTGTTTAAATAATTTTTATCCTGTAAATTAATAAAAAACTAATGCAATTTTCAAAAGTACAACGAAGAGAGTGCAATAAGCTTTGCAAAAGTTAATTGGAAGCACCACTGTTGTTAGATATCATGACACCCCTACACTATATATTTTCGCTATTTCACTTAATAAAAAATTCCTAAGATGTGTATTGAAAAGACTGATGAAAAATACACATTCTAAATTTATAAAAAAAAACTCAAGGTAAATACACACATAATTTCAGTGTTCCGTAAGTACATATATTTACCGACACTCATATGAGAGTTCGTATGACCATATATACAACACTTTTTTTATCTATCACACCTCAATACATATTCAACCCTACAAATTGTAATGTACATGCGTTCGGCTGTCATCATACGTTTAGCCATACATGCACAAGCTTGGTTAGCTCATTTCACAAAACTAAATTGCAACATACTCAAAAATGACTTTAAAGGATAACAAACTAATAGGGTGAGTTGGTTTGCCTTCTAGACCGCTGCATAGTTAAGCTACACATGTATCGAGGCGTGGCTTAGCATTACTCTGTAAAGAGCGTACAAGCATGATAAAAATTAGATTACGTAGAGAAGGTAGAAAAAATATGTCCTCTCTGCGAACGTTCTGCGCATGACGTCACGCAGCGCTTGCGTTTATACTCACTGCATACATTTTTTGCACTGTGCGAGAATATCGTTGCGTTTTGTATGAAGAAAACAGTTTCATTTTTTTAGCGAACAAATTATTGAATTAATATTCATTAAAAATTTTATAAAGAAATTTATCTCCCTTATTTAATTGTTCGTTAGCAATATTTTTTACCGCGCACTTAGTTTTTAACTTAATTTTTTAGATTTTTTTTATTTTCAATTTCGTCAATGTTCCTGCGATATCCGACAGTTTCAATCGGCATTGGTGAAAATAGGCGCTGCGTGAAATAATGCAATCAAATGAGGGAGAGAGAGAGAGCGAGCGTGAAATGACGGTTCTGCGTATTACGTTTGTTGCGTATTACCTATGTTGGAGAGCGTATACCGTGTATATTCTGGAGTTTGCTGATTTTTGTACTATAATGTATGTTGGACAATTTTTACTAACAACTTTACTTAATGGAATGCTAGGTTCTTTCCAAATTTTTTTAACAAAAAAATCATTGCTACATTTTTTTATTAAAAAAAAGCACCGAATTCATTAAAATAAATTAATAACTATTATTAACATTAACGTACAAATAAAACCTACAGGCATGTGCTGGATTTCGTGCGAATTTCGTACCCGAAATTGTAAATCGCACTAATTTGAAATGAGTGTGCTGCAATCGAAAAGATTTTATATAGAGTTCGAATTCACTTTCGAAACAGTTGATAAACGTCAAATGAAAACATTGTGAAATAAGTAATAAGTAAAATATGGAAATATGAGTGCTTTTTTTGTTGGTGCTTATTTATTAAATGAACATGAGAAGAAAAAAGAAGAAAAAATTATAAGGCGTATGCTAAGGAATCATTCTAACCCTTTAGAAGTTGCAGAATCAGCGTAAGTATTGTCCACATAGTGAAGATATCGTCTAGTCACACTAAAATTTTGATGATTTACCGACTGCTACCGCATAATAAAGAGCCTTTAAGGACATTCAAAATGATATTAAGCCCTTGGTGAACGAGACCTCGATCCCTTTCGAGCTGCAATTGGCTGCAATACGAAGGTTCTTTGCAGAAAGCGGATACCAGCGCGCAATTGGAAAGGACATATTGCTCTCCATAGAACCACCGAATGCAAAATTTTATGCAAATTTCTACATGTTCTCGAAAAAGTGCTATGTCCGAAGTGGATTAACTTAAGAATGGGCCAAAAAGAAATAAGATAATCTAAGCTGCATTTTTTTTTAAAACTTCAAATCCCGGTTGTAACTAATTGGCTGCATTGACGGGACACATAAAATGAAGCGAACAGCGAGATAATGAACATCTATATTTTAACAGAAAAGGCTGTTTCGGTATTAACGCTATGATTGCAAATTATTAAAATGTACATAGTTCAATTGACACCATCTAACAAAAATCTTTCGCAGATATGCGACTGATCATTAGATATGTCGATGCCTGTCACCCTGGATCGAGCCACAACTCCTTTATTTTTAATAGGCCTGTTTCCATACACGGAGAAAAAGCTTATGTTAAATTGAAAAAAAAACCTAGTATAATTTATAAGATGGCTTTGGCAGTTTTCAGCCACCCAAGTACTTTATCAAAACGCCTAAGTTTTACATGCTGACTTGCCAATTTTTATTGGGTAATAAATAAACCATGTATTTGGTAATTTTTTATTTTTTATTAATTAGATTAAATTTAAATTAAATTAAATTAAATTAAATTAAATTAAATTAAATTAAATTAAATTAAATTAAATTAAATTAAATTAAATTAAATTAAATTAAATTAAACTAAATTAAATTAAATTAAATTAAATTAAACTAAATTAAATTAAATTACATTATATTAAATTAAATTAAATTAAATTAAATTAAATTAAATTAAATTAAATTAAATTAAATTAAATTAAATTAAATTAAATTAAATTAAATTAAATTAAATTAAATTAAATTAAATTAAATTAAATTAAATCAAATTAAATTAAATTAAATTAAATTAAATTAAATTAAATTAAATTAAATTAAATTTGTTGGCATAAATGAAACAATTATTTGTTGCACAATGTGTTGTCGGTTAGATGTTTATTGCAAAACTGAAAACTGAATGCACAAAATAGAAACGTAGAGTTAAGAAGGAAAAACTAGCAAACATAGGGCTGCCAGATAAAATATAAAAGCTTATAATATTTCAACACTTCTTCTTAAGCTGAATATATTTTATATGAAATCTAATTTAAGCCAAGTAATTTTACAAATTGAGAATGCTTTTTCTTACATAAAATTTTAGTCATTACATCCGCAATATTTTTATCAGTTGAAACATATTTTAGTACAATATCATTATTTTCTATTTTTTCTCGAATAAAATGGTAGTTAATGTCAATATGTTTTGTACGTTTATGATGAATAGGGTTTTGCGCTATTTGCTGCGCGCTGATGTTATCGCCAAAGATGGTCAACGGTCTTTCATCTGAATACCCAATTTCGATCAACAGTCTTCGCAGGTAGACTGCTTCTTTAGCAGCTGTAGATAAAGCAACGTATTCGGCTTCGGTGCTACTCAATGCGATGATGCCTTGCTTCGCTGATGTCCATGAGAACGCACTAGTTCCTAGAAAAAATGCATAGCCAGTGTAGGATTTTCTGTCTACTGGGTCGTTGGCCCAATCTGCATCAACGTAGCCTTTTACTGGTTCGCCAGAGTTGCTGTATGTGATACTGAAGTTTATTGTGCCAGCGAGGTATCGCAGAACATGTTTAGCAGCTGTTTCGTGTTCCACATGGGGATCTGTATTCCTTTGTGACAGCTTGCTTAAGGCGTGTAAAATGTCTGGTCGGCTCAGAACTGCCAGATACATAAGGGAACCGATTAATGATTGAAATTTTGTTATATTTACCTTGACACAATTTTCATCTCTACAGCCCACTTGAAAACCAGGGTCGAGCGGTGTCGCAACAGGGCGACAGTCTTTCATGCCATATGTGTCCAAAAGATTTTTGATGTACTTTGTCTGGCATAGTGAAATACAGCCTTGTTCACCATCTCGCTCTATTTCCATGCCAAGGAAGTAGTGTAGAGGGTCGCCATCGTGCATTTTGAACTTGGTTGCGATCTTCTTCTTAATCATGGCGATTTCATCTTTGCTGGGAGATATAATCATTAGGTCGTCGACATAGACCGCAATATAGCTGAATTTTTCTTGATGTTTCTTGACGTATAAGCACGCTTCGTTTTTGCATCGTTGGAAGCTAATGCTTTGGAGAACTTCATTTAGTGTGTTATTCCATTCGCGGCCGGATTGCTTAAGCCCATATATCGCTTTATGTAGTTTGAGAACCTTGTGTGGGTGGTTTTTGTCTACAAAATTATGTGGTTGCTTCATATACACCTCATCGTGTAACTTGTTATTGAGATATGCGATTGATATGTCGATTTGGTGCGCAAATAAATGTTTTTCTGCAGCTATTGCGAAGAGTATTCTTATGGTTTCGTATCGAATAACGGGTGAAAATGTCTCTGAGTAGTTGACACCAAATTGCTGCCCACAACCTTGAGCAACGAGCCTTGATTTAAATCTTTCGATTTTACCGTCTTTGTCCTTTTTGATTCGAAAAACCCATTTTGCACCGATCGCTTTTTGGCCTGGAGGTAAATCACACAATGACCACGTGTCATTTGCTTTGAGAGCATCATATTCGATTTGCATTGATTGTTGCCATTCAAGCTCATATTCACCTTTTAATGCATCTGCAACGGACTGCGGTGTTTCTTCTTCTTCGAAATAGTTTAAGCTGTTGAGTACGTTATACTGCTTCTTGGGCCTTCCTGGTTGACCTGTGCGAACGATTTTCGGTCTACCAGGTCTACGTCGTTCATTGGTTTCCTCTGGTTCCTCATCGCTTGCGCTAACAAACACCTCCTCCTCTTCGCCAGATTCACTGTTGATCACTGTTGATTCATTGTTTTGCTCTTCTCTTGGATCATTTTCGTATTTTGAATCGAGGCGAATAATATTTGTCATAAAATCAAAAGTTTTGTTTAGAACACTTAACTCTTGAGGCATTTCATTAAATTCACCTTCCACAATTTTGACGTCACGTCGCTCAATGACTGTAGTTCTCTATCGTAAAGGCGGTAGGCTTTCGCGTTAAAAGAATAGCCGACAAAAATGTATTCCTTGCCTTTCCCTTGGAACTTGCCTTTTTTGGTTTTATCGAGTGCAAATGCACGCGATCCAAAAATTCGGAAGTGTTTGACAGATGGTTTGCAATTTTTCCAAGCTTCAAATGGTGTTCCACCGCCTAATATTTTTGTTGGACACCTATTTCGCAAATAAGTTGCAGTTTGCACCGCTTCAGCCCACAAAAACTCCTCAAGCTTTGCATGAATTAAAAGACTTTTAGCCATTTCCACGATTGTGCGATTAGCACGTTCGGCTACACCGTTTTGTTGTCGTGTATACGGAACGGTTAGCTGGCGTTTTATGCCGCACGTATTTAAGAAATCTGTGAATTTATGATTAATATACTCCGTGCCGTTGTCGCTGCGCAATTCCTTTATTTTTCTGCCTGTTTGGCACTCTACATAGGCTTTGAACAATTGAAATTTCTCAAATACTTCGCTTTTCGTGCGCATGAAATAAATAAAAATTTTGCGCGAGTAGTCGTCAATGAACGAAACGAAATATCTATTGCCACCTAAGGACTTAGCATTCATTGGGCCACATACGTCTGTATGCACTAAGTCAAGCACACCCTTCGTAACGCGTTCGTTTTTATTTGGAAATGGTAATGAACATATCTTTGCCTTATTACATGTGTCACAATTTATTTCAACTGACATATTTTTAATATGCATACCGTGCACTAACTGTTTGTCATTTAAATGTTTCAGGCTTTGGAAGTTTAGGTGGCCAAAACGATTGTGCCAAGTTTCAGCAAGTGAGGAATCATTTAATAAATGAACTGCATTTTCTTGTATTGTTTCTGTATATAAGTACAAATTGTCCTTTTGGACTGCTCGCAATATGACTTCACCATGCTTATTCTTTATTAATGCAGCACCATTTTCAAAAATTGTGTAGTTTTTGTGCTGCGCTGCTTTACTTACAGACAAAAAATTCATACTCAACGTTGGCACGAACAAAACATTTGTCAACTCAATGTTTATATTTTCAGCTTTAAGAATAACAGTTCCGATACCGGGTGATTCTATAAATGTATTTGCTGCTAACTTGATTGTTGAGATTTTCTGAGCAAACGATGCAAACATGGCTTTGTTACAGCACATGTGTGAGGTAGCGCCACTATCGATACACCATGTATTTGTTCGTAGCTTTGCTTCGCTTATGTGCATCAAACAGTTGAACTGCTCTTTGTTTTTCTTTTCTTGTGGACCCTTCTTCTTATTTCGACATTCGTTAGCACGATGTCCCATCGTGCCGCAACTGAAGCATTTCCCCTTAAATCGCTTTTTCTCTTTATCATTTTTTGCAGCATCCTTTGTTGCTTCTTCATTTTGCACATTTGTGGGTGCGTAGACAGCTTGATTTGTTTTCTCGCGATTATCTCTTTCTTCTTTGCGCGCACCTTCTTCCAGAAGCTTCAGCTTAGCAACTTCAAACGACGGTAGCTTGTCGCGAGTCTCGATAGCGACAACGAAGTTTTCAAAAGAAAACGGTAAACTGGACAAAAGCATAATTACCTTCAATTCGTCATTGATTTCAATGTCCAATTCAGCTAATTTTTCCATTGTTTCTACAAATGAATTTACAAATTGAACCACACTGTCTCCATGCTGCATATTAAGACGCAAAAGTTTTTGATATAACTGCACTTTTCTGATAGGGCCAACAGGCAAATGAATATCTCGCAACTTTTTCCATGCTGCAGCACTAGTTGCACACGATTTTATGTGCATGAGCTGCGTTGGTTTAACATTTAAAATTATGCTGGCTAGTGCCTTTTGATCAGCAATGTCCCATTTTGCAGCCTCTGTCGCATGTTTTTCATTTTTAACACATGCTCCACTAACCACGTTCCACAAATCTGATGTAATAAGCACACTACGCATAGACATGCACCATACATCATAATTGTCTTCTCCAAGTTTTTCAATATGAAGTGAAATACTCATATTAAATTTTTTATTAATATTTTTTTATTTATTTCAACCAGTTTTTAACGCGAAACGCTTTATTTAACCGACCGCATGCCCTGGGCCCATAACCTTTGTTGGCATAAATGAAACAATTATTTGTTGCACAATGTGTTGTCGGTTAGATGTTTATTGCAAAACTGAAAACTGAATGCACAAAATAGAAACGTAGAGTTAAGAAGGAAAAACTAGCAAACATAGCAATGCCAGATAAAATATAAAAGCTTATTATATTTCAACAAAATTAAATTAAATTAAATTAAATTAAATTAAATTAAATTAAATTAAATTAAATTAAATTAAATTAAATTAAATTAAATTAAATTAAATTAAATTAAATTAAATTAAATTAAATTAAATTAAATTAAATTAAATTAAATTAAATTAAATTAAATTAAATTAAATTAAATTAAATTAAATTAAATTAAATTAAATTAAATTAAATTAAATTAAATTAAATTAAATTAAATTAAATTAAATTAAATTAAATTAAATTAAATTAAATTAAATTAAATTAAATTAAATTAAATTAAATTAAATTAAATTAAATTAAATTAAATTAAATTAAATTAAATTAAATTAAATTAAATTAAATTAAATTAAATTAAATTAAATTAAATTAAATTAAATTAAATTAAATTAAATTAAATTAAATTAAATTAAATTAAATTAAATTAAATTAAATTAAATTAAATTAAATTAAATTAAATTAAATTAAATTAAATTAAATTAAATTAAATTAAATTAAATTAAATTAAATTAAATTAAATTAAATTAAATTAAATTAAATTAAATTAAATTAAATTAAATTAAATTAAATTAAATTAAATTAAATTAAATTAAATTAAACTAAATTAAATTAAATTAAACTAAATTAAATTAAATTAAATTAAATTAAATTAAATTAAATTACATTATATTAAATTAAATTAAATAAAATTAAATTAAATTAAATTAAATTAAATTAAATTAAATTAAATTAAATTAAATTAAATTAAATTAAATTATATTAAATTAAATTAAATTAAATTAAATTAAATTAAATTAAACTAAATTAAATTAAATTAAATTAAATAAAATTAAATTAAATAACATTATATTAAATTAAATTAAATAAAATTAAACTAAATTAAATTAAATTAAATTAAATTAAATTAAATTAAATTACATTATATTAAATTAAATTAAATAAAATTAAATTAAATTAAATTAAATTAAATTAAATTAAATTAAATTAAATTAAATTAAATTAAATTAAATTAAACTAAATTAAATTAAATTAAATTAAATTAAACTAAATTAAACTAAATTAAATTAAATTAAATTAAATTAAATTACATTATATTAAATTAAATTAAATAAAATTAAATTAAATTAAATTAAATTAAATTAAATTAAATTAAATTATATTAAATTAAATTAAATTAAATTAAATTAAATTAAATTAAATTATATTAAATTAAATTAAATTAAATTAAATTAAATTAAATTAAATTAAATTAAATTTAATTAAATTAAATTAAATTAAATTAAATTAAATTAAATTAAATTAAATTAAATTAAATTAAATTAAATTAAATTAAATTAAATTAAATTAAACTAAATTAAATTAAATAACATTACATTATATTAAATTAAATTAAATTAAATTAAATTAAATTAAATTAAATTAAATTAAATTAAATTAAATTAAATTAAATTAAATTAAATTAAATTAAATTAAATTAAATTAAATTAAATTAAATTAAATTAAATTAAATTAAATTAAATTAAATTAAATTAAATTAAATTAAATTAAATTAAATTAAATTAAATTAAATTAAATTAAATTAAATTAACTTAAATTAAATTAAATTAAATTAAATTAAATTAAATTAAATTAAATTAAATTAAATTAAACTAAATTAAATTAAATTAAATTAAATTAAATTAAATTAAATTAAATTAAATTACATTATATTAAATTAAATTAAATTAAAATCAATTAAATTAAATTAAATTAAATTGAATTAAATTAAATTAAATTAAATTAAATTTAACTAAATTAAATTAAATTAAATTAAATTTAATTGAATTAAATTAAATTAAATTAAATTAAATTAAATTAAATTAAATTAAATTAAATTAAATTAAATTAAATTAAATTAAATTAAATTAAATTAAATTAAATTAAATTAAATTAAATTAAATTAAATTAAATAAAATTAAATTAAATTAAATTAAATTAAATTAAATTAAATTAAATTAAATTAAATTAAATTAAACTAAATTAAATAAAATTACATTACATTATATTAAATTAAATTAAATTAAATTAAATTAAATTAAATTACATTAAAGTAAATTAAATTAAATTAAATTAAATTAAATTAAATTAAATTAAATTAAATTAAATTAAATTAAATTAAATTAAATTAAATTAAATTAAATTAAATTAAATTAAACTAAATTAAATAAAATTACATTACATTATATTAAATTAAATTAAATTAAATTAAATTAAATTAAATTACATTAAATTAAATTAAATTAAATTAAATTAAATTAAATTAAATTAAATTAAATTAAATTAAATTAAATTAAATTAAATTAAATTAAATTAAATTAAATTAAATTAACTTTAATTAAATTAAATTAAATTAAATTAAATTATATTAAATTAAATTAAATTAAATTAAATTAAATTAAATTAAATTAAATTAAATTAAATTAAATTAAATTAAATTAAATTAAATTAAATTAAATTAAATTAAATTAAATTAAATTAAATTAAATTAAATTAAATTAAATTATATTAAATTAAATTAAATTAAATTAAATTAAATTAAATTAAACTAAATTAAATTAAATTAAATTAAATAAAATTAAATTAAATAACATTATATTAAATTAAATTAAATAAAATTAAACTAAATTAAATTAAATTAAATTAAATTAAATTAAATTAAATTACATTATATTAAATTAAATTAAATAAAATTAAATTAAATTAAATTAAATTAAATTAAATTAAATTAAATTAAATTAAATTAAATTAAATTAAATTAAACTAAATTAAATTAAATTAAATTAAATTAAACTAAATTAAATTAAATTAAATTAAATTAAATTAAATTAAATTACATTATATTAAATTAAATTAAATAAAATTAAATTAAATTAAATTAAATTAAATTAAATTAAATTAAATTAAATTATATTAAATTAAATTAAATTAAATTAAATTAAATTAAATTAAATTATATTAAATTAAATTAAATTAAATTAAATTAAATTAAATTAAATTAAATTAAATTTAATTAAATTAAATTAAATTAAATTAAATTAAATTAAATTAAATTAAATTAAATTAAATTAAATTAAATTAAATTAAATTAAATTAAACTAAATTAAATTAAATAACATTACATTATATTAAATTAAATTAAATTAAATTAAATTAAATTAAATTAAATTAAATTAAATTAAATTAAATTAAATTAAATTAAATTAAATTAAATTAAATTAAATTAAATTAAATTAAATTAAATTAAATTAAATTAAATTAAATTAAATTAAATTAAATTAAATTAAATTAAATTAAATTAAATTAAATTAAATTAAATTAAATTAAATTAAATTAAATTAAATTAAATTAACTTAAATTAAATTAAATTAAATTAAATTAAATTAAATTAAATTAAATTAAATTAAACTAAATTAAATTAAATTAAATTAAATTAAATTAAATTAAATTAAATTAAATTACATTATATTAAATTAAATTAAATTAAAATCAATTAAATTAAATTAAATTAAATTGAATTAAATTAAATTAAATTAAATTAAATTTAACTAAATTAAATTAAATTAAATTAAATTTAATTGAATTAAATTAAATTAAATTAAATTAAATTAAATTAAATTAAATTAAATTAAATTAAATTAAATTAAATTAAATTAAATTAAATTAAATTAAATTAAATTAAATTAAATTAAATTAAATTAAATTAAATAAAATTAAATTAAATTAAATTAAATTAAATTAAATTAAATTAAATTAAATTAAATTAAATTAAATTAAACTAAATTAAATAAAATTACATTACATTATATTAAATTAAATTAAATTAAATTAAATTAAATTAAATTACATTAAAGTAAATTAAATTAAATTAAATTAAATTAAATTAAATTAAATTAAATTAAATTAAATTAAATTAAATTAAATTAAATTAAATTAAATTAAATTAAATTAAATTAAATTAAACTAAATTAAATAAAATTACATTACATTATATTAAATTAAATTAAATTAAATTAAATTAAATTAAATTACATTAAATTAAATTAAATTAAATTAAATTAAATTAAATTAAATTAAATTAAATTAAATTAAATTAAATTAAATTAAATTAAATTAAATTAAATTAAATTAAATTAACTTTAATTAAATTAAATTAAATTAAATTAAATTATATTAAATTAAATTAAATTAAATTAAATTAAATTAAATTAAATTAAATTAAATTAAATTAAATTAAATTAAATTAAATTAAATTAAATTAAATTAAATTAAATTAAATTAAATTAAATTAAATTAAATTAAATTAAATTAAATTAAATTAAATTAAATTTAATTAAATTAAATTAAATTAAATTAAATTAAATTAAATTAAATTAAATTAAATTAAATTAAATTAAATGAAATTAAATTAATTAAATTAAATTAAATTAAATTAAATTAAATTTAATTAAACTAAATTAAATTACATTATATTAAATTAAATCAAATTAAATTAAATTAAATTAAATTAAATTAAATCAAATTACATTAAATTAAATTAAATTAAATTAAATTAAATTAAATTAAATTAAATTAAATTAAATTAAATTAAATTAAATTAAATTAAATTAAATTAAATTACATTAAATTAAATTAAATTAAATTAAATTAAATTAAATTAAATTAAATTAAATTAAATTAAATTAAATTAAATTAAATTAAATTAAATTAAATTAAATTAAATTAAATTAAATTAAATTAAATTAAATTAAATTAAATTAAATTATATTAAATTAAATTAAATTAAATTAAATTAAATTAAATTAAATTAAATTAAATTAAATTAAATTAAATTAAATTTAATTAAATTAAATTAAACTAAATTAAATTAAATTACATTATATTAAATTAAATTCAATTAAATTAAATTAAATTAAATAAAATTAAATTAAATTAAATTAAATTAAATTAAATTAAATTAAATTAAATTAAATTAAATTAAATTAAATTAAATTATATAAAATTAAATTAAGTTAAATTATATTAAATTAAATTAAACTAAATTAAATTAAATTACATAATATTAATTTAAATTAAAATAAATTAAATTAAATTAAATTAAATTAAATTAAATTAAATTAAATTAAATTAAATTAAATTAAATTAAATTAAATTAAATTAAATTAAATTAAATTAAATTAAATTAAATTAAATTAAATTAAATTAAATTAAATTAAATTAAATTAAATTAAATTAAATTAAATTAAATTAAATTAAATTAAATTAAATTAAATTAAATTAAATTAAATTAAATTAAATTAAATTAAATTAAATTAAATTAAATTAAATTAAATTAAATTAAATTAAATTAAATTAAATTAAATTAAATTAAATTAAATTAAATTAAATTAAATTAAATTAAATTAAATTAAATTAAATTAAATTAAATTAAATTAAATTAAATTAAATTCAATTAAATTAAAATAAATTAAATTAAATTAAATTAAATAATATTAAATTAAATTAAATTAAATTAAATTAAACTAAATTAAATTAAATTATATAACCTATATTAAATTAAATTAAATTAAATTAAATTAAATTAAATTTAATTAAATTAAATTAAATTAAATTAAATTAAATTAAATTAAATTAAATAAAATTAAATTAAATTAAATTAAATTAAATTAAATTAAATTAAATTAAATTAAATTAAATTAAATTAAATTAAATTAAATTAAATTAAATTAAATTAAATTAAATTAAATTAAATTAAACTAAATTAAATTAAATTAAATTAAATTAAACTAAATTAAATTAAATTAAATTAAATTAAACTAAATTACATTATATTAAATTAAATTAAATAAAATTAAATTAAATTAAATTAAATTAAATTAAATTAAATTAAATTAAATTAAATTATATTAAATTAAATTAAATTAAATTAAATTAAATTAAATTATATTAAATTAAATTAAATTAAATTAAATTAAATTAAATTAAATTAAATTAAATTAAATTAAATTTAATTAAATTAAATTAAATTAAATTAAATTAAATTAAATTAAATTAAATTAAATTAAATTAAATTAAATTAAATTAAATTAAATTAAATTAAATTAAATTAAATTAAACTAAATTAAATTAAATAACATTACATTATATTAAATTAAATTAAATTAAATTAAATTAAATTAAATTAAATTAAATTAAATTAAATTAAATTAAATTAAATTAAATTAAATTAAATTAAATTAAATTAAATTAAATTAAATTAAATTAAATTAAATTAAATTAAATTAAATTAAATTAAATTAAATTAAATTAAATTAAATTAAATTAAATTAAATTAAATTAAATTAAATTAAATTAACTTAAATTAAATTAAATTAAATTAAATTAAATTAAATTAAATTAAATTAAACTAAATTAAATTAAATTAAATTAAATTAAATTAAATTAAATTAAATTACATTATATTAAATTAAATTAAATTAAAATCAATTAAATTAAATTAAATTAAATTGAATTAAATTAAATTAAATTAAATTAAATTTAACTAAATTAAATTAAATTAAATTAAATTAAATTAAATTAAATTAAATTAAATTAAATTAAATTAAATTAAATTAAATTAAATTAAATTAAATTAAATTAAATTAAATTTAATTAAATTAAATTAAATTAAATTAAATTAAATTAAATTAAATTAAATTAAATTAAATTAAATTAAATTAAATTAAATTAAAATAAATTAAATTAAATTAAATTAAATTAAATTAAATTAAATTTAATTAAATTAAATTAAATTAAATTAAATTAAATTAAATAAAATTAAATTAAATTAAATTAAATTAAATTAAATTAAATTAAATTAAATTAAATTAAATTAAATTAAACTAAATTAAATAAAATTACATTACATTATATTAAATTAAATAAAATTAAATTAAATTAAATTAAATTACATTAAATTAAATTAAATTAAATTAAATTAAATTAAATTAAATTAAATTAAATTAAATTAAATTAAATTAAATTAAATTAAATTAAATTAAATTAAATTAAATTAAATTAAATTAAATTAAATGAAATTAAATTAAATTAAACTAAATTAAATAAAATTACATTACATTATATTAAATTAAATTAAATTAAATTAAATTAAATTAAATTACATTAAATTAAATTAAATTAAATTAAATTAAATTAAATTAAATTAAATTAAATTAAATTAAATTAAATAAAATTAAATTAAATTAAATTAAATTAAATTAAATTAAATTAAATTAACTTTAATTAAATTAAATTAAATTAAATTAAATTATATTAAATTAAATTAAATTAAATTAAATTAAATTAAATTAAATTAAATTAAATTAAATTAAATTAAATTAAATTAAATTAAATTAAATTAAATTAAATTAAATTAAATTAAATTAAATTAAATTAAATTAAATTAAATTAAATTAAATTTAATTAAATTAAATTAAATTAAATTAAATTAAATTAAATTAAATTAAATTAAATTAAATTAAATTAAATTAAATTAAATTAAATGAAATTAAATTAATTAAATTAAATTAAATTAAATTAAATTAAATTAAATTAAATTAAATTTAATTAAATTAAATTAAATTACATTATATTAAATTAAATCAAATTAAATTAAATTAAATCAAATTAAATTAAATTAAATTAAATTAAATTAAATCAAATTACATTAAATTAAATTAAATTAAATTAAATTAAATTAAATTAAATTAAATTAAATTAAATTAAATTAAATTAAATTAAATTAAATTAAATTAAATTAAATTAAATTAAATTAAATTAAATTAAATTAAATTAAATTAAATTAAATTAAATTAAATTAAATTAAATTAAATTAAATTAAATTAAATTAAATTAAATTAAATTAAATTAAATTATATTAAATTAAATTAAATTAAATTAAATTAAATTAAATTAAATTAAATTTAATTAAATTAAATTAAACTAAATTAAATTAAATTACATTATATTAAATTAAATTCAATTAAATTAAATTAAATTAAATAAAATTAAATTAAATTAAATTAAATTAAATTAAATTAAATTAAATTAAATTAAATTAAATTAAATTAAATTAAATAAAATTAAATTAAGTTAAATTATATTAAATTAAATTAAACTAAATTAAATTAAATTACATAATATTAATTTAAATTAAAATAAATTAAATTAAATTAAATTAATTAAATTAAATTAAATTAAATTAAATTAAATTAAATTAAATTAAATTAAATTAAATTAAATTAAATTAAATTAAATTAAATTAAATTAAATTAAATTAAATTAAATTAAATTAAATTAAATTAAATTAAATTAAATTAAATTAAATTAAATTAAATTAAATTAAATTAAATTAAATTAAATTAAATTAAATTAAATTAAATTAAATTAAATTAAATTAAATTAAATTAAAGTAAATTAAATTAAATTAAATTAAATTAAATTAAATTAAATTAAATTAAATTAAATTAAATTAAATTAAATTAAATTAAATTAAATTAAATTAAATTAAATTAAATTAAATTAAATTAAATTAAATTAAATTCAATTAAATTAAAATAAATTAAATTAAATTAAATTAAATAATATTAAATTAAATTAAATTAAACTAAACTAAATTAAATTAAATTATATAACCTATATTAAATTAAATTAAATTAAATAAAATTAAATTAAATTAAATTAAATTAAATTAAATTAAATTAAATTAAATTAAATTAAATTAAATTAAATTAAATTAAATTAAATTAAATTAAATTAAATTAAATTAAATTAAATTAAATTAAATTAAATTAAATTAAATTAAATTAAATTAAATTAAATTAAATTAAATTAAATTAAATTAAATTAAATTAAATTAAATTAAATTAAATTAAATTAAATTAAATTAAATTAAATTAAATTAAATTAAATTAAATTAAATTAAATTAAATTAAATTAAATTAAATTAAATTAAATTAAATTAAATTAAATTAAATTAAATTAAATTAAATTCAATTAAATTAAAATAAATTAAATTAAATTAAATTAAATTAAATTATATTAAATTAAATTAAATTAAATTAAATTAAATTAAATTAAACTAAATTAAATTAAATTATATAACCTATATTAAATTAAATTAAATTAAATTAAATTAAATTAAATTAAATTAAATTAAATTAAATTAAATTAAATTAAATTAAATTAAATTAAATTAAATTAAACTAAATTAAATTAAATTATATTAAATTAAATTAAATTAAATTAAATTAAATTAAATTAAATTAAATTAAATTAAATTATATTAACTTAAATAAAATTAAATTAAATTAAATTAAATTAAATTAAATTATATTAAATTAAATTAAATTAAATTAAATTAAATTAAATTAAATTAAATTAAATTAAATTAAATTAAATTAAATTAAATTAAATTAAATTAAATTAAATTAAATTAAATTAAATTAAATTAAATTAAATTAAATTAAATTAAATTAAATTAAATTAAATTAAATTAAATTAAATTAAATTAAATTAAATTAAATTAAATTAAATTAAATTAAATTAAATTAAATTAAATTAAATTAAATTAAATTAAATTAAATTAAATTAAATTAAATTAAATTAAATTAAATTAAATTAAATTAAATTAAATTAAATTAAATTAAATTAAATTAAATTAAATTATATTAAATTAAATTAAATTAAATTAAATTAAATTAAATTTAATTAAATTAAATTAAATTAAATTAAATTAAATTAAATTAAATTAAATTAAATTAAATTAAATTAAATTAAATTAAATTAAATTAAATTAAATGAAATTAAATTAAATTA
>OU612046.1:92171023-92176023 GCA_914767935.1 Coremacera marginata | reverse complement strand
ATTAAATTAAACTAAGTCAAATTAAAGTAAATTGAATTAAATTAAATTAAATTAAATTAAATTAAATTAAATTAAATTAAATTAAATTAAATTAAATTAAAATAAATTAAATTAAATTAAATTAAATTAAATTAAATTAAATTAAATTAAATTAAATTAAATTAAATTAAATTAAATTAAATTAAATTAAATTAAATTAAATTAAATTAAATTAAATTAAATTAAATTAAATTAAATTAAATTAAATTAAATTAAATTAAATTAAATTAAATTAAATTAAATTAAATTAAATTAAACTAAATTTAATTAAATTAAATTATATTAAATTAAATTAAATTAAATTAAATTAAATTAAATTAAATTAAATTAAATTAAATTAAATTAAATTAAATTAAATTAAATTAAATTAAATTAAATTAAATTAAATTAAATTAAATTAAATTAAATTAAATTAAATTAAATTAAATTAAATTAAATTAAATTAAATTAAATTAAATTAAATTAAATTAAATTAAATTAAATTAAATTAAATTAAATTAAATTAAATTAATTTAAACTAAGTCAAATTAAAGTAAATAGAATTAAATTAAATTAAATTAAATTAAATTAAATTAAATTAAATTAAATTAAATTAAATTAAATTAAAATAAATTAAATTAAATTAAATTAAATTAAATAATATTAAATTAAATTAAATTAAATTAAATTAAATTAAATTAAATTAAATTCAATTAAATTAAATTAAATTAAATTAAATTAAATTAAATTAAATTAAATTAAATTAAATTAAATTAAATTAAATTAAATTAGATTAAATTAAATTATATTAAATTAAATTAAATTAAATTAAATTAAATTAAATTAAATTAAATTAAATTAAATTAAATTAAATTAAATTAAATTAAATTAAATTAAATTAAATTAAATTAAATTAAATTAAATTAAATTAAATTAAATTAAATTAAATTAAATTAAATTAAATTAAATAAAATTAAATTAAATTAAATTAAATTAAATTAAATTAAATTAAATTAAATTAAATTAAATTAAATTAAATTAAATTAAATTAAATTAAATTAAATTAAATTAAACTAAATTAAATTAAATTAAATTAAATTAAATTAAATTAAATTAAATAAAATTTTATTAAATTAAATTAAATTAAATTAAATTAAATTAAATTAAATTAAATTAAATTAAATTAAATTAAATTAAATTAAATTAAATTAAATTAAATTAAATTAAATTAAATTAAATTAAATTAAATTAAATTAAATTAAATTAAATTAAATTAAATTAAATTAAATTAAATTAAATTAAATTAAATTAAATTAAATTAAATTAAATTAAATTAAATTAAATTAAATTAAATTAAATTAAATTAAATTAAATTAAATTAAATTAAATTAAATTAAATTAAATTAAATTAAATTAAATTAAATTAAATTAAATTAAATTAAATTAAATTAAATTAAATTAAATTAAATTAAATTAAATTAAATTAAGTTAAATTAAATTAAATTTAATTAAATTAAATTAAATTAAATTAAATTAATTTAAGTTAAATTAAATTAAATTAAATTAAATAAAATTAAATTAAATTAAATTAAATTAAATTAAATTAAACTAAATTAAATTAAATTAAATTAAATTAAATTAAATTAAATTAAATTAAATAAAATTAAACTAAATTAAATTAAATTAAATTAAATTAAATTAAATTAAATTAAATTAAATTAAATTAAATTAAATTAAATTAAATTAAATTAAATTAAATTAAATTAAATTAAATTAAATTAAATTAAATTAAATTAAATTAAATTAAATTAAATTAAATTAAATTAAATTAAATTAAATTAAATTAAATTAAATTAAATTAAATTAAATTAAATTAAATTAAATTAAATTAAATTAAATTAAATTAAATTAAATTAAATTAAATTAAATTAAATTAAATTAAATTAAATTAAATTAAATTAAATTAAATTAAATTAAATTAAATTAAATTAAATTAAATTAAATTAAATTAAATTAAATTAAATTAAGTTAAATTAAATTAAATTAAATTAAATTAAATTAAATTAAATTAAATTAAATTAAATTAAATTAAATTAAATTAAATTAAATTAAATTAAATTAAATTAAATTAAATTAAATTAAATTAAATTAAATTAAATTAAATTAAATTAAATTAAATTAAATTAAATTAAATTAAATTAAATTAAATTAAATTAAATTAAATTAAATTAAATTAAATTAAATTAAATTAAATTAAATTAAATTAAATTAAATTAAATTAAATTAAATTAAATTAAATTAAATTAAATTAAATTAAATTAAATTAAATTAAATTAAATTAAATTAAATTAAATTAAATTAAATTAAATTAAATTAAATTAAATTAAATTAAATTAAATTAAATTAAATTAAATTAAATTAAATTAAATTATATTAAATTAAATTAAATTAAATTAAATTAAATTAAATTAAATTAAATTAAATTAAATTAAATTAAATTAAATTAAATTAAATTAAATTAAATTAAGTTAAATTAAATTAAATTAAATTAAATTAAATTAAATTAAATTAAATTAAATTAAATTAAATTAAATTAAATTAAATTAAATTAAATTAAATTAAATTAAATTAAATTAAATTAAATTAAATTAAATTAAATTAATTTAAATTAAATTAAATTAAATTAAATTAAATTAAATTAAATTAAATTAAATTAAATTAAATTAAATTAAATTAAATTAAATTAAATTAAATTAAATTAAATTAAATTAAATTAAATTAAATTAAATTAAATTAAATTAAATTAAATTAAATTAAATTAAATTAAATTAAATTAAATTAAATTAAATTAAATTAAATTAAATTAAATTAAATTAAATTAAATTAAATTAAATTAAATTAAATTAAATTAAATTAAATTAAATTAAATTAAATTAAATTAAATTAAATTAAATTAAATTAAATTAAATTAAATTATACTAAGTCAAATTAAAGTAAATTGAATTAAATTAAATTAAATAAAATTAAATTAAATTAAATTAAATTAAATTAAATTAAATTAAATTAAATTAAATTAAATTAAATTAAATTAAATTAAATTAAATTAAATTAAATTTTATTAAATTATATTAAAATAAATTAAATTAAATTAAATTTAATTAAATTAAATTAAATTAAATTAAATTAAATTAAATTAAATTAAATTAAATTAAATAAAATTAAATTAAATTAAATTAAATTAAATTAAATTAAAATAAATTAAATTAAATTAAATGAAATTAAATTAAATTAAATTAAATTAAATTAAATTAAATTAAATTAAATTATACTAAGTCAAATTAAAGTAAATTGAATTAAATTAAATTAAATTAAATTAAATTAAATTAAATTAAATTAAATTAAATTAAATTATATTAAATTAAATTAAATTAAATTAAATTAAATTAAATTAAATTAAATTAAATTAAATTAAATTAAATTAAATTAAATTAAATTAAATTTTATTAAATTATATTAAAATAAATTAAATTAAATTAAATTAAATTAAATTAAATTAAATTAAATTAAATTAAATTAAATTAAATTAAATTAAATTAAATTAAATTAAATTAAATTAAATTAAATTAAATTAAATTAAATTAAATTATATTAAATTAAATTAAATTAAATTAAATTAAATTAAATTAAATTAAATTAAATTAAATTAAATTTAATTAAATTAAATTAAATTAAATTAAATTATATTATATTAAATTAAATTAAATTAAATTAAATTAAATTAAAATAAATTAAATTAAATTAAATTAAATTAAATTAAATTAAATTAAATTAAATTAAATTAAATTAAATTAAATTAAATTAAATTAAATTAAATTAAATTAAATTAAATTAAATTAAATTAAATTAAATTAAATTAAATTAAATTAAACTAAGTTAAATTAAAATTAAATTAAAATTAAAATAAAATTAAATTATATTAAATTAAATTAAATTAAATTAAATTAAATTAAATTAAAATAAATTAAATTAAATTAAATTAAATTAAATTAAATTAAATTAAATTAAATTAAATTAAATTAAATTAAATTAAATTAAATTAAATTAAATTAAATTAAATTAAATTAAACTAAGTCAAATTAAAGTAAATTGAATTAAATTAAATTAAATTAAATTAAATTAAATTAAATTAAATTAAATTAAATTAAATTAAAATAAATTAAATTAAATTAAATTAAATTAAATTAAATTAAATTAAATTAAATTAAATTAAATTAAATTAAATTAAATTAAATTAAATTAAATTAAATTAAACTAAGTCAAATTAAAGTAAATTGAATTAAATTAAATTAAATTAAATTAAATTAAATTAAATTAAATTAAATTAAATTAAATTAAATTAAATTAAAATAAATTAAATTAAATTAAATTAAATAAAATTAAATTAAATTAAATTAAATTAAATTAAATTAAATTAAATTAAATTAAATTAAATTAAATTAAATTAAATTAAATTAAATTAAATTAAATTAAATTAAATTAAATTAAATTAAATTAAATTAAATTAAATTAAATTAAATTAAATTAAATTAAATTAAATTAAATTAAATTAAATTAAATTAAACTAAATTTAATTAAATTAAATTATATTAAATTAAATTAAATTAAATTAAATTAAATTAAATTAAATTAAATTAAATTAAATTAAATTAAATTAAATTAAATTAAATTAAATTAAATTAAATTAAATTAAATTAAATTAAATTAAATTAAATTAAATTAAATTAAATTAAATTAAATTAATTTAAACTAAGTCAAATTAAAGTAAATTGAATTAAATTAAATTAAATTAAATTAAATTAAATTAAATTAAATTAAATTAAAATAAATTAAATTAAATTAAATAATATTAAATTAAATTAAATTAAATTAAATTAAATTAAATTAAATTCAATTAAATTAAATTAAATTAAATTAAATTAAAT
>OU612046.1:92010950-92170823 GCA_914767935.1 Coremacera marginata | reverse complement strand
TAAATTAAATTAAATTAAATTAAATTAAATTAAATTAAATTAAATTAAATTAAATTAAATTAAATTAAATTAAATTAAATTAAATTAAATTAAATTAAATTAAATTAAATTAAATTAAATTAAATTAAATTAAATTAAATTAAATTAAATTAAATTAAATTAAATTAAATTAAGTTAAATTAAATTAAACTAAATTAAATTAAATTAAATTAAATTAAATTAAATTAAATTAAATTAAATTAAATTAAATTAAATTAAATTAAATTAAACTAAGTCAAATTAAAGTAAATTGAATTAAATTAAATTAAATTAAATTAAATTAAATTAAATTAAATTAAATTAAATTAAATTAAATTAAATTAAATTAAATTAAATTAAATTAAATTAAATTTGAAAATAAAAGCACATAGTCGCAATTGAATGCCTATTTATTTAAAAATAAAAAAATGTGCCTTTTCGTGTTTTTGTTGATTTGTTTGCAACAAATAAAAGTGTTTCACAGCACCCCACGTGGGAAACTACCTGGGTACCTTATTCCATGCGACATGGTACGATCTGTATCCACTTAATTGGCTGCGGCGCCAATGTTACATGCATGTTCTGCGAATGTGAGTAGCAATTCGGTGTTCTCCATAATTGGGGTAGCATTGGGGATAGGCTCGTCTTGATGTTGCCTCAAGAACTAACCGACCCTACTTTAGCTAGGCATCGACCTACATCTGAAGCCACTGATTGCCCCGCTGACCTAGGTATAGAAATATATATATTTTTTTGATCAGCATCATCTCCTGAGTCGATTTCCGTGTGTCCGTCTGTCTGTCCGTCTGTCTGTCCGTCTGTCCGTCTGTATAAATCAAAGCGTATAGGCTTTGATATATAATATAGACCATCACTATGATATTTGGCAAAGTCGAATGAAAACCACGCCTACCTCCCATACAAATTGGCTTAATTATAAACGTAAAATCTCTTCAAAATCTGCAAAAATTAAAGAAACGTTTTAAAATTTTTCACATAAGCTTTGATATTTTATATAAACCATCTGTATAATATATGGAAAAATCGAATGAAAACCACGCCCACTTCCCATACAAAGTGGCTTTATTTTAAACGTAAAATCTCTTAAAAATCCACAAAAATTAAAAAAATGTCTTGAAATTTTGCACATTAGCTTTGATATATAATATGAATCATACCTATGGTATATGGCAAAATCAGATCAAAACCACGCCCACCTCCCATACAAAGTGACGTCATCAAAATAGGAAAACTTTCGTTAATATATAAAACTGAACATTATAGTGTATGTCGTGACTAAAGACTTCGAATATACTTCAATATGGCCGCGGGGGGGTATGTTAGCTTCGGTACCCTGCCGAAGCTCCATCCTTACTAGTTTGTTTGTAATTTCATTCAATTTAATTCTTCACTTTACACTATATTTTATCATCAATGTATAATTTATTTGACTAAAAGTAACATGGCAAGACAAAAAAAAACAAATTTCGATATGAATTTGAGTGAAAATTATATAAAAAAAAAGTTCAAAAATTAATGAAAACCCGCATTACCTCTGGTCCGACTGCAAAAATTTAAAATTTATTGGTGCAGATTGGAAGCCCTTTTTCATTACTATAATTTCTGACCATTTATTATTTTTAACTACCACACCAGTAAAAATTTTTACAAAAAACTCGATTTTTAGAGCGTATTTTAAACTATTCCGTGGCATACTGAAATGGCTTGTATGCCCTAGAACCCTGGTTCGAATTCCATCTGACACAGAAAGTTTTTTCAATTGAATTAATTTTTCTGTTAGGCCATCATCTCTATGCAGACAATGGCAAACATCAGAGAGTAAAAACTGGCATGAGAACATAAGCCGTTCGGAGTCGGCATACAACTTGTAGGTCCAGTTCTAGATCATTTGTGTTCAAACATTTCACAACACGCACAACACAATTGATCATAAGAAGCTCGGTCAAAGTCTTTTCAAGGGCTTTTTTTGTTTTATTTCAAAGTATTCCAGCTCACAGATGGCTATCGCTACAGACGAAATATTTGGGGAATCATCATAACATAAAGCATTATTTTGAGAAACCGACCCCAACACCTTTTTTTTTTGAGAGGAGCCTTAGTATACATACATACAGTTTTTACAGATAGAAAGATGAGCAGAAAAGTAGGCATAGCAACATTTATATATATAGCGACCGCCACTTGGTCCCATTGCTTCTACATACCAAGTTTCACTATCAAAAGTGCGACACGCCCATTTTTTAAGGGTTGTGGCGGTAGCCATATGAACTAATCTACCAAATTTTAGTCTTTTAATGAAAAACAAGTCTGATATGTATCCTTTTTGCGGATTTGTGGGCGTTAAAAGTGGGTGGGCAACATTTATATATAAAGTGACCGTCACTTGGACCCATAGCACCATTGAGGTCGAATATTGAATTCCGAGGCTGTGCGACCTACAAAAACAAAACCAAAACTGTTCGATATCGAAAATTTTAGGTGTATTTAAGGTGCCTTTTACGATCGGCACCAGACTTCACAGGAACCCTCTCAAGGCTTTGGTTTAAAAATTGGCTAAGCAGTTTCAGAGTCTACGTGATATACACATATACCCACATACGTATATACATTAAGTCGCCTCACGCTCCTTAGAAAAAAAAGTTGCTTAGTCCGATTCTTCAAAATAATCCATGGCTTATGTTACATGATCCCCAAAAAATTTCGACAAAAAATATTGCCTGGTATGGTAGTTAAAAAAAACAAACGGTCAGAAATAAGAGTAATGAAAAACTTCTTTTGCATCAAAAAATCTAAAATTTTTTCCGTTGGACCAAATATAATGCGAATTTTTATGGGTTGTTTTAACTTTTTTCATATTATTTTCACTCAAATGAATTTTTCCCATACTACTTTTAGTCAAATTGTAAAATGTAAAAAGTGTGTACAGTTCTTTGTAATTTCATTCAATTTAATACTTCACTTTACACTATATTTTATCATCAATAGATAATTTATTTGTCCAAAAGTAACATGGCAAGACAAAAAAAATGTAATTTGAATTTCAAAATAATATAAAAAATCAGAGTTAAAAAATTAAATAAAATCTGCATTACCTCTGATCCGACTGAAAAAAATAAAAACTGATTGGTGCAGATAACTATTAAGTCTGACCGTTTGTTATTAAGGTCAATGTCCTCTCAAGGGCTGAAATAGCCATTTCGCTTTTGTTTTTTTTTATTTCAAACTATTCCAGCTCACGGATGGCTATCGCTACTATCGAAATATTTGGGGAATCATAACATAAAGCGTTATTTTGAGCAACCGACCCAAACACATTTTTTTTTGTGAGGAGCATTAGTATACAAACATACATTTTTTACTGATAGATAGATGAGCAGAAAAAGTAGGCATGGCAACATTAATATATATAGTGACCGCCACTTGGTCCCATTGCACCTACATATTAAGTTTCACTATCAAAACATGTACAGCTCAGAAATTACAATGATTTCTGAAAAGTCGGCGTAGATAAAGTGCGACACGCCCATTTTTTTAAGGGTTCTGGCAGTAACCATATGAACTAACCTACCAAATTTTATTCTTTTACTGTAAATTTTGATTTATATACTTTTTTCGGATTTGTGGGCGTGACAAAATTTATATAAAAAGTGACCGCCACTTGGACCCATAGCACCTACATACCAAGTTTGACTATCAAAACGTTCACATCTCAGGAATTAAAATTATTTCTATCCGATAGCCCTGGCAGCTAGTGCTTACTTAGAAGGAAAGGTCCCCAGGTGTCACTCACCGATTTGAATAATTTTTGGATATGTGATAGAGGACAAAAATCTAAGGTCGACGTATTTTTTTATACGTGCTCAATCGATAGTTTACGGTTTCAAAATGACGTTTTAAAATCAGCGAAAATTTCGTTTTTTTGCCACAATTTCACTATTTTCCATAGAAATTTGCTACCAAACGAAAGGTATTTTAAAGCGACACATGATGGCATCCATTTTGGAGAAATAAATTTCATTGTAATTTTGTTGTTGTAAATTTTAACAGTATTTAGTCGTTATCATAAGGAGCGCATTTTCGAAATTGTTTCATTTTCATTTATATTTTATTTAAGAGAATTCTAAAAGTTACCTTTTTTTTGTTTTTTGAAATTTTTAAGTTCTTATATTAAAATTTTCTTTATTTAACTCCAATAATTTTTCAATTATTAAAGGTTATATTTTATCGAGCTCAAGGTCAATGTTGCTTTCCGAAGAAAACAACTGAAGGAATAACAACTAACAACAACAATACCCTTATAGAGTATCAATCACATAGCAGACTAGACAGCTGTTTCGTTGGCCGCTACACCAACTCATCAGTAGCCTTTTATCTATGCTATGTGATTGAAGTGGCAATTCAATATTGAAGACTTTCTATTTGGTCACACGGTCTTACAAATAGCACACTTTTCATTAATCTCAAAAAGTCCAGTTTATTTTTGGTGAACATAGTCGAAATTTCGAATTAACAGTTTTGGGAATTCAAAAAAAATGTAACTTGTTCGTGTTTTATTGCGCTTGTGCCGTTTAAGCCGAACATGAAAGGCAGTTCTTGGTTGATCACAAAAATAGCACACTCTAATTTAAATGATTAAATTAAATCGCTCTCCATCTTACTAGTGCTTATGGTGATTCTTTCAAATACATTTTATTTTACGCATTATTTGTGTCCAAATTTTTTTAAGTCAAAAAATTGCAAAAACAATCTTTAGATACAGCGTAATTTTAAAAAAAAAAAATTTAGCAAAAAATTGCAAAGCATTTTCACATAAAACCGCATATCGGTTATATCTGCCTTTAAATAGTCGTAGAATGTCAGAAATGAATGAGCAATTTAATGTAGACTCTTTCCCGTTAAGACGTTAAGACTTGTAAGAAGACGAAACAATGAAGCCGGACGAAATTGAGTAGAAAAAAGTCACTCCTGTCAAAATATATATTGGGGCATAGCTGAATTTAACAAAAAATAGTTCCATATATGACCACAATTTTAGAATAAAGAATTTTGCAAAAAGAAAATTAAGTCAAATTACATCTGATAAGATGACAAATCAATCGCCAAGAAATAAGTTTGAAATTTGCCACCAAAACTTCATCTAGGTGTAGAGAGATGATTGATGAATTGATAACAAAATGGATTAATTTGTATGTATATTAAGGCATTATCAGGACTACGATGGTGCCTTTAGGCTTCGCTCTTTTCATATAACTTGGAAAACAAAATAAATTTGTAGTTGAGATTACTAAAAACTATGCTTTTTATGTGATCATGGTTGCATATAAAGGAGCTTATTTTAATGAAAACTTTTAAAAAGTCGATAGGATATATAGACTTTAAATAAAAATCACCCAAAATTTTTCCATACAAAATTCAGTTAATTTTCGTTTGAAACCGCCAAAAAAACGATGCGGTTTTGTACGTTTTTGGGCGAAATTTCGTTTTTTGGTTTTTAGTTGAGATCGGTCCCGTCCCGCGGAAGTCATCTTTTTTTTTCCAGATATTTTCATTTATGTAATAAATTCAAGAGAGCTTATTCTTGTCAAGCACTTCGACAACGCAAGATTGCATTTTAGGCAATTTTCCAAAATTTTGGGCATATTTTCGTTTTTGGGTGATTTTTTTTACATTTTTGTTTAATTTTTTTTTTTTGGGTAATTTTTTGTTTGAGTGATTTTAAATTTTATTTTTTGTGCGATTTTTCTGTGCACGATATTTCCTACCTCCATTTCCTACATCCAAATTTAAACTTTTGTAGAACGATGGCATAGTAAACAAATGCTGTCAACAGACATCAACCATTAAACTTTTCTCGCTAAAAATTGCGATAATTTTTTCGGTTAAATTTTTTCAAAAGGACCTAAAACGACTAAAAAGGGCCTCGGGGCTTTTACAGGTAAAAAGGGCTCAAAAAGGCCCTAAAAGCCCCCAAATATCATCCCTGTCAACCACCAGCAGCCTAGACGAACGAGGCCTGAGTCCATGGCAGCGACGCCTTGCGAGGGGTCGGCTGTCTTCTAGCTTCTCCTGGGTCAGCCCGTGTAGCAAGCTGTGGTGCTTCTCTGGGCAATAACAGCATCGCATCTCACTAAAAGAATTAGTGACGGTATGGCTCGGAGAGAGGCAGTTGGAACAATACCGATGAAGCAAAGCAGTGCGCAATTTTTTGGCATGACTTTGTCTTCGGAACACTGTACAGAAACGCTGGGGATGTCGGCCATTGCATAACCAGCACGCACCGTTATCGACTTCCTTCTTCTTAATTATGTTGTTGTGACGAACGCCGACCATTGTGAACTGAAAAGATCATGAGTGGATGTGTGTCTGGAAAAGTTTATTAACACGCTGGTAGCACGACCAGCTTTACTACAGGTCGTGTAACCAAGCCGCGCTCGGTTCGAACATCAGCTACACGCACCTAAATATCCTTGCCTGAATAAATTTTTATTATTCGACCCACTCGCCATTCGTTTGGGGGCGAATTCTCATCTCTTACCACAACCATATCATTTACTTCTACATCTTTTTGAGAATATTTACTCTTAAAACGCTTGTGGAGTTCTTTTAACTATTCAGATTTACATCTCTGACAATGTTTGATGCAAAGCTTTTATTTTTTGCCATCTGTTTACTATAGAGAGGAGTCTATCATTTATTTCAGGTTCTATCTGAGTGAATATGGGTGCGCCTATTAAAAAATTACCTGCTATTTGGGGGGCTTAGTCATCCGGATTATCTGTCATCGGACTGAGAGACCTCGACTTAAGATATGCCACAATAAGTGTAAGCAGGGTGGGAAAACTCTTCAAATGTGTACTTCAGTACTCCAGCTACCTTTTTAAAATGTGTCTTGAAGCTTTTAACTCATGCTTCCTATAAACCTCCCATATGGGGAGCACCAGTCGGAATAAAATGTCAAATAAGATTCTGGTGAGAATAACTATCAACAACTTTGTCTCGCGTCGAACTTATTAAGGCTCGAAATTCTTGTTTAAAGATTTTTGAGGCCCAACAAAATTAGTTCCGTTATTGGAATAGATATTTGCCAGACAACCTCGCCTGGATGAAAAATGCGAAAACGCTGCCATAAAAGCCGCAGTGGATAAGTCACTGGCCGCTTCAAGGTGGATCGTTTTTGTAGCAAAGCCCACAAACAAGCACACCTAACCTTTCTTAATCAAACATGCGCAACCAGTGTAATTTTTATTCTCAAATGAACCCGCGAAATCGACACCTGTTGATGCTTATGGTCTCGTCAATGTTGTTCTTTCAGGTGGTAAGACAGCCATAATTTGGGGTACTTCCTCTTTTCTATTAATAACGCACACCTTGCAGTTATGAATGGCAGTTTTAATAAGGTTTTTTGCTTCCAATATTCAGAACTGCATTCTTATGAGTCGCAAGGCCAATAGATTACCACCATGTAAAGAAATCATGTGGGTAAATTGGACCAAAACTCTCGAGAGCTGGCAATTATAGGGTAATATGAATGGATACCTTTCATCTTATGAAAGCATTGGTGAAAAGGCTAAGCGACCACCTACTCTTAAATAGCCATTTTTATCCAAAAATGGATTTAGTGATAGAATTGTATTTTTAGTACTTATTGCAGTTTATTCTTGGAGATTGCGATATTCAGATGCAAAATTAACTTTCTGGCTAGGAACTATTAGTGATTTTCACGAAGTCAATTTCCTTACTTGTGAGCTAATTAGGCGTGAGTTAATTAAATGTATATTCTGAGCCTTATGAATAAAACGAAAAACGTATGCGAGAACCCGTAGTGCTTGTGAAAATGAAGAAAACCGATCCAAAATGTCTTCATAGTTTGTAAAGAATGAGAAATGCACCTCAGCTGGCTTCATTTCAATTCCGGTTTCAAAATGAGTTTTCTCACAGAGTTTTGGCCAATCAGAAGGACCGGCCAATTCCGGTTTCAAAGTGAGTTTTCTTACAGAGTTTTGGTCAATCAGAATGCCATTTTATAAGCCATGAAGGGCCACACCACCACAGAGGATTTTCTATAACATCCTGATGCATTACTCCACGGCTTCTAAGTACAGCTGGATTCTCATGACAATCAACGTGAAACCAATTTTCAGTACCAACTTTATCTAAAATTTTTGTGACACGATTCGATACAAGTGTCGTCCATGCGCACGGTGGTTTCCGAAGCCATACAAGAACAATAGTTGAATCAGTCCAAAGATACTATTAATCTATTCTAAAGTCTATTTTAAATTCTGGAATTAATGTATCAACAACCTCTGCAAGCAAAGCAAATCCACACAGTTCAAGTCTTGGAAGCGAAACTGTTTTTACTGGAGCCACTTTTGTTTTGCAGTGAGCAAAAGAGAGGATACTTGACCATGCGGATTTTTAATTCGTATACATATATACCGCTGCAGCATAGGCTTTTTCTGAAGCATCACAGAAAGCATGAAATCCCACCTTACTATATGGAGAAAAATGTATCCATCGTGGAATTTTTACCTCATTGCATGATCATAATTTTGCTCAAACTTTTTTCCATTTTTGAAGAGTTTGGCTAGTCAGTTTGTCATCCCAATCGATTTTTTCTAACCAGATATGCTGCATTATAATTTTTGCAATAACAATCGTGGGACTTTACCAGCCAGCTGGGTCAAATAGTTTTGCAATAGTTTATAAAACTTCTCTTTTGGTATAAGCTTGCTTTATTTGCATTCCATCGAATGCCTAAAGTTTTTGCGATGCTGGCATCTTCCAATTTTAAAAAGTCCTTATTTAATAAGTGCTCTTTTGGAAGATCGGCGATGACATCTTTGCAGTTCGGCTTCCATTTGCGCAGAACGAACCCCGCCAACTTAAAGCGGATATTAATTCGTTTCGAGATTTAATCGCAGTCTGAGTGTCGTGGGCTCCTGCAAGCGGATCATCGTCGTACATATGGTTTCGTAAAATTATTGAAGCTAAAGGAAAATCCTTTTCAACATCCTCAGCAAGCTGCAAGAGTGTTCTTATTGCCAAAAATAGTGCACAAGTGAGGCCAAACGTTACTGTTTTGAATTTTTTAATAGAATCCGTTGAAACCGAGTGTGTTTTAAATCCACCAGAATCTGGCGATACATTTTTTCAATGTCACCATTGAAAACATTTTTAAAAAACCTTCACTTTATGATCAAACGTGTTAAACCAGCTTGAAGCACTGGACCTGTATAGAGAATATCATTCAAACACGTTCTCGGGAGCTAATCACTAACGTGCAGCTTTTTTTAACCCTAGCTGAAACACTCTTATTTCATCCTGAAACTTGTGCATTGATGTTATTAGTGGGGAGTTTCAGAATTTTCTGCAAACGTTCCAATAGAAATGTTCCTTCGGACACAGAATCGATAAGCGATCTGGCTGTATATACTGTGCCTCCGTGACCTATGGTCACCATGGCAGTACCGAGAAGAACAATTTTCTGGCTTACGGTGAAACATGCCTGAACATTATCGATGCGTGTGTCATCAGTGGACCTTAGTTGTGTAGCATGAGAGTGAATGTGAGGATTCAGAGGTTGTGAAGCATTGTAATTTGCAGAGTTTGACGTTAAGCCTGCATTCGAACTCGGGTTATTCTGGAAAATATGATCTAAAAGCCTGAGATGACGCTTTTTGCACGTTGTACAATTATAATTGCTTTAACAATCTCTTGCTTCATGGGAGTTTCCCCGGCAATTAAGACACATTTGGTGTTTCCTCACCATTGACGATCTATCACTCACACTCATATTTAAAAATATTGGACAATTCTTGAGCTCGTGCTGTTGTGAGGGACAAAGCTTGCAGTTTGATCCGGCCAAATTCACATGGTGTGAATTGACCGTCTTCGAAGAACCGCTGCTTTTTTGGCTATTTGTGGAAGGTACAGCACCTTTGCTTCTATTAGAGCTCTTGATATCTGAAACGGTCTCAAGAGTTTGAAATTAACTTGTCAAAAAATTGTCTAAGTCCTTCCATTTGGGAATCTCTGACTTTAATACAAAACTTTGCTCCCCTAAGGAGAGCGTATTTTCAGGCAGGCGAGTGGGACACAAGTACGTGAAGATTGCATCCCAGTTGCTGATATCTATCTCATGCATCTGTAAAAATGAAATGCAAATATTGATATCGCGTTTCAACTTTTTTATAGCGCTTCAAAAAAAATCTTCAATTGACTATTTACTAAAATCCGCTTATTTTCATAGCGGTCTTATAGATTTTGCCACGCGAGTGCAAGGCCATCATGCATGAGAGTTGATTTTTTGACTATTTCTTTCGCCTCAACTCGAGTCTTTTGGTTGAGATGATAAAGTTTTTCCACAGGTGTCAACCGTGCATTCGTAATATAAATGGCGGTAAACATATCTTTAAATGAGGGCCAAGAAATATAGTCTCCATATAAGAGCTCAGTATCGCAGGGAGGCAAGCTTATATTATCACGTGATGATTTTGAAACGACTTTTCTATTCTTCTGCGACTGCTTTACTAAAGTTGTGAATCATTTTACCAATTTTTAACGATACACTTAACATACTTGTCAAAGCAAGTTCGATACTTTTTTTTTCCTTAAACCTAGCACTTTAATTTTAAGCTATTTTCGAGTAACTCAACATACTTGTATTACAATCTGTACGCACTTGTGAGAAACTTCAAAACAGTGGCGAGTTAATTGTCACATTTATTGAGCGCTCGGTAGACAAGATGGTGGAGAATTAAAGGAATGTTTTTTTTTTTTTTGTTATACAAAAATTATTTTGCAGCCAATTCGTTAAGCACAATTTCACAACTTTTCTGTTAAATCTACTTTAATATCTTATTTTGGACTGCACCGAAATTGATAAATTTCAATTTTAAATAATTTTCAACCACTCTTATCCACTGTTCACTGAGTCGCTCTTTTTTCTCACACACACGAAAAGGACTGAAACAACACAAGCTTTACTTCTTGTAAGTGCGAAAAAATTTGAGCTTATATTTATTTTTTTTTTTCTCAAGAACCGATTTGTTGCTGTTGATTTTTCTAATCAAATTAAAATGGCAGAGATGAGATACCCAAAATTCGGCTGACAATTTTCTTTTTTCCTCGCGGTATTTAATAATTTAGTTTAATACCGAATAAACACTGAATTAAAATAAAAATAAATGAACGCACCTGTTTCTTGATGTTCGTGTAGATCATAGGTTCTCAAACTTTTTAAGTCTACCGTCCCTTTTTGAGAAAAAATGAGAAAAAATACCTAATTTTTTCGTATGAACTATGGAAAAAGAAAATGAAACTTGTTTATTTTATTATTTACTAGCTGGAATACCCGGTTCCACCCGGTGTGTATAGCATTCAGGGTGTGTAAAATGTGTGGAACGTGATGCAACTAACAATGCTTAACATCCAATCAATACATCCAATCTCTTCCATAAATTTATTGTCAGTAATAGAATTTTTAATTTTAGGACTAAAGCTGCATATTTTATAAAAGAGTGGATTTTAATCAGAATCAAACTATCAAATAAACCCCTTTTATCACTTAGATATCAGCTTCACCTGCCACATTTAATGATGAGTTTTAGACCTGATATAGTTTAGGCACACGCCCACTTTTAGCATGGTGCTTGGCAAATGCTACTTGTATAATCACGCTCACTTTTCTAGACTACGGTAATAAAACATTTATGGACATTTCTTTAAAATGGTCAAACACGGCTGAAAAATTAAATGTTACTAAAAATTTGTTCTAGTCGCCAATAATGAGCCAAATATATTTAAATTTTATCATATGAGAGTACTGAGAGCTGATCTTAATTTAAAAGCAAAAAAAAAGTGGCTACAAAACGAGCATCTCTTAAACTCAGTTTTTACCAAATTTAAAGAGATCTTCTCTTTATGTAACTCCCTGAAATGAAAAAAATTAATATTGTATTGTAGCTTGGAATTTACTTACCAACAACAACAAAATATATAAAAATAAAAAGAGAGCATTCGGAGGTCAAATAACGCTAATTTTTATATATGTTTTTGAATCTGTTCCAATGTCGCGTACATGTACCGAAAACATAATTTATTAATGCCATTAGTCTATAAGCGAAAGTGAATGAAAGTCGTCAAGTTAATCTTAAGCACCAAGATTATTATCGTGGTTATTTTTATAAATTTATTAATTTCTTAGAACATATATAAAAAAATTTATAGACTCTTAAACTTTGTCGCGTACGTAATCGTATGTAAGAAAAAACATCTAATTGAAACTTAAGAGGCTGTTCATAAATTACATAACATGTTTTTGACCAATTTTTGATGTTTCCCCCATGTTGCCCCAAAGCCTTCAACCCCCTTTCCCCCTCGACGTAACGTCACAGATTTACTTTTTTAAATTTTTTGGGTTTTTTTCTTATAACCCTGTAGGAATATCAACTAATTTAAAAGTAGTTGATAAAGTAGTTTTTTGTCAACCACAACTAGTTGAAATTCTGACTTTTTTCCATAGAACGAACTAACATATTTTGTATGGTGATGTCCGCTAAATAAGTCAATTGACTTTCGCCTGCATATATTTTCAACTACTTGTTAAATTAGTTATATTTAAATTATTTTTTTAATTTCTTTAAAATACCCAATTGAAAACTATTACTGAGGGCTTTAAGTACAAAATAATTGATGAAATAACATGGTTAAATATATATAAACTTGTAATCTAATACAAATTTGCAATTAAAACATGTCAAAATCAGAGTGGTTATCGCCTTAATATAATTCAAAGTAGGTAATATACTAGTTTATTTCAAATTAGTTTTTTAATTAGTTGTTTTTACAAACAAGTTAGTTTGTTCCTATAGGGTATATAGAAGATAATAGAGGAAGAAGATTTATATTGTTTTTTTTTATTTGCGCAACAATTTTCTATCTAAACACATAAATATTAAGATTATGTTGTCGTTGTTAAGATACTTTGTGCAATTAACAAAATTGTAAAAAAAGAGCTTTTAAATTTTCACCAGAATACGGAACATTAACAACTTGTTCATATTAACTATTTTGTTAATGTGGTGAGCTTTGTTAAGCTGGTAGAAAACAGTTCGCAAAACCCGCACACTTCTCGGTCATCATAACGCAAGCACCGTCTTACAAAACTGTGGCAACTTAAAATCAATTCCAAAATTTTTTCTTGGTTGCGCCCCTGACTGACTCGTGACCAATTTGTCTTCCAAATGATGCAAATACTGATAAAATACTTTAGAAATTTTAAGCTATATACTCTTTTTTGGAATTTAATATTTTGGCCCGAATAACATGTAATGAAATTACAATTTTCGCATGTTTAAATAAAAAAGATTCGCATTTGTAGTAAACTTGTCTTACATCTTTTTTTATACAAATTTTGAGTATCTGGGGTCTAAAGCCCCCACCGTTTATTGATAAAAGAAAAAATACTAAAAGTTCCACTAAATACATAGGCCCACAATCATAAACAAAATAAAGGAGGCTTTAAATTTAGTATAAGCATTTTTGACAGTTTTTCAATATAATTTGTTGTCAAATGCTTGCACTAAATTTGGAGCTGGCTTTTATTCGTTTATGATTATGGGCCTTAGAGTTTGAAGAAACTTTTTCAATTGAACCCGAATATTTATTAGTGCAGTACATACTCTTTCTGAACTGTGGTTTTTTACAGAATTTGAGATGTGACTTAAGCAAATTAAACAGCCACGCCCAAATCTAAAGAACCGAGATCTACCTAAATAACTTCGTACGCATATGATGGTATCCACCCTGAGCAAACTACGACTGGGTTATGCATGTGTAATTTAAACTATTTCGTTAAAAAACAATGTGTACATATCGCACAATAAATACAAAACAGTCACAACTCAACAATTTTTAATTTCTAGGTAAAGCAAAAAGCAATTTTATTTTTGAAGGAACTCCATACAAAGCAATGAGACAAAACTTTTTTTAAGCTATAGAGAAAGAAGATGTGTACAAAATATATTTGTTTACTAGTTTTACATTAAAAAGTACAAATTTATAAATTTTGAGTTGTGGCTGTTTTGTATTTAGTGTGCGATATGTGTTTTAAGACGCACGCTCCAACAAGACGCAAACGTTAATAATTACTATTTTTTGGCAGAGAAAAAACAATAAAGAAAAGATTAAAACTTTTTCAAGAAACACTCTACTGCAGAGAGAGCCAAGGCGCATTTACCAAGGAAAAGGATAAAGTAGTTTGTAGTAATGGGATGTGCATGCAGGAATATAAAAGTCCTGTGTGCACATACATGGGTGGAGACTAGTGGCCAGGAATAATATAATTGGTAGGTCAAAAAAAGTTTCATTCACACCAGTGTGCCAGATACTTTTCGAAAAATTCCGTATTTTTTGTAATTTTTTGGAAACAAAAAATCCGTAAAAATCCGTATACTTTTTTAATCCGTTTTAATTGCTTTATTGAAAATATTGTCGAAAAAAAATACTAGAAGGCTGCCTGCGAGTCAATTTGTTAAGTTAGATGAGCGTGTCTTCTCTGTTTGTATAAAAATTATAAAACAATCTCAGATTTTTTCGCCAATATTTGCTTGAGGAATATTATTAACAAAAGGGACTGCGTCCTGTAGTGTTTTTGATAAACATTTGCAAAGTGATTTTTTCAGTGAACAAGCGAGGCTTAATTAAGTAGCCTTATTAATGCTTATAAGTAGTATACTAATAATACTAATAAGTAGTATTATAACAAAACACGAGATTATTATTAAAAAACGTCAGCTTAACATTTTTTATTAAATTTATAGTTCAAATTTACATGAGATCTATTCAGTTGTTTTTAATTTTTCTGCATTGTGAAACACAGAAAAAAAATCTCTGTCATTTTTATTTGACAGCAATTGAAATTGACATAGTGAAAACCAAGCATTACCATGTAGAATAACAGTTTAAGTATATGTGATAAGGCTGTTTCTTACAATTAGTTTTTTTTTAAGATCATAGAACTAAAGACTCTTTCGCAGTTTGCTGATGAGTACGGAAGAACAATGACTCGGTCAACAATGTCATCATTACTCGTAATTAATAAATTGCGAACTTTTCCCCAAAATGTTTCGTCGAGTTCTGTTTCATCTTTGAACATACGTTTTTAGGCCATATAGCCAAAGACATCATAGCCAAAGAAATGAGCAACTTTGGAAATATTCCTGGGACCTTACTCTGTAATGCGATTCGAAAAGCAATGCTATTCGAAAATTTAATGCATTCCGAAAGTGAAATATCACTCTCTAACTCGTTCGCATGTGTGTAAATGCGAAACTTAGTTTATAGAGTACCATTTATTCGAATTCGAGCAAATTGACTTTCGAATCGCATTATATAGTAATGCCCCTGGGCTTTATGATATTTACTGCGTAAATATATCCTAGTTGTCTCGGCCTTTTTAACGCTGCATTCTTTAAATGGCTGCAATGTCCTTATTATAAAATTTTTAATGAGTTACTTATTTTGTAGTTTTTTCGAACAATCAGAGTCGGAGCTGGTCATCATTGTTTTATTTTAATAATCACAATTTTCTTGTCAAGCTTTGGCGGCCAGTTACTTAGCTATAAGTGTAAAATAACGATATGACATAAAAGAGTTTAAATAAATTTTTAAATAAAATAAACACGAAAAATCCATAAAAAATCCGTATAAGATCCGTAATCTTATTTTTTAATTAAAAAATCCGATATGATGGATAAATCCGTATGTCTGGCAATACTGGTTTACAGACACATGAGAACACTAAATTGATACAATTCTGGTTACATTACATACAACTTTTATGTAATGAACCGAGTGACAATTGGGCTATTCACAGTTTAAACGTAAATTAACAAAGCGTGTTTAGAGCATTTGTTATTTTTGCAACTGAGAGCACCTCAGTATGTGTCTGCCGTATTCAATAATTTTGTAACCCTGTTATATATGCTGTAGATAGGGCATAAAAATATGAGGCACAAAAAACACGTCCAAGGGCTACTTTTATTGACGCGTGTTTGCGTATTTGCGTTGTTTGCATGCAAAACAACAAGGAAAAATACGCTTACGTAAGTTGGCGTAAAAATAACAAATCGTAAATTAAACAGGCCTGCGTACTTAAACTGTGAATAGCCGAAATATAAAGTCAGGAGAAGAATACATATCACAAGTTCCAACATTTGGGAACTTATGAACAAATACAAATAAATAACACATCACATACAACTTTTATGTAATGAGCCGAGTGACAATATAAAGTCAGGAGAAGAAAACGTATCACAAACTCCAACATTTGGGAACTTATGAACAAATACAAAAAAATAACACATCACATACAACTTTTATGTAATGAGCCGAGTGACAATATAAAGTCAGGAGAAGAAAACATATCACAAACTCCAACATTTGGGAACTAATGAACAAATACAAATAAATAACACTTCATTACTTCTATCTTTTTTTAACAATACAGGGTGCGGCTAAAGTAACTATATGATTTGTTTTTTAAATAACTATTGAATGGAATGAAAAAAACAAAAAAATTTATGATAAAAAGAAAGTTTATTTTATGTTATTTTTTTACATTAATTATGAAAAATAATATCAGTTAAATGAGAACCGTTTGCTCTAACGCAAAAATGTGCTCTTTTTATGGCATTTTCCATAACTTTGTTGAGTATTTCTTGTGGTATACGATCAATTTCTTCTTGAATGTTGTCCTTTAGTTGCTGCAAGGTTTGGGGCTTATTCACATAAACTTTGTCTTTGAGATAGCCCCACAAGAAAAAATCCGGTGCAGTCAAATCTGGCGATCGTGGTGGCCATCTCAAATCGCCGTTTTTAGAAATTATCCGATTTGGAAATTGTTGTCTTAATAAGTCCATCGTTGCACGGGCTGTATGAGCTGTTGCACCATCTTGTTGAAACATATTGGCGTTTGGTGGCAATTGCGGAAATAAAAAATTTTGTAGCATTACTCTGTAACGTTCTCCATTTATTGTTTCACATACACCTTGATCGTTTTAAAAAAAAAAAAGACCGTTAACTTTTTGGGCGGTAATGCCACACCAAACGGTAACACGAATTGCCGAAGAGTGCGGTCAGAAAGCTGCAACTGGGAAGATCGTCTTCTCGTTGATGTCTCCGGATTTTCTTCGACGCTCTGTCGCACAGCATCAATATTTTCGGCCGATCTGCCAGTTCGAGGTCTGCCCGTACGTCTTGAATCTCCGACAGTCCCATATTCAGCAAAATTATTCACCAATGAACGAATGGTTGGACCCGTTGGAGCAGTTCTTACACCATAAAATCTTCTGTATGCACGTTGAGTATTAATTATCGAACGATGATTTTCAATGAATAGAAAAACAATCCTAGTTCTTTGCGCAATTGTATAGCGTTCCATTTTTAAATATTCTCCCAAGTTTAATTTCTGAAATAGGAAAAAAGAAAAAGTTAAATACTCGCAAGCAAAGAAGTTACAATTGTTTTACATCATATACTAACTTTAGCCGCACCCTGTATAAGTAGTCAAGTCTTTCACATTGGTGACGAGTTTTAAAATGGGTGAAAAACGAACACAAAAAAGCAGAACGAAAAAGTATTGATTTTTTGTTTCGAATTGGACGAATCTCGCATCTCTTCCAATTGTTCCCAAATCTAGCGATTTGCGAACTCACATTTCTTATGTGGTGTAAATTAGAAATGCTGTGTCTATGGCTAAAAACATCTAATAAATGCTCATGTGTGAAAATGTTGAGAGCTGAAATATGTTGAGGAAAACAGGAACCCTGTAGGAAAATTAACTAATTTAAAAGTAGTTGAAAAAGTAGTTTTTTGCCAACCACAACTAGTTGAAATTCTGACTTTTTTCCATAGAACGAACTAACATATTTTGTATGGCGATGTCCGCAAAATAAGTCAATTGACTCTCGTCTGCATATATTTTCAACTACTTGTTAAATTAGTTAAATTTAAATTATCTTTTTAATTACTTTAAAACAACCAATTGAAAACTATTTAATATTCATAATATACATAAATCATGCCAAAAAATCATGCCTGGTCGACACAAATAAATTCTGATATATAAAATCTGAAAGCAAAATGAAAACAAAGTTAAAAGTGAGCAGAGTTTTTTAATGAAAAATTGTGAAATGTCGTTCTTTGTGGTGTTTTAATTGATTTTAAAATAATTCAAAAGTGATTCATGCCAAACTTCATTGCCAGTTAATTCAAAAAAGGACTAGTAATTAAATTCAAGGAGCGCAACAGAATGACGCTGCGAGGGTAGATATAATTTAATTATTACTTTCTTTATTGGACTATTTCTGCTTCCAACAGGTGATAGTCTCAGAAGCTGGAGTAACTCTGCGCTTATATGCGAGCATGCATACCACGGAAGCAGTTTCCAAAAACGGGCACGCCACCGCCCGGGTACATGAGCGAAGGTGCCGATCCAATTGATCGGAATTGTGTGGATACTGCGCCAGTTGTTAGGCACGAGCCAGCTTTTTGATGCTTCATTTCAAAATATGAGCTAAGCAAGACTGTCAGCGGGATTTTCCACGCTTTGCAACTATCAATCATGGTCGATGGACACACCGATATTTTGCTTAGTGCTTCTTTCAAGTGTTACCTAATTGACAACAAAACTTATGAAATTTACACACATTTTTTAGGCTTCATGCAAAAAAATTACCCATGTCTTTTAAGACAATACGCCGTAGGTATTTTTCTGTGTGTAGCTTATTTAAAAAGGAACTTTAAGTTTCGAGTTCGAAAAGTTTTTGTGCAGCAACGTTTTGAGAGCAAACTATTTTTAAATGAAACTTATCTTATATAATCTCAAACCTCCACGTGGTGTTCCCTGGGCAACGGCAAACTGGCATCCGTCAGTTTGACGGCTAATTTGAGCGGCGGGTCACTCCATAGACCTTAAACATGGAATGTGCGCAGGGTTTGGGTCCCGTCACATTACTACTGCCCAATGAAAACTAATCCAGCCTCGGATAAGAACCCCAATTACGTTGACGACCATCGCAAACGAAAAACGGACAATGATTTACGGATATGCACCTGGAATGTCTGAACCCTTTATAGGGAAGGTGCCATTATCCAACTGGCGGAAGCCCTCAAAACAATAAAGGCTGACATCACCGCCATCCAGGAAATGTGATGGAAAGGGCAAGGCTGCTCTAAACAATCACACTGTGATATCTACTACAGCTGCCATGCGGAGAAATGCGAATTTGGATGTGGATTCGTTGTTAGCAGGAAACTACTCCCCCTTGTTTCCCGGTTCACACCTGTGAACGAAAGATTGGCCACGATCCGCATAAAGGCAAAATTTTTCTCCATCAGCCTTATTTGCGCGCACGCCCCGACGGAGGAAAGGACGAAGCCGTCAAAGACGCTTTCTACGCTAGTCTTGAGGACGTATATGACCACCTTCCGGTCCATGACGTGAAAATAGTCCTCGGCGATTTTAATGCGAAAGTCGGAAGGGAAGGCATCTTTGGCCCCACTGTCGGTCAGTTCAGTCTTCATGAGACCTCCACGAACAACGGTCTAAGACTGATCGACTTCGCCGCGGCGCGAAACATGGTAGTTAGTAGCACCAGATTTAAGCACCTCGACATCCAAAAGGCCACCTGGCTGTCCCCGGATCAAAAAACGCGAAACCAAATTGATCATGTTGTAATCGACGGAAGGCATGTCCCTAGTGTTCTAGATGTGCGTACATTTCGGAGGGTCAACATTGACTCCGACCATTATCTCGTTGCAGCCAAGATCCGCATGCGATTATGCAATGCGAAGAACATACGCACAGGAATGCAACGAAAGCTAGATGTCGCTAAGCTGCAATTACAACGGACTGCCGAAGCCTATTCCGCTCAACTCTCGGTTAAGCTCAACCAACCAACTTCTGGACCCGACGACGCCGGCGGACTTTGGGCGCATATATCCCACTCCATGCGTGCTGCCGCTGAAGAAGCCATTGGTTTCCGGCGCCCGCAACCTCGGAACGAATGGTATGATCAGGAGTGTCACATTGCGAGTGCAGTAAAAAACGCCGCATATAGAAAAACGCTGCAGTCAGCTAAAACGCGAGCCGTGCGAGAAAACTACCGCGAAAAGAGGAAGGAAGAGAGGCGCCTTTTCAGACGCAAGAAAAGAGAGCAGGAAAAGCGTGAGCGTGATTAACTAGACGTATAGCAGGGCAAGAAGGATGCACGGAAATTCTATCAACAGGTTAAGCGTCTAACCCAAGGTTTCAAGCCCGGAGCATCCACTTGTAGAGACAAAAATGGAGATCTGAATACGGATACGCAGTGTGTGCTGAGATTGTGGAGACGGCACTTCTCCAATTTACTTACTGGCAACGATTCCACCAATGCCGCCCATGGAGAGCGCAGTTCAGAGCTACCAATCAACAATGACGGAGTGGAAGTATCACCACCTAGCCATGAAGAGGTTCGAGTTGCTATCCAACGACTCAAAAACAATAAAGCAGCGGGTGCTGACGGCCTGTCAGCTGAAATGTTTAAGACCGGCGGCGATGAATTGATAAGGCGCATGCATCAGCTCATCAGCAAAATATGGCTAGCAGAAAGCATGCCCGACGATTGGGACCTCAGCGTACTGTGCCCTATACTTAAGAAAGGAGACCCAACGATCTGCGCAAGTTATAGAGGTATCAGTCTTATTTCCATCGCATATAAGGTTATCTCAAGCGTACTGTGTGAAAGATTAAAGCCGATTACAAAAACACTGATTGGACCTTAACAGTGTGGCTTTCGACCTGGTAAGTCCACCATAGACCAGATTTTCACGCTACGACAAATCCTGGACAAAACTCACGATAGTCAAATTGACACACACCATCTCTTTGTCGATTTTAAAGCTGCGTTCGATAGCCCGAGAAGTGATTGCCTATACGCAACAATGTCTGAGTTCGGTATACCTGCAAAGTTGATTAGACTTTGCAGAATGACGTTGAGCAACACACGCAGCTCCGTCATGGTAGGAAATGACCTCTCCAAAACCTTCAATACCGAAAGAGGTTTCAGGCAAGGCGATCCACTGTCTTGCGATCTCTTTAACATCATCATGGAGGGAATCGTACGAAAGGCCGGTGTGCATCGTAATGGCGCCATTTCTACAAAGGCGTCCAGCTCCTTGCGTACGCTGATAATATTGATATTGTCGGCAGAACCAAGAGAGATGTTACCGCTGCTTTCGCCGCTATCGAAAAGGAATCAGCCAAAGTGGGTTTGACGATAAATGAGGGCAAAACAAAATATATGCTGTCTACAAACAAGGGAGCTCGGCGCTTAGACTCCCACGTTTCATCCGGCAGCTATAACTTTGAAGTAGTCAAGGAGTTCGTTTACCTTGGCACCGCCATTAATACCAAAAACGAAATCAGATTGGAGATAAAGCGAAGAACACTAATTGCTAATAGGTGCTACTACGGGCTCAGTAAGCAACTTAGTTCCAGAGCCCTCACTCAATCGACAAAACTAACACTCTACAAGACGCTCGTTCTACCTGTGCTGCTTTATGGCGCTGAAGCATGGGTAGTTTCGCAAACTGACGCAGCCGCTCTGGGGATGTTCGAGAGAAAAGCTCTTCGCAAAATCTTCGGTCCTGTTCGAGTCGGCGATGACTATCGCATCCGAATGAACCACGAGCTGTATGAGCTCTACGATGACATTGACGTAGTTCGGCGTATAACTGTGCAGCGACTACGCTGGCTGGGTCATGTCCATCGTATGAACGACGAAGCTCCAGCGAAAAAGGTGCTCGAGGCGAGGGTCGCTGGTCAACGACGACGAGGGAGACCATGCATCCGATGGATGGACCAGGCTGAGGAAGCCCTAACCGCACTCGGTGTATCCGATTGGAGAAGGCGCGCGCAAAGCAGAGGCGCCTGGCGAGAGCTGATGAGGTCGGTTGAAACCCGGACACGGGTTGTTACGACCAACTAAGTAAGTAAGTAATCTGAAGTACGGTTTTTTGATTTTCATTAACGCCATCAAGCGACAGACTAAAGAAAAGTACTATATAATATCCTAGAGAAGCGAAAATGAGGCAAACTATAACAATAAAGCAAGAGAAGTGAGGAAAACATTATTACATTTGTAAAATTGTAAAAGAAAAAAGAATTAATAAAATTATATAAGAAAAAAGATAAATCTAAAATATTATATAACGGCAGCCAAACCATCACCATGTACTGCTTTTTCCAGATCTTTCAAACTTTTGATGATAATTCCTTTCGCATTACAAAACCAAAACCGCAGAACCATCTTAAATGGTTTTTGAATTTAAAAAAATTTTGATAACTTTTGTGACATTTGTTATACTGACATAAGTAATTGTATGATACAGGAGTTTTGTGAATAATTTTTAAATGATATAAAAAATCCTTATATCCTTATATCAGAAACGTCTGACTACAAATTGAGCAAATATGTATGGGGGTTTTTCACTTTTTTCACTTGACATTTTTTATTTTGTTTATAATATTTTGAACTTTTGCAATTTTTTCTGTGTATGAAATATCGTATATAAATTCTTGCAAAAAACCCCATACATATTTGCTCAAAGCGGAGTATTTCAAGTCAAAGATAAAAGCAATTTTAATTACGACGTCTACAGCACGCAAAAGAGTTTCCACTTTATACGTGATATCATTAAAAACAACAATAATTTCTGAGATTTGTTATATTCTGAGGAAAGTTGTGAACCAACCACTTTTTCTTGGCTCCGAATTCGGCAGCATCCATTAAAACTTCAAAACCTTCATCACCTTTCATTTCCTTAGTGACCTTGTACAATTTTGAAGTTGGACTGCCGAAATGCTTTCTTTTGTTTCTTTGGTTGTAATACCGATCATACAGTTTTCCAGATGCGTTCTTTATTTTTGTACGCGGTATGTAGTACGTCGCCTCACTTCCGGTAGGCAGAAGTTTAAATATAGCCGCTGCTACATTTTCCATAGTCTTCGCGTCCATTTTAATACCATTTAAAATGTAGTTGTCTACAATTATTCTAACTATGGATGTCTGATCCTTATCATTCAGTGAGTTGCTAGCTCGATATTTAGCAATAATGTCCTTCCCATCTACGGTTTCTGCAAAATTTCTTCCAGGTTAATTTCAGAACCTGGTGTTGAAGAGGAGTTTATCCATTCATGAATGCTATTGGCATCCGACAGTGTTCGATCAGAAGCAGTAGTAAATAACGGTTCATACTGTTAAAAGGAAAATTCAAGAAGAAAACATTAAGGTGACCATTTTTTACAAAACATATTTTGTAGCTACCGTAGGCTACAATTATTATATCTTGAAATTAAAACTGATTTTAAGTTTCTTCAAAATGAGCTATTATATATGAAAATTTGATGAAGATCGTATTAAAATAAGTCTTAATAAATAAAATCTAAAAAAGTATTTCTGTTTTCGATTCGAAATCATATTACCAGGGCTGCCAAGATATTTGTCCCTCATTTTAGTGTAAAAAAAACGTCAAAAATCTAATAATTCCATTTTCACTACTGAAGTAGTGGTAAAGTTCCAGTGAAATTTTGTACAGAAATCTGCTTTTTTTAATTTATTGAAGTTATTGAAAGGTCGCCGGAGGCGTCTACAATTTGCGACTAAAAATGTTTGTTTGACTTAAAGACATACATTATTTTTTTCGCTCCACTTTTGGAGGTGGTATCTAAAAGATATTTTTTCCCCACTTATGCTTCTTGAATTGAATATTTCACAAATATCCTCTGAATTTAACATTTTCAACCTCTGTAAAGTGTTTACGCAACGAGCCAGGACCATATGTATGGCTTCCCATGAAAGATCCCTCGTTTGCAATAAATCAAGTATCTCAGTGTGCTCAGAATCTTCTGTGTTTTCAATTATCACCTCGTGGAAAAAATCAAGTGAAGTGTCCAGTTCCGTTTCCATGATTTATTTTCGACTGAAAAAATAGAAATTAAAAAAAAAAACTCAATATAAAAATAAAAATTGTTTTCATTACTTTACTATTTAATTTTATTGCTTTACTTTTTTATATCGTAATTTATTATATATCTTTTATTATATACTATTTTATATTATACTAGCAAATGCCCTTTTCATTAAATTTAAACCTTTGCTTTGATTATTTGGGCCAATTTCAATTTTTATTAAAAACAAAAATTCAATTTTATCTCCCAACGTTTCGTCAATTTTTTGTTGACATCTTCAGGGGAATTTTTAATTAATTCTAGAAAACACAATAATTTTTGGTTTTAACAAACATTTAAACAATTGGAAATTTACATTAACTTACTTAATTACATTATATAAACACAAAAATTGTTTAAAAATAAACATTAAACGTTAAAAATTAACACAAAAAATTAAAACTCTTAAGCATCTACTTGTCCAGTGCAACTGCATAGTTATTGTTTATATTGTCAGTATCTTCTTTAAAGTTAACAGCTCTGTCGCCTTTGTGCTGTATTCGTAAACTTTCCAGTGTCAATCTTTTGTTTGTTTTGTTTTCTACGTCTAATATTTTAACAGCATCAATATCAGCTGTGTGGCCTGTCGTCAATATATGTTGTGCTAACGCTGTTGTTGTTTTTTTGTTTCGTATGCCCAGCTTGTGTTCTGTCATTCTTGTTTTTAGCGCTCTTTTTGTTGTTCCTATGTATATTTTGTTCCAATTTTCGTGCTCTGTGCCTTTGCATTGTATTTCATATACGACATTGCTCTTTTCATCGTTCTCTATTCTTGTTTTAGTTTTCGTGAATATTCGGTTTAAAGTCGCGTTCCATCTGTATGCAAATATTGTGTTTTTCGTTCTCATTATTGTTCGTATGTGTGTGTTACTTGTATGTTTTGGTATGTATGTGATGGCGTGGTACTTTTTGTTAACTTGTTGAGTGTTGCCAGATTGAGTTTTGTGTTCTGTTGTTTGCGGGTTTTGTTTGTTTTAGAGTAAGGTTAGAATAAATACCTTATTTATTATGTTCGTTACAGTGTTGATTTTTTGTTGCATAGGTTGCGTTGAGTGGATATTTATGAGCCTACCTGAAGAAGTCGGTTTTGTGAACTATTCAAAAATTATTTTGTTATTTTTTCTATGTAATTTAACGTCCAAGTATGCGATATTTCCGTTCTGTTCCATTTCAGAAGTAAATTGTATGTTTTTGTGGTAGTTGTTCAGTGTTTTTAGAATAACGTCCAGGTCTTTTTTTTTTACTATGCCTAAAATGTCGTCTACATATTTACATATAAATGATATGTGTATGTCCATATTTTTAAGGTTTTCAATAGCGTCGTCTAGTAAGTTGTCCATAATAATGTCAGCTAAAGAATTGCCCATAGGCGTACCATAAATTTGATAGTAAACTAAGTTGTCAAAAATAAAGTAATTGTTGTCTTTTAGGCAAAATTCTAATATATTTAGAAAATATTGTCGTGGTATCATTGTTGAATTTTTTATGATGTCCCACTGGTTCATGATATTCTTTGTGGCTAAATGTGTTGGGATGTTAGTAAATAAAGATACCATATAAAAAGATGCTATTATGTTATCCTCTGTCAATTTGAAGTCTCTTAGTTTTTCTTTCAGTTGTAATGCGTTTTTTATATTGTATTTGTCCGATATTAAGTTTTTTAGAATTTGTCCAACATGCTTCGCGAGGTTATAACATGGGACGTTTATCGACATGGGACATCTGTTTTATTTTTTTTCGGTAGACCATAGAGACGTGGTGCAGTAGCGGACGGACATGTCAGTTGGAGTTTTTTGTATGTGTCGATGTAGTTTTGTTTGTGGAGGTAATTGACGATTGTGTTGTTCTTTTTTTGTAGTTTATTGGTCGGGTCAGTTCTTTCTGTTTTGTAAGTGCTTTTGTCTTGTAACAGTTCATTAATTTTATGCATATATTCATGTTTGTCCATCACTACAGTTTTGTTACCTTTGTCAGCCTGTGTTATTATTATTTTGTTTGCATAGTGTTTAATAAAGTTTTTGGTCTCCTCATACGTTTTCAGGACAAATTTTTCTTTTGTCGTGTTTCTAATCCTATTTTTGAAAGATATAATTTTATTCGCTGCTGTCGATCTGGCAATGTTTTTTCCCCTGTCGTCTTCTATTGTTTGAATATGTTGTTCAAGATCAGCGATTACATGTATTGGTGAGAAGTTCGTTTTTGTGTTAGGTAAAGTAAATTTACGTCCAAGTGAGAGTAGCCACTTGCTGTCTGTTGGGAATGTTATCGTCGTTTTATTCACAAACCAATCTTCGTTAATGGTTAGTCCCATGGTGTAAGAAAACCAGGTGGTAGCGAATTGTTCACCTCTCTCACAAAAATTGTCCCCGCATCTGTCAAAAACAGCAGAAATAAATGGCTGCGTTCAGCAGGTATAACCATGTTTCAATCATTGGCTGCACTCAGCGGAAAATTTGCTACGTAGATGTTGAACAACTTTCGGGCTGAATGGTATGTTGCATAAAGTGGTCGCGCAACATGTTCCCTAAGCGGTCGCCATCTTAGGTAGCGAAAATATTTTATGCTACTTCAGTTGAGCGGCTTACGCTTACTTTATTTTGACAGATAAATATACCAAATATTAAATTTATTGATTACTAAATTATTAAATTGCTTAGTAGTGCTTTTAATTAAAACTATTTGTTTGAAACGTGTGCACACAGAACATAAAAAAAATAAATTTGAGACAAAAAGCATTTATTGTCGAACAGCTGTTTGCCGTTTGACGTTTCGAAAAAAAAATAGTTCAGCAGAAAGTATCACTTTATGTTGCAGTTTCCAAGTTGCAAGTAGTGCGGTCGCGTGTGTTAAATTTGTGATAGCTTGAGTGAAAATATTATTAAAACAGTGTAATAACAACTTTCAAATGTGAAAGAAGTCTTAAATTGGAAAAAAAAAACCTGTAAAAATGTTAACCTAAAATCGACTGCGAAACATGAACATAAAGAAACTTGAGATGAACAGCTGATTTTGACATCTAGCCCGCTTTATTCTGCTTTCTAGTTCATTCCTCTCCGAGTCGGGCCTATCTTATAATTCTGTCATGACTTTATACTACTTCGCTACCTGAGCGCTCTTTCGGATAGAATGCAGCCATTATAAGGTTATCCAGATATTTGACATACCCTTATTTTATGTAAACAAAAGACACAGTAAGATATTATCGTAGACGTAGAATTTTTTGTTTGCTATATTTTTTGATAAATTTATTTCAATCTTAGGTTTAATAAATGGAAATAAATGTTTTTAATGTGTAATAAGTATAAAATTAGTTCAGTAAATAATTCGAATTTACTATGATATTTAAAGAATCAATAGAGTTATCATAGCACAATGACCATGCGCATTCTCTGTATATGTAAACATGCTTAGTAGTAATACAAATTTTTGTAGCTACCCTATAGGAACAAACTAACTTGTTTTTGAAAACAACTAATTAAAAAACTAATTTAAAGTATACGAGTACTTGTATATGAGCTACTTTGATTTATATTAAAACGGCATCCACTGCAATTCTAAATAGTTTTTATTGCATTATATATAAATTAATTGAAATACTACTTAAAAACAAGTGATTGATAAACTACTTTGAATTATATTAAGGCGGCAACTACTCTGATTTTGACATCTTTTAATTGCAAATTTTTATTAGATTACAAGTTTATATATATTTAACCATGTTATTTCATCAAATATTATTAACTTTAGACCATGAGTAATAGTATTCAATTGGTTTTTTTAAAGTAATTAAAAAAAATAATTTAAATATAACTAATTTAACAAGTAGTTGAAAATATATGCAGACGAAAGTCAATTGACTTATTTAGCGGACATCACTATACAAAATATGTTAGTTCGTTCTATGGAAAAAAAGTCAGTATTTCAACTAGTTGTGGTTGACAAAAAACTACTTTATCAAGTACTTGTTAATTAGTTGATTTTCCTACAGGGTACATACTGGCTCTACAGCACATCTCTATAATACATCTACATTGTTTTTTGTATTTATCTCGCTGAAGATAAACAAAAACAATAACAAACGATAAAAATTAAAGCAGCTGATACGAGTATGCATATATAACATAAATGTAAATTTTACATACGTATTAATAACAACAACAATACAAGCCGTTACTGAGAAATATTCGCAAAATAATTTATTCCAAGAAACAACACGATGTTGCGTTCGTGATTTCGGCACGAACAAAAGCAACAACCATAAGAACGTCAGCAGCAACTGAAGCATCAATGCATGATTTTTTTTCTAATGATATAGATATAAGATAAAACTGATTTTTGACGCATATTTTATCTTTGTAAGATGAATATTAAAGGCTGTAAGTATATTCCAAAGTCTCCTCCAAAAACGTTATGATGTGCTTGAAAAAATTTGTGGAAAGACTCCCAAAAATGACAAACGTGCTGTAAGACGTAATTCTACGTCAAAAATATTTTTACGTTCTTGAAAAAATTACAATGGTTATATCACGAAACCCTTAGAAGACATATTAACACAACCATTAACTATAAAATATAGTTTTATATATAATATAAAAAAAAAGTTCTGCGTTGACTGAACAAAACTAGCTATCTTTTGTCAAAAGAGGAAAAAAGTATTTGATTTTCCCAAATACAAATGTAAAAATCCATTATTCCAATAAATTTTACATATAAACTGACTATATAAATTTAACTTATTTTTACTCAAATATAAAAAAAAAACATATATGTAACAAAAATATTCATACAAACCCTGTATGAAATGTGTACAACATTCAGAAGTTTTATTTTTCCAATATTATTTTACGTCTAAAATGTGACCATAACATTTTTAAAGCTCATAATATTTTGGTTCAACACAAGCAAGTATTTCAAAAAGTAGTAGTCAAATGTATCTTTTGTAGTGCACTCCACATTTAAACATTTATTTAATTATTATTCACATTTAATATTAATATACATTTAATATCATAAACTAAAATTAGCTATGTTAGGCACTTAAACATTTATTTTATTGAACATTGAACTTTTTACATGTCATTGCACTCGCGCACTTATCTATTTATAACGCACATTGAGCTCTTTTATATTATTGTATTTTTCTTGTATTCACGCACTTATATAATTCTCAAAACAAACATTGAACATGTTTATGTTGTTGCACACACACACTTTATATAAACAGCGCACACTTTATTTATGCATTGTCTAATCGCTGTTTCTTTTTCTTTTACACTTGTTAATTATGTTACGCACTATATGCAAAGCATGAACATATGTTTTTTTTTTATTTATATTTATTTTGTTTGGCTGTTAGAATTTTACACATAAATATTAACTACTATTGTATTTAATATTAAGTATGAAAAAGTCCTGTTAACTAAGTATAAAAGAAGAACATTTTTGAAAATAAAATTATTACTATTTTTATTTTTTTATTACTTTAACTTTTGTTGCCAACCAATTTTGGACCACGGCACAAAGTTATTTTTTTTTTAAAAAACAGGCCAACGGCGTTTTTAAGCGCTGGCGTAAAACATTATTGATATTTTTTTTTTTCTCTCGCGCCCGAAGTAACACCACACTTTATTGGTTTGTACTATGAAAAAGTATGATATTTCGGCAACTGCGTGATTTTTATGTCTTTACAAAATTGTTGTTTTGATCTCCTCTTCAAATAAGAGTATACATTCTTGTGAGCAAGGTTTATTAATACAGGTTAAGTCACTTGAGAGAAGCTCGATCGAACTGTCAGAATGGATAAAAGGAAATCAAGAAAAAAAAACCTGAATCTGTACAATTTTTAGCTAACAGCTACCTTGACAGTTCGAGCAAAGGCAGAAAAAGAGTGCTTTTCTCTCAAGTGACTTAACCTATATTAATGAACATTGCTTGTGAGTAGACGTCAAATATCTGGACAACAGTATAATAATTGAATCATGCGACAATGTTGTTGTCGTCGTTAATGTGTTTAAGCTATTATTCTTGTGAGTTGACGTGAAATATCTGAACAACCTAATAATAATTGAATAATGGGTACAACATGTTGTGTCTCTGATCAGGTATCAGTTTACGTTCCTTTTTCATTTCTGTGAACACAATTGTTTTAAAAGTGATCAAATAGGGGGAAAACTGTGTTTTCTCGTTATATTTTGCATTATTTATTTCATTTGTTATAAAAGCACACTTATTCTAAAAAAGCCAAATTTTTAACTGGGAATACTCAATACGTTGAGCAAATGTATCAAAAATATAAAGTGCGGCGAAAGACAGACATTTTCACATGTTGTGATTAGACACTGATATTTTTTTCGTTCAGCAGACACACAAAAGTTGTTTTTTTTTTAGTTTTGTTTTTGAGCTCTTCAATTTTCTCGTCGTGTGTTTGGTTCGTGTTGTTGGCGATTTGTTTGTATATGTGCACTTGTCTCGATGTGAATTCTGTGTAGTCTTCCTCGTTCAAAGTTGTATTCATTTTTAGTTCCACATGGAAAATGCAATTGGTTGTATTCTTGATATTTATGATATTTAGGAGACTAACTCCTTGAATTAACACTATGATGGGCATTCTCTGCTGCGAATGCAGAAACATTCAGTCACATTAGTATTTTTAATAAGTTCACCAATATTTATATCAATGAGTTCGAAAAGCTATCTACAAATTGATTATCTTAGTATCCGAATGACTTAGAAGACACGCTCCATGGAGTATTCGTTAATTTAAAAAGTTTTCTTGCAAGAAGAGAAACAACATATAAGTTTTACATCAAAAACAAATAATATTTTGCATATACATGACCTTTGCGATGTTAAGGGTGTAACTGAAGTTTTAATTCGGGCAATACTTTTTTGGCAAGCTTAAAGTTCAAAATCGATGACAGCTGTCAACAAAAAGCATGGAGGTTTAGTCATAGGGAAATTCACGGTCGAGCAACGCGTATAAATTGTGCTCACTAGGTAGGAAAGAAAATAGCAAGTTGAATAAAATTTGTGTGTGTTGAAATAAATTTGTCTTTTTTGGTGTGTCAAATAGACGATGAAATTTTGACAATTACAAATTTTGGCGTTCAACATTTCGGCCGTGTTTTAGAGCATTTTTAATGGTAATATGCAAAAAAACCATTTTTGATTTCTATTTATATGTCGCTCACAACGTTATTCGCGTCTACGCTTCATATACTGCTAGCTTAGCTTATGCTATGCGGCTGCAGCAACCTAGTAAAGGGTGTCAATAAATTAAATTATGAATCAAGTGCTCAAACTATGATTCGAGTGCCATGACCGATTGGATTGGATTGGATTGATTGGATTGGAATCACGTGGAAATTGTTGTACAGCGGAGCGGATGTATGATGTAGCCGTGCATCATTGCAATAGCCTTTTCCCATTTGCATGCACCAGCAGTTCCGCGATATCCACGTGAGTGTGCCATCATTCTTTGTTGTCTTCCATTTGCAATATTTTCACAGCACTCGGATTGCCCTTGGTTGGTACTCGCTTAAAACAAAAGGAGCAACACTTTTAAGGCACAATTTATTTTAAAATATATTTAACTGGAAATAAAAGGAACAACTAAAGCATCTCGCGTTAAAAGACACAATTTATCATCAACTTTACTGCACAGAACTAAACACATAAAAATGCAGCTTTCACAAAAACTCACAGTTAAAAATTATATTAGTTTTTATTTATTCTGGTTTTATCTTTACGTTAAAAGAACGATAGTATCCTATGTATATTATAGGTACATAATAAGCTTTCTACAGCTAAAAAATTTTTAAATTTTGTTTTATTTACGTGAGAAAGCACCGCTGCATTATTTCTAGAAATATTGACAAATTGAAGCTTTGATCCGGCAAGTTATTTAAATTCTTTGGATTGTACTTCTTTGGACTTTCTTTGTTGACTTCCACTTGGTCTTTTTAGTTTAGCAATTTGATTTAACATATTAAGAGCAAACTATAATACAGAGTTCACACACATGACACTGTTCTTAAAAAAATTCTTTTTGGAAATGCACATGATATAAAGAGAAACAGAACTTCGGTTGACATACATTTTTAGCTCAAAAGCATAAATTTTTTCTTTAAAAATCTTGTATTAAGCCTACAGTTCAGTGCCTCTTAGACAACAAAAGTTTCTGAATACGAAGCTTTTATATAAGGGTTTTTTTTTTAGAGATGTACAACTTTTTTCAAATAAGATACGGGAAAATTAATGGAATGTCCAATATTTTGGCTTTAGCAGATCAAATTTGATGGCATTTAGCGTTTGAACACAATTTCAGGCATATGGCCACCGCCACTGCATCTTATGAAGATCATCCTGTTGGTCCAATTTTATCCCACCAAGTCTTATCTTACCAATACCATGCCGAATGTTGGTTTCCAACTGCAATAATTGTTCGCAGATAATTGATCGTGATAAATCAATTGCGTGTATATTTTGTGCTACAAAGTACCATATAAATTGCATCGAAATAGACGATGAATTGTTATTGAAAAAACTTATTGATTGTGTAAACACCAATGCTCCAAAGCTCAAATTGTATTGTGGCCAGTGACTCTATATTTAGTATGCTCTTAAAATTGAGTTCTTATGTAAATGAGTTAAAAGCTAAAGTAGAAAAAATATCAGTTGAAAATAAACAATGATCTGTTGCCGGTAGAGAACGATCTTTCAAGCTGAAAAATTTCGATGCTTGAACATTTCGATCTTTCAAACTTACGAAACAAAAACGATTGAAATAATGAAAGAACGATTGAGCGTCTGTTTTGTTTTTCGTTTGCTGTTACTAGCAAAACTCCCTTACCCCGGTAGCAATCTTGACGCGATGTAGGGGCTTAAGTTGCAGAGACACAATGGCTATGCTGGCGGGAGATGTCCCTCCCTGTTGGGTCAGATAGACTCTGTGGAGCAGCGAACCAAAGGCTACCCCCCCCCTAACCCAGGGTGTCACGCGATACCGTGCCCATTGGGTGGTTTGCAGTCAGGAGACATCTGAGTGATGTAAAATTGGGTGTATGAATTGAGGTGTATACAAAACGAATACACATATATTCGATGGTTTATTTGTTGTTTTAACAAGAGCTATAGGCACTTCTTCCATGGTAAGTGAATATAAATTTCATGCCTGGATTGAAGTTGCCAGTCATGAGTAATTTAGTGCTCTAATTGGACACGGCCAAATATAAAAACCATATGAGTTTTTTGCCTCATTGCTGGGATGTTGTGGAGCTTCTTTGACGGGACCGAGTTGCCCAGGTGACTATCATGGGTTGGCCCTTCGGGGAGACTCGTGCTGGTTGTGGTTGTGTATATGCTACACAGGTCTAAATTGACTGGCGGGGTCGCGCAATGGTACGACCGGGCTGGCATACCTGCTTAGTATGCAAAAGATTGGATAGGTCTTGTCTCCACCAGTGGATGGATGGAAGTACGTCGCTACGGAAGTCTAAACTGGTACTACTATTGGAAGCTTGCTTTCGGTAGTAGGGCACTGGGTGATGCTTATTATACCCTAGGTCTTTGATGACTTTTGCACTTAAGGCTACAAGCCAGGTGTGCAAAGAAAATATCGAATCCCTTCTGTACTCGAACGGTGCCTTCTTGATACCTGGCCGCCTCAAGAAGTAACTGTGGCCTTACCATGGTATGAGGGCTCTGGCATGGTCGACCACCCTTTCCCAGCCATAATTAGAGACTGCGAAGCTTTTGTCCTCGGACACGAGCCACCGGTCAACCACAAAAATGAGCAAAAACAACAAAATTGAAGACTTGCGGGGAATCACCGCAAGCAAAGCAGCAGACCTCATGGAGCAAAGAGCCCAAGATGAAGGTCACAGGCGGGGCACCAACCCGTGGAGATTACCTCCAGCTAGAGTGCCAACCAACTCACGCAGTAGGGATCAAGTGGAGCAAAGAATCCGCACTGACGATCACAGGCACTGCAGAACGCAGATCTCGAACGAGCCGTACGGCGGTGGTCAAGTGGAGCACAACATCCACAAAGAGGACCACAGGCCAAGTACCAGCAACCGGAGATCAAGCACGAGCCCCAGTAAGACGCGCACATCGCTAACAAGCGAGCACCGAAGTAAGGCGTCTGCTCAAAGAAGAATCCCCAGCACCGAAACCGCGTCCACATCGAGGAGACGACCAGGGCATAATAGGGAAGGAAGTCCGGCTGAGGGGCGTAGAAATAGGCCCTTCGCTAATAAACGCCGCACTGTACACCTTCCTATGCGTGGGGAACCAGGAGGGCTAGACGACCCACTAAGAGTCGGCCTAAGTGGAGCAGGCACTAGATGGTACCTGAGGTATCTGGAGCAGGGCATGGCACCCGAAGCAGCTCGTGAAAAAGCACTAGAGCATCGGGGCAACACCCGACAACCAGAGGCACAGAAGAGGAGCAGCAGCGAAATAACCCCTCCTCTTCGGCCAGAACTTAAAAAAGTCAGGATTGCACCTGAAAGCAAGAGCAGTTCAGAGCCTGGGGCAAAGAGACCCGCGAGTGAAATGCAGAAAGCTAGGACCAGCTACGCCAGCGTAGCCAAAGGCATAACAATTGCGGTCCTACCAAAGGAATATCCCCGGCAAATGTTAAGTTCGGAAGAGCTCTCGGAGCTAGAAGAAGCTATTCTTAGCGAAGTAGTGAAGGGCTGGGCCACCAAACTACAGTTTGAGGGAATCCACTTCCGGCCAGGCTTGCTACTGGTCGATTGTGCGAACACCTCGACAGCAGAATGGCTACAAGCAGTCGCACCAAAGCTTGAGCAGTGGAAAGGGCTCGAACTTCGGGCGTGTCCAGGGGAAGAGGTTCCCAAAGGACACACCATACGAATGTTCTTGCCAAGAAGTTCCAGCAAAGAACTCAGCCGATCGATGGGACTCATTGCCGCCCAAAATGAAGGCCTCAACACCGAGGCCTGGAAGATCCCAAGCTGTAAGGATGAGGGTAGCGGATCGATGCTCGCGCTATCAATAGATAGAGAATCACTCGAGACTATAAAGTCTAGGGGCTCCTCTATTAGCTTCCGCTTTGGAACAATTCCGGTGATGGGCACAAAACCCGCCCCAACGACCAGTTCAACCACAGCAGCAGCCTTAAGTGAGGCCACTGACACAGCGCCACCAGCACAGCAACCTGTGGAAGCTGCCACGGAGAACCCCGCCTCCGCCGTCTCTGTAATTGTGGCAACCTCTACCGTAGACCAGGCAGAGGGCATCGACCTCGCCGCTCTCTCGATTGGGACTTGCCACGAACCTCCGATAAAGGAAGTAGTAATGCTGCCTGAAGAAGAACGGGGCAACAGCCCCGCACTATGATGCACATCACAAAAGTCAGCACGAAATTCGCCCAGGTTAACCTCCATCACGCGAAAGCTGCATCAGCAGTAATCGCCCGGAGGTTCGCCACAGAACAATTGGGCTTCGTGCTGATTCAAGAACCCTGGTGCTACAGGGGCCAGATTAGAGGCCTCTTTTGTAAAGAGAGTCAGGTAACTTGGGATCATAGAACAAATGACCCCAGAGCATGTATCCTTATGCAGAAAAATACTAATTATATTTGTCTTTCAGAATTTATGACGCGGGATCTGGCTGTCATCGAAACAAAAATCGAGACCAACGGCATACACCGCGCCATTGTAATTGCATCCGCATACTTCCCGGGAGATAACACCAGCATCCCCACAGCGGAGACAAAACGACTAGTGGAGCACTGTAGGAAAAACAACCTTCCACTTTTAGTCGGCTGCGACGCCAATACACACCACACCATCTGGGGAAGCACAGACGACAACACCAGAGGTGAGTACCTCCTAGAATATATATTAAGTAACAACCTAGAATTCTTCAATGTGGGGGTAACACCTACTTTTGTAACTAGGGCCAGAGAAGAGGTCTTAGATCTCACTATAGGAAGCCCATATGTTGGGAGTATGATTAGGGATTGGAAGGTATCACCGGAACCATCAATGTCTGACCATAGAATAATAGAGTTTAGACTTGGGGCAAAGTGCCAAGAGACAGTACCCAGAAGGAACCCTAAGAATACAAATTGGGATACATATACCAGTTTATTGAAAGAAAACCTACAAAATGTAAAATCTAGGAGCAAAATCAGCAACATCCTTGAACTTGAATGTTATGTAGAGCAGGTCAACAATGCAGTATGTAATGCCTACGAAACTAGTTGTCCTCTAGGAAATAAGGCAAGAACAAAACATACTCCGTGGTGGAGCGCCGAACTGACCAGGCTCCGGAAAAATGTGCGATGCAGCTTCAACACTGCAAAGCGCACCGGAGAATGGCATAACTACACGGTGGCTCTAACTGAGTATAACAAAGAAATCAGGAAAGTTAAAAGACAAAGCTTTAGAACCTTCTGCGAAGAAATATCCTCCACGCCAGCTGCAGCCAGGATCCATAAAGCAATGGCCAAAGGCAGAGTGGAGACAAATATGTCACTTCTCTTACCAGACGGAAGCTATACGCTTAAAGAAGAGCAACGGGTCAGCCACCTGCTAGAAACTCACTTCCCAGGTAGCACACAAATTAGTGAATGTGAGGCGGCAGGAAGGCTGACAGCTCCAAACCAAGAGGAATGGAAACTTGCCACAAGCATTTGCACGAAGGCTCGTCTGGAATGGGCCCTAAGAACCTTTCAACCATTCAAATAAGCAGGGGTAGACGGTATCCTTCCAGCACTACTGCAAAAAGGTGCAGAGACAATACTACCCCATCTAGTTAAAATAACTAAAAGCAGCCTTGCGCTGGGCTATATCCCAAGAAAATGGAGAAGGTCTATAGTCACCTTCATACCAAAAGTAGGGAAAAAGGACTACACGCTACCTAAATCCTTCAGACCAATCAGCCTCACATCCTTTGTTCTTAAAACAATGGAAAAGGTGATAGACAACTATCTAAGAACTGAGATTCTGGAGAAAGCGCCAATGCACCCTTGTCAGCATACAGGGCGGGTAGGTCCACAGAATCCGCCCTATACCAGCTGACAAGCAACATTCAGTCAGCACTCGAGAACAAGGAAACTGTACTATGTGCCTTTCTAGACATAGAGGGAGCTTTCGACAACACATCCCACGAGGCCGTGAAAAGGTCGCTGTACAAGAAAGGGGTACACAGTATGCTTAGCGCATGGATTTGCCAAATGCTTAGCACTAGAACTGCAGAAACGAAAGTGGGAACCACCACAATAAGAATCAAAATAACCAAAGGCTGCCCCCAAGGTGGAGTTTTATCCCCACTGCTGTGGAGCCTAGTTGTGGACGAACTCTTATCGAAGCTCACCGATACTGGCATAAAATGCCAAGGCTACGCAGACGATATTGCCCTAATAGCAAGAGGCAAGTTCGAGAATACACTCTGTGACCTAATACAGAGAGGGCTGAAAGTAACAAAGGAATGGTGCACCACAGTGGGGCTTAACATCAACCCAGCAAAAACAACCATAGTACCTTTCACTAACAAGAGAAGCCTGCCAAACCTCAGAACGATGAGAATGAACGGCACTGAACTCCCTCTCAAAGCAGAAGTAAAGTACCTGGGACTTACACTAGACTCTAAACTTCTCTGGAGAAGACATGCGGAGGAAATTAAAAATAAAGCAACTCGCGCACTAATGGTATGTAAGAACCTGGCAGGGAAAAGCTGGGGCTGTAACCCTACAATTCTTCGCTGGATGTACACCATGATGGTGAGACCAATCCTCACCTACGGAGCAGTAGCATGGGCCAAAAGAACCAAGTTATCAGTAATGAGGAACATGCTTACAAAGGTACAAAGACTTGCCTGCGTATGCATTACAGGAGCTATGAGGACCTGCCCCACAGTAGCATTAGAAGTAATCCTCGACCTAACTCCTCTTCACCTCTTCATAGAGGGAGTAGCAAAGCGAACCCTGATAGGCATTGCAAAAGAGGGAACAGGATTAGGAAAAACTATCAGCAACAAAGAGAAAGAAGTTATCGCAAGGCAGATACCATACATCGATCAACCAAGAGACGATATAGTAAAAAGGTACAACTTCGAAAAACGCTTCGAAATTAAGCTTGGTACCAAGAAGGAGTGGGATAGTGAAATAATATCCCGAGTCACAAAACCACACAGTATAACATGGTACACGGACGGCTCCAAAACACTGGAAGGTATAGGTGCAGGGGTATATGGACCAAGAACCAGGCACTCGGTACCTATGGGGACAACACCCAGTATCTTCCAGGCGGAGGTCTTAACAATACAGCTGTGCGCACAATTTAACCTGGACAGGAGTTACAAAGGTCAAGACATAACTGTGATGTCGGACAGCCAAGCAGCAATCAAAGCATTCGCTTCCTGTGAAATATCATCAGAAATTACATGGGAATGCCTAACAAAACTGAATGAGCTAGGCAAGAATAACACCGTTACTATACTCTGGGTCCCAGGACATAAAGGAATTCATGGTAACGAAGAAGCTGATGAATTAGCGCGACGAGGCGCAGCCACACACTTTATAGGACCAGAACCATTCTGCGGATTGGGCACACACACTATCAAAGAAGAACTAAGAAGGGAGGAGAGACACAAAAGATCAAACCTCTGGAAAAGCCTCCCAAAGCTAAAACAATCCAAAGTGCTCCTCAAAGATTTTAACTCTCGGAGAGCAAAATTGCACATAAGCTTAGGCAAACCGAATCTAAGAATTCTTACGGGGTTTCTTACAGGACACTGTAAACTGAAATACCACCTGAAGAAATTGGGCATCGAAACCGACAGCAACTGCCGTTTCTGCGAAGAAGCGGAGGAGACTCCAATACACCTACTTACCAACTGTGACGCAGTAGCTCGCAAGCGCAAGGCAACACTGGGGAACTACGAGCTGAGTCAAGAGGAAATCTCATCCATCGAACCGAAAAATATTCTCAAATTCATCAGAGATCTAGGTCTGGATGAGATTCTGTAATCCGTCAAGAGCGGAGCATCAAGAAGGAGGTACAATAGATCTATATAGGTCGCAGTGCGCATCTCCAAACAAAACATTACTAGCAAAACTATAAGCAAAACAAAAAAATTCTTTAACCAAGAGACACAAATGAAACTGAAACGACGATTCGTTACAGTGGACCCTAATGCGCGTTACGTTGCGCTTCTGTCAAAATTGGTTCATGAACATACATTTTGAATGAAGCTTACCGAAATGCGCAATGCACTTGCGCAACTCGATTCGAATTTCTGATTTTTACATTGCGTTTGGATGTGAACTTGGCTACAAAGAAGAAAAAAATTAACTAAGCCAACCAGAATAAGCAACCGTATAAAATGGAGGTAAGTATTTGAAAATACAATAATTTAATACAATAATAAGCAAAGAAAAGGCGCCAAAACAAAAAATATGATTTAAAATACTTATTGACGCAACGCACTCGATAAGGTAATGCGTATAAAAAATTTGCGCACCGCTAGCAAAGCAACGCAAAGCGCATTCATTTAGGGTCCACTGTTAAACGATCGTCGGATAACAACGAAATCAATTTTCAACTTTGCATTATTTTGTGCACTTTGTTTTTTTTTTTGCTTCGTTCTTTAGCAAATTAACTGCATAATTTGCTGTGAAACAACAAAAACAAAAGGCCACGCTCACGCTGTCTTCAAACAAGTCTTCTGTTATCGTTCAATGCCTTGTGCATAAAGACCCAACCAAAATAGTCGAGTTGCTCCGTAACGAGTAGAGACAAAAATGTTCGCTTTAATGAAATTCAATGTTGTTGCCCAAAATGAACAAACGTAATTTAACGAAGCTGAACGAAACAGCTTGTCTATACGTTTTGTTCCGTAAGAACCGAACAGCTAGCGTCTTAACTCGTCAGACGTTCGGCAAGTTGCAATCGTCTCGGTCCGGCTATTTTGGTTCTGTCTTAACAATTATCATTATCACATTAGCAAAAATTATAAAAATTACGTTAGCTCTCTCTTCCACTGAAAAGTTTCGTGTTTCGTTCACCCTCACTAACGATTCGAATGAAAAATATCGACTTTGTATCAATCTCTTACGCTGCATCTACACCTTGCAATTATCATAACAGGAGAATGTTAAAATGTTAAAAAAACTGCTGGTGGCAGCAATTGGAGAACATTGGACAGCGAGAGAAGCAGGAAATTTGCGCAGCACTGACTGGAGCTTGTGGTGGTGGTGGCACTTGGAGGACGTTGGCCAGCAAAAAAGTTCAATTGAACTGTGCTGCACTTGCTGATGAACCGGGAGATCGTTGGGCAGCGAAAAAAAAATGAAATTTTGTGAGGAAAATATACCTTTGAATTTCACAACTTTCACACTGCGTTTCTGTTTTACATTTCTCAATCATTTTTCCAGAGGAGTCGTCAAAAATTGTCAGCTTTCGTCAAATCATTGTCAGCTCAATTGTCTGCCTGACATTGACCGGCGGTATTGTGACATTCATTCTGGCAAATATTTAATTTAAAAATATGTAACCATCCCATTTTGCATTTTAATTTCAGGTTTTCAACGTCAAAACCTAACTGGTACATAAAAAATCAATAAGACATGACAGAAAGTGAAAGAAGAGCGAAAAAATAAGTTCGATCCGTGGCCTTACGTTCACCTTATTTTTTAAGTGAAAACGTAAGCAGTGCTTACAATTTCCGTTGTCGAAAAGGTTCAAATCTATTATGTGCACGTCGTATATCAATACAACACGGGTACCTTACATTTTCGTGCATACATCCGACTTATTAAATAAAGTGCATTAGAATGGAAACACGAACGATTCCGATCGTCGGGAGTACATTCCCTGTACTTTATTTTAGTAAAGGAAAACGTAAGTACCTATGACGCTTTTTATACTTTACGAAAGGAAGCTCACTAGAGGCGGCCATGGCTTTGTAAAAATAATGCGGATTCGGAAGGGACGTTTGCATGCCTCACGGACGAAAAGTAAGTAGGCTATAAAGCATTATAGAATTATGGTTTTTCCCACTGGGCTGTCTGGTGTAGACCATGCGTTAGAGATTGGTTCGGATATCATTTCGTTTATTTTCGTTCTCGGGTTGCCGGTTATTGTTTCGCCGAAGCATAAAAAAACAGAACAAGTTTCCACTGCGTCGTCTGTGCTTCTCATGGATAGCGAGAGGTGCACTCGTGCCCACGCCCGCGCTGTTCCATCTCCTAATAATATTTGCCCAGTTGCTGTTTCTAATTCTCCTTCGCATGGCACGTTCGAAATAGGAGAAAATTCGTCGTTGTTGCCGTCTGATGTTTCTGCTCATGATATTGCTAACGTTGCCTCTTCTTCTTCATCATCTATTGTTGTTGATCAGCCATTGTATGCTACTGTTGCTGCTAATCATCTCTCTGCAAATCCCTCATCGTATGTTAATGCTGAGGTCGTAAATCTGCAAAATGTTAACGGGTCTCTTAAGCAAAGGGATCGTGTTTGGAGTCAGGTTAATGGAAGAAATGAAAATGTGATTGTTGGACATAGTCAAAATTAAGAGATTGATGTTGCTAATTCCATACCCTGACTGCATTTGTTTTCATTCTTGCTGTCAGTAACAGAGGATAATATTATTGAATTTGTGGCTAAACATTCTCGAGCTCAAAAGCACCAATTATTACGCTCTAAGCTAGTAAAGAATTAGGTTGATTTAAATACTCTTAAAAAAGTCACGTTTAAATTGGGCGTTTCGTCTGCTGCTTGCAATGATGTATTCACCTAACCGCTCTAGATATTTAGTCAGCAACATAGTTGCCGAGTATGCTAATGAGAAACATATCGCACACTAACTACAAAACAGTCACAACTCAAAAAACACGGATTTTCAGGAGAAGCAAATTATTGTGGAACAACCTTGGTTCCACAATAAATAAACCCCATTGCAAAGAAATTTTTGGTATAGTTTTTTTAATTTTATATTAAAGTTGTGGAAATAAAGAATAATTTGGATTTATTACCCTTTAGCTAAAATTTGTTCGTATGATTACTGACATTATCTCAAAATGTGCCTCCTTACCTGATAAAAATCGCTTTAATTTTCAACAGCTCCTAATTTACAAGCAATTAAGTAAGAAAATTAACAAAAAACATAAAATTTACTTTTAAAAACATATGCATATACGTATCATACATTTACATTTTTATTTACATTCACATTTACATTTACATTTACATTCACATTCACATTCACATTCACATTTACATTTCCATTCACATTTATATTTATATTTACATTCACATTTGTTTAAAAATGTGAAACTGTCAGGCTTTTAGGTACAGGGTTGTCAATATTCGAAGCGCCCATCTGGCAATACTGTAACTTTCCGCATTAATGCCAAATCGACTAATGGCCTACCGCGTTTGAAGCGTCATTCCAAGCAAATGTTTACAATGGAACAGTACACGCCACGCAAACGCTCTAAAATTGTTGAAATTTACATTCAACAAAACAAGTCAATAGTGAAAACTCAACGTGCTTTCAAAAAAATAAATAAAGTGAAAAGTGCGCCTTGCAAGAAAACTATTTATCGTTTGTATGAAACTGAAAATCCACAAGAGATTCAAGAGGTACCTCTTCACGATGCAAAAGTCACTGTTTGGTGCGGCGTTTGTGCTAAAATGCTCATTGGGCCGTTCTTTTTCGAAGATGATAATGGCCACAGAGTTACTGTCAATCAGGAGCGTTATCGCGACATGATAAACAATTTTTTCATGCCAATCGTTCGTCGAAAGCGTATCAGGCACTACTGGTTTCAACAAGACGGCGCGCCACCACACACAAGCCGCACTACAATCGAAAAAATAAAATGGGCGCTTCGAATATGGACAACCCTGTATACGTATAATTATATTATATATATTATATATACAACCTCGTATACAGTTGTAATCCGGTTAGCTTCTTAGTAGCAAATAGAATGATTGATTAGAGCGGTGCTCACATATGCCAGGCTAGACGGACGAGGTCGAGCTCATACATGTGATAGGTAAGACAGACGAGGTCTTGCTCTAGATAATCAAAATATATCTATAGCGTGTATATCTATATAAATATGGATCAGAGCACAGCTCACACATGCAAAGCTAGTCGAACGTCGTCAAACCGGAATATGGCAGGGGAGACGGACGTGGACTCGCTCTGAATAATCATATAAACTACACAGCTTGATTATAGAAGGTGTTGCCAAACATCACAAGAAAATATTAATAGGTATTGACTGTCTACATATCCATGTAAAAGATTAAAAATCCAAGTAGCATTAAGCATAATTCTCCGATTATTTAAAGTAGAGAGATTTTAAAGTTGCAGCCGATATTTTTAAGGTGGTAGGGGATAATTAAAATTGCAGTAAAGTTGCCTTAAGCAGAACAAAAGTAACTTTTTCTGAACTGATTCAATGTCGACATTGTAACAACTATATCGAGGGCATCAAAGAATTGAAGCATATTCTAAAATAGGTCGCACCAGAGAGGTGAATAAGGTTTTTGTTATATAGGTATCATTTAACTCTTTTGCCAATCGTTTAATAAAACCTAAAGTTCTATTTGCTCGATTTATAATTTTATTAGTATGAATACGGAAGCGAAGTTTAGTATCCATAGTTACTCCAAGATAATGAAATATTTCCAAAGACTCTAATGTATGGACACAAGTTTTGTAATTACAATTCATTAAGGAGTATCAACTCCCTTGTTATAGGCTCATTTATAGGCTCAAATCATGTGGAAATTGCGGACCGGCGGAATGTTTACCTGCTGGCGGCATTGCATTTGGCAGCGGAGCGGATGTATGCTGTAGCCGTGCATCATTGCAATAGCCTTTTCCCATTTGCATGCACCAGCAGTTCCGCGATATCCACGTGAGTGTGCCATCATTCTTTGTTATCTTCCATTTGCAATATTTTCACAGCACTCGCTTAAAACAAAAGGAACAACACTTTTAAAGCACAATTTACTTTAAAATATATTTAACTGGAAATAAAAGGAACAACTAAAGCATCTCGCGTAAAAAGCCACAATTTATCATCAACTTTACCGCACAGAACTAAACACATAAAAATGCAGCTTTCACAAAAACTCACAGTTAAAAATTATATTAGTTTTTATTTATTCCGGGTTTATCTTTACGTTAAAAGAACGATAGTTTAATTAAGAAATTCACAAATTAAAATAGCTAATCAAATCGAAATACAGCGCGGAAATTAATGTAATGTTTTTTTTCTCACTTTTTGGATGTGTCAAAAATTCACTTTTCGATTGTCAAAATTTGTAGTAGCTCCAGGGGCTAAAATTTCATCATCAGAGTGAAAAGTTTCCGATTGATACACACTCTTATGAACAAATATATCAAGATCATTGGATAAATACAATTCATTAAGGAGTATCAACGCCCTTGTTATAGGCTCATTTAAAGCATAATTAGTTAAACAATATTTTATATAAAACAATTTCGATTTTATTAAATTTTTTGAAGGAATATTAAAATGTATAGATTCAAGCAGGGGTGGGCAGTCAATTGAACCAAAGGTTATATAATGCATTAAAATTAATGATGCGATTTTACGCCTTGAATCAAGTGATTTCAGGCCCAAAAGCATTAATCGGTTATTATAAGGTGGTAACGGGTCATGGAAATTAAATGACTGCAAGGCCTACCTGGTAAAAGTTTTTTGAACCCTTTTCAGTCTAAGAGAATTTGAGACATAGAAAGGACTCCAAATTATGGAGGAATACTCCATTCTAGATCTCACAAACACATTAAATAACATTTTCAAAATGTGAGGATCCGAAAACTCTGAGCTATTTCTCCGTATAAAAGCGAGTATACAGTAAGCTTTTGGAATTAAAAAGTTGAGATGATCAACAAATGTAAATTTTGTGTCAAAGGCAACTCCCAAATCCAAATATGTAGACACAGTTTGAATTTTAGAATCAGACAGAAAATATGAATTACACAATGTATTTCGAGAAAGTTTGGAGATGGTGAGATTAAAATTTGATTATTTAGAAAAATGAAATGATTTATTTAGAAAAATTTAAATGAAGGCCATTAGGTATGCCCCAAGACAGAACTCAAGATATATCTAATTTCAAATCGGTAACATCCGTGGATGATGATATTTTTTTAAAAAGCTTTAGGTCATCCGCATATAACAATAAGCTCGAGTTCCATATACATTTAGCAAGATCATATATAAATAGAATAAAAAACAGGGGCCCAAGGATGCTACCTTGTGGAACACCTGAAGCCGGTACAAACTCATAAGACTTAACATTATTTATGCAGACAAAGCATATCCTGTCAGACAGATACGATTCCATATACATTTAGTTAGATCATATATAAATAGAATAAAAAACAGGGGCCCAAGGATGCTACCTTGTGGAACACCTGAAGCCGGTACAAACTCATTAGACTTAACAGTATTTATGCAGACAAAGCATATCCTGTCAGACAAAAATTAGTGTGAAATCCCATTTTAAAGAGTTTTCGGAGTAACAATTTATGCGAAACTCTGTCCAATGCTTTAGAGAAATCTGTGTAAATGACATCCACTTGATGACCAAGTCCAAATGAAGAAACACAGTACTCTGTGAAAGTAGTCAAATTTGAGACTGCAATAAAACCATGTTGTTCAGGGCATTTATAGCGTTTAATCAAAAAACTCAATTTTGCCTTAATAATACTCTCAAAGAGCTTGGACACATTTGATAACTTAGATATTTGCCGGTAATTGGCAACGTTATTTTTAGAACCCGATTTAAAAACGGGGGTGATGGATGCGATTTTCCAACATTTAAGAAAGTTACCCTCGGATAAAGACATGTTAAATATATCACAAAGAGGAGCAGCTAAAGAATACGAACAGTTTACGAAAAAACACGGGTGCGTCGTTGGACACACGATAGAAGCGAAGCTTTTTATATTATTGTCATTGTTATTTCAACGCACTTGTGGGCAATTGTTAATTTTTTCGCACTATGCTAAAAAACAAAACAAAAGCATATACCAACAACACCATAAACGCATTCACATAAAAAAAAAAGCATTACTTTGCCCACCGTGAGGATCGATCCCATGTCCCACTGATTATTAAGTCTACACTGTTTCCACCGATCCAAACAGCTCTGTTATATTATGATGTTGATTTAATATTAAATATATAACTGCAGCTATGTTAACAGTTTATGGCGCTAACAGATGGCACTAGCAAACTGAGGATGATGACCAGTGTTGTCACTTGTAAATTTTAAATAGTGATAGGTTGAGTCTAAAATGAGTGGTGAATTTTAAAAAACTTTGGAATATATTTTTCTTCTTAAGGAAAAATTCGACTGAAGCCCTACAGCAAAACAAATCACAAGAAGTATACCATAAAGTATGTTTTTTCACGCTGAATTAGTTTTATTGCAAATAATTCTCATATAATCTTAAAACAGTTCTAAAATAAAATATTAAATGTAATAATAAATAAAATATATGCAATAAAATTTCAATAAAATAAAATATATTTATTTATTTATTTTATTTGAAAATACAATTGTACGTGTGAGACAATTAGTCTCTTATAATACATCAGCGTTTTATAATGTAATAAAAACAATGGTAATCTTAAATGCTAAATTAGTTTTTTACCCCCAAAACAAACTACATTAAATGAAACAAAATTGACAACAGAAATTACTTAAACAAATGTAAAATAGCCATTTTAAAACGTACTTCATTTTTCTCAGATTTGATAGACATCGGTAAAATATTCCACAATTTAACAGCATTAACAAAAAACATTCTTGACGATGCAACAGATTTGAATTCAGGAACTATCAGATTAAGTGTACGATTAGAAAGCGCGAAACGTAAATTTCTATACAAATATTCGGGACAGCGTGTATTGATGAGTTTGTGCAGAAAGAGGATATTGCGTATATTTATGTAGGTGGAAAGATTAAAGTTCAAAATTTTTTGAGAAAGCTCAGATATGTGGTCAAATTTTCTTTTATTAAAGACATACCGTGCACAGTTATTTATAGCTAATTGTAACTTTCTTTTTGAAGCCGCATCGATGTTACCATAAACTAATTCTCCATATGAAATGTGGGGAATCACGAGAGAGCGCACCAGTTTCAACTTAGTTTCCTGCGGTATGAAATCGATTGTGTGCCATAATTTTCTTAGTACAGCATATATTTTAGAAATTGTCAAGTTTATATGATCAACACAATTTAAATTGGTGCTGAATTCAGTACCAATGAATTCAGCACCAATGTATTCAACCTGGTCATCACTATCAGATTTAAAAACAATTTTACAGTGTAAGCATTTTCTAAAATATATGGCAACGCCTCCTCCCCTCAAGCCATGAGCTCGATCATGTCTTAAGATTTTGAAATCTCTAAGTGAATACACATAATCATCAATTTCTTTTTTGAACCAGGTTTCAGTAACACAAATCATGTCGACAAAGCTTTCGGAAAATATGTAGTTCAAATAATCAATTTTAGATGGATTTAAGCTACGACCATTTAAATGGCAAAGCTGAAATCCTCGATGATTTTTACTTAAAATATTTAAGATGGTTTTTGTGGATGCGCTTTGACTCACAAGCGAGTTAGTCATTATTGGAATGAATAAAATAAAATACTATTTAAAAATGGCATTAATGAAATAAAAGAAAATATGATATAAAAAATAAAATAAAGAAATAAAAAGCATTAATTAAATAAAAGTTAAATTAATTAAATAAACCCCCGTAAAATTTTTAATTGTTAAAGTTAGAAATTAAAGAATATTAAACAAATATAAAGATTTAGGTTAAAGAATTATGTTGTTGTATGCGATCGTTGTTGCTTATGTTTTTGTTGGCGCTTGCAATTTCATCAACGTCCACTTTCGAGGTTGCCTCTACCGCTCTTGCATTAGTTTTGTCTCTTACATAAACTTTACCTCTTATAGAGAATGCTGAGGCCAAAAGCTTTTGGCGCTTCAGCTGGGTGGCATGATACATTATCTCACGATTAGCTAGAGATAGACTCTCGTGGACAAAAATTTTACTTTCTCCATTTCTTCCTATGTCAGACAGAGTCAAAGATCTTTTATTTTGCTTACAGAATCCAGCAATCGCCTTAAATAGCTGATTTCTCTCATGCGCAGTCTGTAGCATCACCATAATCGGCTGCGATGTTTTATTGTTGGAACGTATGCGAAAAGAATCATACACAGAAGGAGTGCGAAAGCGCACAGATTTACATATATCAGAAAAGATCATAGGGCAGTTCTCATTTTCTAATACAGGTACACCATTTATTAAGAGGTCAGTGGAGACTGCGTCGCTCTCTATTTTTTCAAGTCGTGCTTTCATTGCATTCAAAGCATTCGACTCTCCCACAGGTTGGTTCTCGATTGCTGTTACTCTCATATCCAAACTATTAACAGCTGTCTTGACATTAGCCAGATCAGCGACTAACTCACCCATACGCTGCATTAGCCTCTCCTCGGATACTTTTATTTTATTGCTCAGCTCAGTGCTCATCTGCTGCAGGAGTCTCACCTCGGATTTTTTTATTTTATCACCTAGCTCCTCAACTATGCTCAATCGATGTTGTTTAAGCTGTTCCTCCAGTAGTTGTATCCAATTCGCCGAAGGGGTAATGTCGCGTACTTCATCCGTGCGGTTATTCGGCGTTAGTGGAGAGCTACGCTATATGCAATAATGCAATAATATTTCTGAAATTTTAATTATAATGCAATAATTTTTATATAAATATATAGATATTGGGAAAATGCAAATAGATAAAAGTGTAGAAACTAAAAAGTGCTAGATTTATCATAATTGTGGAAAAGTGGCAATACTGATGATTCTTGTAGCAAGTGGCTAAGCAGCTACACAAACCACACAAATACATTAATAGATTATTGTGTGTACTGCAACATAGCTTCAGTTGCACTTAATACTGAATCAATGCTCCAGTGTAAGGAAGGTGCTTGGCTCAATGGATGTAGAATAGAACTTCCAGCCAAAAGTTTACGGGTTCGAATCCCCACGGCAGGCGACAAAATGTTTTTTATATTTGTTATATTAAATTGTCTTGTTGTAAAAAACACAGAAACAAAGAAACCATATAAAATTCTAAGAAAAAATCTGTCGAAAATTTTTCTAATTTCACTTCAAGCAAATCACAGAACGGTACAAACTCATAAGACTTAACATTATTTATGCAGACAAAGCATATCCTGTCAGACAGATACGATTCCATATACATTTAGTTAGATCATATATAAATAGAATAAAAAACAGGGGCCCAAGGATGCTACCTTGTGGAACACCTGAAGCCGGTACAAACTCATTAGACTTAACAGTATTTATGCAGACAAAGCATATCCTGTCAGACAAAAATTAGTGTGAAATCCCATTTTAAAGAGTTTTCGGAGTAACAATTTATGCGAAACTCTGTCCAATGCTTTAGAGAAATCTGTGTAAATGACATCCACTTGATGACCAAGTCCAAATGAAGAAACACAGTACTCTGAGAAAGTAGTCAAATTTGAGACTGCAATAAAACCATGTTGTTCAGGGCATTTATAGCGTTTAATCAAAAAACTCAATTTTGCCTTAATAATACTCTCAAAGAGCTTGGACACATTTGATAACTTAGATATTTGCCGGTAATTGGCAACGTTATTTTTAGAACCCGATTTAAAAACGGGGGTGATGGATGCGATTTTCCAACATTTAAGAAAGTTACCCTCGGATAATGACATGTTAAATATATCACAAAGAGGAGCAGCTAAAGAATACGCACAGTTTACGAAAAAACACGGGTGCGTCGTTGGACACACGATAGAAGCGAAGCTTTTTATATTACTGTCATTGTTATTTCAACGCACTTGTGGGCAATTGTTAATTTTTTCGCACTATGCTAAAAAACAAAACAAAAGCATATACCAACAACACCATAAACGCATTCACATAAAAAAAAAAGCATTACTTTGCCCACCGTGAGGATCGATCCCATGTCCCACTGATTATTAAGTCTACACTGTTTCCACCGATCCAAACAGCTCTGTTATATTATGATGTTGATTTAATATTAAATATATAACTGCAGCTATGTTAACAGTTTATGGCGCTAACAGATGGCACTAGCAAACTGAGGATGATGACCAGTGTTGTCACTTGTAAATTTTAAATAGTGGTAGGTTGAGTCTAAAATGAGTGGTGAATTTTAAAAAACTTTGGAATATATTTTTCTTCTTAAGGAAAAATTCGACTGAAGCCCTACAGCAAAACAAATCACAAGAAGTATACCATAAAGTATGTTTTTTCACGCTGAATTAGTTTTATTGCAAATAATTCTCATATAATCTTAAAACAGTTCTAAAATAAAATATTAAATGTAATAATAAATAAAATTATATGCAATAAAATTTCAATAAAATAAAATATATTTATTTATTTATTTTATTTGAAAATACAATTGTACGTGTGAGACAATTAGTCTCTTATAATACATCAGCGTTTTATAATGTAATAAAAACAATGGTAATCTTAAATGCTAAATTAGTTTTTTACCCCCAAAACAAACTACATTAAATGAAACAAAATTGACAACAGAAATTACTAAAACAAATGTAAAATAGCCATTTTAAAACGTACTTCATTTTTCTCAGATTTGATAGACATCGGTAAAATATTCCACAATTTAACAGCATTAACAAAAAAACATTCTTGACGATGCAACAGATTTGAATTCAGGAACTATCAGATTAAGTGTACGATTAGAAAGCGCGAAACGTAAATTTCTATACAAATATTCGGGACAGCGTGTATTGATGAGTTTGTGCAGAAAGAGGATATTGCGTATATTTATGTAGGTGGAAAGATTAAAGTTCAAAATTTTTTGAGAAAGCTCAGATATGTGGTCAAATTTTCTTTTATTAAAGACATACCGTGCACAGTTATTTATAGCTAATTGTTACTTTCTTTTTGAAGCCGCATCGATGTTACCATAAGCTAATTCTGCATATGAAATGTGGGGAATCACGAGAGAGCGCACCAGTTTCAACTTAGTTTCCTGCGGTATGGAATCGATTGTGTGCCATAATTTTCTTAGTACAGCATATATTTTAGAAATTGTCAAGTTTATATGATCAACACAATTTAAATTGGTGCTGAATTCAGTACCAATGAATTCAGCACCAATGTATTCAACCTGGTCATCACTATCAGATTTAAGAACAATTTTACAGTGTAAGCATTTTCTAAAATATATGGCAACGCCTCCTCCCCTCAAGCCATGAGCTCGATCATGTCTTAAGATTTTGAAATCTCTAAGTGAATACACATAATCATCAATTTATTTTTTGAACCAGGTTTCAGTAACACAAATCATGTCGACAAAGCTTTCGGAAAATATGTAGTTCAAATAATCAATTTTAGATGGATTTAAGCTACGACCATTTAAATGGCAAAGCTGAAATCCTCGATGATTTTTACTTAAAATATTTAAGATGGTTTTTGTGGATGCGCTTTGACTCACAAGCGAGTTAGTCATTATTGGAATGAATAAAATAAAATACTATTTAAAAATGGCATTAATGAAATAAAAGAAAATATGATATAAAAAATAAAATAAAGAAATAAAAAGCATTAATTAAATAAAAGTTAAATTAATTAAATAAACCCCCGTAAAATTTTTAATTGTTAAAGTTAGAAATTAAAGAATATTAAACAAATATAAAGATTTAGGTTAAAGAATTATGTTGTTGTATGCGATCGTTGTTGCTTATGTTTTTGTTGGCGCTTGCAATTTCATCAACGTCCACTTTCGAGGTTGCCTCTACCGCTCTTGCATTAGTTTTGTCTCTTACATAAACTTTACCTCTTATAGAGAATGCTGAGGCCAAAAGCTTTTGGCGCTTCAGCTGGGTGGCATGATACATTATCTCACGATTAGCTAGAGATAGACTCTCGTGGACAAAAATTTTACTTTCTCCATTTCTTCCTATGTCAGACAGAGTCAAAGATCTTTTATTTTGCTTACAGAATCCAGCAATCGCCTTAAATAGCTGATTTCTCTCATGCGCAGTCTGTAGCTTCACCATAATCGGCTGCGATGTTTTATTGTTGGAACGTATGCGAAAAGAATCATACACAGAAGGAGTGCGAAAGCGCACAGCTTTACATATATCAGAAAAGATCATAGGGCAGTTCTCATTTTCTAATACAGGTACACCATTTATTAAGAGGTCAGTGGAGACTGCGTCGCTCTCTATTTTTTCAAGTCGTGCTTTCATTGCATTCAAAGCATTCGACTCTCCCACAGGTTGGTTCTCGATTGCTGTTACTCTCATATCCAAACTATTAACAGCTGTCTTGACATTAGCCAGATCAGCGACTAACTCACCCATACGCTGCATTAGCCTCTCCTCGGATACTTTTATTTTATTGCTCAGCTCAGTGCTCATCTGCTGCAGGAGTCTCACCTCGGATTTTTTTATTTTATCACCTAGCTCCTCAACTATGCTCAATCGATGTTGTTTAAGCTGTTCCTCCAGTAGTTGTATCCAATTCGCCGAAGGGGTAATGTCGCGTACTTCATCCGTGCGGTTATTCGGCGTTAGTGGAGAGCTACGCTATATGCAATAATGCAATAATATTTCTGAAATTTTAATTATAATGCAATAATTTTTATATAAATATATAGATATTGGGAAAATGCAAATAGATAAAAGTGTAGAAACTAAAAAGTGCTAGATTTATCATAATTGTGGAAAAGTGGCAATACTGATGATTCTTGTAGCAAGTGGCTAAGCAGCTACACAAACCACACAAATACATTAATAGATTATTGTGTGTACTGCAACATAGCTTCAGTTGCACTTAATACTGAATCAATGCTCCAGTGTAAGGAAGGTGCTTGGCTCAATGGATGTAGAATAGAACTTCCAGCCAAAAGTTTACGGGTTCGAATCCCCACGGCAGGCGACAAAATGTTTTTTATATTTGTTATATTAAATTGTCTTGTTGTAAAAAACACAGAAACAAAGAAACCATATAAAATTCTAAGAAAAAATCTGTCGAAAATTTTTCTAATTTCACTCCAAGCAAATCACAGAACGGGGCGTAAAAAGCTTCGCTTCAATAATTGAGGAAAGGCCATCACTATCTTCTTTAAATGATGTCTTCATATCCCTAATTGAATCAATGACGTCATTAACTGTGACAGTAAAATAGCCTATGTACAATGCGCAAATGTATAGAGATCCATCAGAATATACAATCGAACACAAATTTGTTCGAGCAAAGAGTCCGAATTAATCAAAGGTTGAAGAGAGCAGCAGTGTACCCTCTTAACGGCAATAAGAACACCGCCTTCACGAGTGAGTTTAGTTTTGGCAGCATCACGATCGTTGCGGTAGACATGAAAAGTATTTAAATCGAAAAATTCACCATCATTAAATGCAGGATTTAGGCAGGTTTCAATAAAGATATATACATAAAAATCTTCATGAGATGTAAAATTATGTATAACATTAGACTTTGTTCTAATTCCAGACATATTCTGGAAGTAGCATTTTAAATGTTTGCAAACATTTTTTTCCGGTTTGTCACAAATAGTTAATTTACTCGTTTTTCCAGTTTGGCTCTCAGAAAATTCGTAAACATTGAGACTAATATTTTATTGCCATAGTGACGGATCAAAAATAGCATCAACGTAACGCTAGTCTACACCGAGCTTGAATGTTATTCTTTTTAAATTTTCCTCCACAGAACCTTTTTTTAAAAGTTTGTAGCAGACTAGATCTTTTTCATCAATATATGAGTATTTCACTACGTAATTAATTATGTCTTGCTTAGAAACATTCGGGTTAAATGCACCAATATGCACAAAAACCATTTTTGGGATAACATTTAACTCATGCCTGATATTTTGACCAACAACGCATGTACATTGAGCAGATCTATTATTATGCACTAGATTCCATTCTGTATTATTATTCCTTTGATATTTACCAGAAAGAACAGCAGAATAGGTTTGAGAATGATCAGATGCAGCAATCGAAGAAGATCTCGAGGAAACAACAACACCATTAGCAGCATGCAAATCAGCAGTAGAGAGTACAGAGCTACAAAAAGCCACTTCTGTAGTGGGAGTATTTAAAGCTGGAGCAACAATAACATCAACATCATCCATAGCACCAGCAACAACTGCGGTAGAGATTGCAGAATTGTGAGAAGCCACTTTCACAGTGGAATTATTTATAGCAGGAGCAACAAAAACATCAGCATCACCCACAGCACCAACAACAACAGCAGGAGAGCCCACAAAAGGGACAGCGGATAAGCAGCTTTAGCAGAGGCTACGTAGCCATCAGAAACCGGTTTTCGAGATCGCGAACGAGACTGAGCATTGCTGACTGCACTGTTGATTGTAGATGCAGGCTTACGGGAACGGAGGCGTGGCAGTCCAAGAGAGGCAACAATAGAATTAGTAGATTTTAAAGAAACATCTGACTTATTTACATCACTTCGCGGGGGTCACCGACCTTACTACCAATTGACTGTATCAGCAGAGCTTTTTTCTCGCTTAATTCAGCTCTTAATTAATTGATAGTTGGCACGCGATTAGCGTGTTCAATTTAATAATTATCACATATAAATGAAATGTTGAAGTGATTGGCAGTAGAACAGTATTGCACACAAAAAAAAACGTAGTAATGACAAATGATTTTCAATTTGACTCAAATAGAATTCGCATTCAAATCGTTCCCAACAACAATTGTTGTTGATTCAAATGCGCACTTGCATTTGGACCAGGTGCAAAAATTGTAAATGCAATTGCTGTCGGCTCAAAACCAATTACATTTGGCCCAAGTGCAAAAATAGTAACTTTAACTGTTGTTGGTTCAAATGCAATTTTACTTGGCCCAAATACAAAATTAGTAAATGTAACTGTTGTTGTTTTAAGTGCAATTGAACTTGGCCCAAATACAAAACTAGTAAATGTTACTGTTGTTGGTTGAAATGCAATTGTACTAGGCCCAAATACAAAATTAGTAAATGTAACTGTTGTTGTTTTCATTGCAATTGTACTTGGCCCAAATACAAAATTAGTAAATATAACTGTTATTGGCTCAAATGCAATTGTACTTGGTCCAAATACAAAATTAGTAAATGTAACTGTTGTTGGATCAAATACAATTGCATTTGGCTCAAATACAAAACTAGTAAATGTAACTGTTGTAGGCTCAAATGCAATTGCACTTGAACCAAATACAGCATTAGTAATAAAACTGCTGTTGGTTTAAGTGCAAGTGCATTTAAACCAAATGCAGAAATTGTTGCTTTCCCTAGCTATAAAAAAATACACAAAGATTTTTTTAATTTATTTGATTTTATTTATTTAATTTATGTAATTTAATTTATGATGTAATAAATGTAATGAAACGATAAATACATAATTCACCTTACAACTTTTCGTCCATTATTTAATACAATTGATTTCTTAGGTGTAGTAAAATTATGAATTTGATCAATATAGAGACAGTGAAGCATATCTAATATCATATAACATTGAAATTCGTCTGAAAAATTGTTTTTACTTCTTGTCCAATTAAAAAAATTTTATCAGTATTTTCGAAAAATATCTTCAATATAATTATTAGTACATTTTGTAGCGTGACGTAATCTCCCATTTCATATAAAAACCATTTATAAATCAAACTTATTACTTCTTGACCATTTCTAAAATTGCATCATAAATTGTTATAATATTCTAATTCAGATAAATCTACATCTTTGAGACCTTTAAAGTTTGTGAAAAACGTCAAACAAATCCGTTTCTGCTGATGTCTGAAATACATAAAGCATTCACCTTGATTATAAAATCTCTTCAAAATTTCTATTTCCAAGATGAAATTAAAATCCTTGCAAAAGAAGGTGAATTAGCCACAAAAAATCGACTGTCGTCTCTTACACCTTTTCTTGACAGACAAGGTTTGTTAAGAGTCAGGGGTCGAATTGAAGCAGCAAATGTATCGTTCGACGCAAAACATCCTATGCTACTCCCCGCTGATCATCTATACACTCAGTTAATAATGGAGGAACTTCACATACAGCTGCATCATGTAGGACCGCAGACATTACTTGCAATAACTAGACAACGATTCTGGCCGATAAATGTTAAGCGGATTGCTAACAAGATCGTACACACCTGTATGCAGTGTTTTAAAGCAAACCCAGTAACTATGAGTCAATTGATGGGAAACTTACCGACCGCAAGAGTACAATCTTGTCGACCATTCATTAACACTGGGGTGGATTATGCCGGTCCAATATGGACACATTTTAAGATAAGAGGAAAACGCCCACAAAAATCGTACATCGCAGTTTTCTGTTGCTTTACAACTAAAGCTATTCATTTAGAAATGGTGTCAGATCTATCTGCCGATGGATTTATCAGTGCGTTGAGAAGATTCTGGAGTAGAAGAGGAAGGTGCAAGACGATATTTTTAGATAATACACATTTCGTAGGTGGATGGAATCAATTACACGAATTGTATGAGATGTTCAACAACCGGCAATCAGCCGCCAAAATTAATTCAGAATGCATTGGAAAAAGTGTAGAATTTCAGTTCATACCCCCACGAGCACCGCATTTTGGTGGTTTGTGGGAAAGTGCAGTTAAAGCAACCAAACATTTGTTGTTTCGGACCATGAAAGCTGCATCCCTTACATATGAGGAATTGAGTACGCTAACAGCCGAAATTGGAGCGATTTTGAATTCAAGACCACTAACCCCACTCTCTGCGGATGCCAACGACTTGGCGGCATTAACGCCTGCTCACTTCCTTATCGGAGAGCAATTGACTACAATACCGGACTCTACAGTTGAAACAAAAATTGTGAACCATGCAACTAGGTGGAAGTTAGTTTCTTACATTAAAAACGAATTCTGGCGCCGATGGCAAGCTGAGTATATATCCAGTCTCCAGCATCGATACAAATGGCGAATTAAATGTCAAAATGCTGTACCTGGTTTAATGGTTTCATAAAGGAAGACAACGTACCACCAACTCAATGGAGGCTAGGTCGCATTGAAAAAACCTTCAAAGGTCATGATGGTCTCATTAGAGTCGTGGATGTAAAAACCACATATGGCACATTCAAGCGGCCCATTCATAAATTGTGTCCACTTCCAATCCAGAATGACAATGAAGTAAATCAAGACGATGACCAAGGTGCATATAGCAATAATGAATCGTATGATAACAGAGACTCAATGGTTAAAACGGACAAATCTAGAAGAGATAAGGGCGTTAAACAATTGTCATTAAATTCATTATCAACAATACTTCTAACTCTTTTAGTTTTGCCAATGTTTGTCAAGGCAACCATCCCTCTGGCTGTTGAAATAACTGGCTGTGAAATCGTTAGAAAATAAACTATTATTAATTAAATTTTAAGAAAAAAAGAGACTTTGCTTAATCGATAAAGTATACGATACGTTTTTGCGTGAAGTAATAATAATATGAGCATATTTCTTTGAAACTGAATGCTTGCTTTCAAATCTAAAGCACCACAAATGCTTAAGTGGACCCAATTTTTTTAATTGTCGTTACATAGTGAGTCATGAAGTGGTGTTTTGGTTTCAACGACTCACCAAAACTGTCCATAAAGAATCTGTTGTGCTCAGAAATTAAAATATTTAATTGACTCAAAATTATTTCATCAAAATTTTCTAAGAGTACTATATCTACTATTTTTACAATAAAATTATAAAATTGTATCCAAAAATGCATCTGTGCAGCATTCATTTTAATGTTGCTTTGCTGAATGTACTTTTTAGTAATTGGTGGGCTTATGTTTTTGACTTTTACACTGCCATAATCAAACAATTGCTTTTTGCAGTTAAATGTTTCCAAAGTGAACATTTTTTTTCTCATATATAAGGTAATGAAGGGCCTTTAAAAATTAAGACAAAATTAGACAAAGTATTCCAAATTGAATTTTCTTTAACCGATGTTTCTTTACATGGCAATTGTAATTCTCTTAAGTATACCATTTCATTTCGAGCATTGTCAGAGGTTTCTTCACTACTTTTTTGACATTCCTCTTTAGACGATGTACAAATTCTGCAATAATATTTGCTATTAAAACTGGTTTGGAAACCTAAAACTTCATTCAGCCCTAAGCTGTCGCCTAATACCTGCCCAAGGAGAAAATAAATTGTTTTAAGTTCACCACTGCAATTTATTTGTACACCATTTTGGTAAATATCTTCTAATATTTCGATCAGACCATGGTGTAAGAAAACCAGGTGTAAGCGAATTTTTCACCACACTTTAAATTGCCCCGGGTCTGTCAAAAATTCTGACAGAGAGAGAGCAACTGTTGATTAGTGCCAAATTTTATTGGCTGCGTTCAACAGGTACAACTTTTGTGCAACCGGTTAATGTGTGTCTGCTGAACGAAAAAAATATCAGTGTCTAATCACAACATGGGAAAATGTCTGTCTTTCGCCGCACTTTATATTTTTGATACATTTGCTCAACGTATTGAGTATTTCCAGTAAAAAATTTGGATTTTTTTTAAATTAGTGTGCTTTTATTACAAATGAAATAAATAACGCAAAATATAACAAGAAAACACAAATTTTCCCTTATTGGAAAAATAAAACTTCTGAATGTTGTACGCATTTCATACAGAGTTTGTATGAATATTTTTATTACATATTGCACACTGAATACAAAACAGTCACAACTCCAAATTTTTAAATTTCAAGGTGAAGCCAAAAACAATTTTATTTTTGAAGAAACTCCATACAAGGCAATGAGACAAAAATTTGTTTTTAATCTATAGAGAAAAAAGATGTGTACAAAAAGTATTTGTTGTGTTACAGCCAATGTTTATGATCACTACGAATTGTTTTACATTAAAAAGTAAAAATTTGTAAATTTTGAGTTGTGACTGTTTTGTATTTAGTGTGCGATATATGTATTTTTTTATATTTGAGTAAAAATAAGTAAAAATTGTAGTCAATTTATGTGTAAAAGTTATTGGAATAATGTTTTCAAAATAGATTAAAATAGTTTCTTTGACTAAAAGTATAAAAGTAGTGATTTTTACATTTGTGTTTGTGAAAATCAAAAATTTTTACTTTTTTCCTCTTTTGACAAAAGATAGCTAGATTTGTTCAGTCAACACAGAACTTTTTCTTATATTATATATAAAACTATATTTTAAAGTTAATGGTTGTGTTAATATGCCTTCTAAGTGTTTCGTGATATAACCATTGTCATTTTCTCAAGAACGTAAAAATATTTTTGATGTAGAATTACGTCTTACAGCACGTTTGTCATTTTTGGGGTCTTTTCCACAAATTTTTCCAAGCACATATGGAAACTCTATTGATTCTTTAAATATCATAGTAAATTCGAATTATTTATTGAACTAATTTTATACTTATTACACATTAAAAATATATTTTGTTTGTTAAAATTTTAAATTTTCAAATTAATTTAAGATATAAAGGGTGATTTTTTAAGAGCTTGATAACTTGTTTTTAAAAAAAAACGCATAAAATTTGCAAAATCTCATCGGTTCGTTATTTGAAACGTTAGATTGGTCCATGACATTTACTTTTTGAAGATAATTTCATTTAAATGTTGACCGCGGCTGCGTCTTAGGTGGTCCATTCGGAAAGTCCAATTTTGGGCAACTTTTTCGAGCATTTCGGCCGGAATAGCCCGAATTTCTTCGGAAATGTTGTCTTCCAAAGCTGGAATAGTTGCTGGCTTATTTCTGTAGACTTTAGACTTGACGTAGCCCCACAAAAAATAGTCTAAAGGCGTCAAATCGCATGATCTTGGTGGCCAACTTACCGGTCCATTTCTTGAGATTAATTGTTCTCCGAAGTTTTCCCTCAAAATGGCCATAGAATCGCGAGCTGTGTGGCATGTAGCGCCATCTTGTTGAAACCACATGTCAACCAAGTTCAGTTCTTCCATTTTTGGCAACAAAAAGTTTGTTAGCATCGAACGATAGCGATCGCCATTCACCGTAACGTTGCGTCCAACAGCATCTTTGAAAAAATACGGTCCAATGATTCCACCAGCGTACAAACCACACCAAACAGTGCATTTTTCGGGATGCATGGCCAGTTCTTGAACGGCTTCTGGTTGCTCTTCACTCCAAATGTGGCAATTTTGCTTATTTACGTAGCCATTCAACCAGAAATGAGCCTCATCGCTGAACAAAATTTGTCGATAAAAAAGCGGATTTTCTGCCAACTTTTCTAGGGCCCATTCACTGAAAATTCGACGTTGTGGCAGATCGTTCGGCTTCAGTTCTTGCACGAGCTGTATTTTATACGGTTTTACACCAAAATCTTTGCGTAAAACCTTCCATGTGGTCGAATAACACAAACCCAATTGCTGCGAACGGCGACGAATCGACATTTCACGGTCTTCAGCAACACTCTCAGAAACAGACGCAATATTCTCTTCTGTACGCACTGTACGCATTCGTGTGGTTGGTTTAATGTCCAATAAAGTAAACTGAGTGCGAAACTTGGTCACAATCGCATTAATTGTTTGCTCACTTGGTCGATTATGTAGACCATAAATCGGACGTAAAGCGCGAAACACATTTCGAACCGAACACTGATTTTGGTAATAAAATTCAATGATTTGCAAGCGTTGCTTGTTAGTAAGTCTATTCATGATGAAATGTCAAAGCATACTGAGCATCTTTCTCTTTGACACCATGTCTGAAATCCCACGTGATCTGTCAAATACTAATGCATGAAAATCATAACCTCAAAAAAATCACCCTTTATAAGCTCTTTACATGGGAAAAATAAAAAATTCATATTTTTCCGAAATATTTATTTCCAATTATTAAACCTAAGATTGAAATAAATTTATCAAAAAATATAGCAAACAAAAAACTCTACGTCTACGATAATATCTGTGTCTTTTGTTTACATAAAATAAGGGTATGCCAAATATCTGGATAACCTTATAATGGCTGCATTCTTTCCGAAAGAGCGCTCAGGTAGCGAAGTAGCATAAAGTCATGGCAGAATTATAAGGTAGGGCCGACTCGGAGAGGAATGAAGTAGAAAGCAGAATAAAGCGGGCTAGATGTCAAAATCAGCTGTTCATCTCACGTTTCTTTATGTTCATGTTTCGCAGCCGATTTTAGGTTAAAATTTTAACAGTTTTTTTTTGCCAATTTAAGACTTCTTTCACATTTTGTTATTACACTGTTTTAATAATATTTTCACTCAAACTATCACAAATTTAACACACGCGACCGCACTACTTGCAACTTGGAAACATAAAAATTTTTCTTAATTTGCAATTCCTTGTAAATTCGTCGTTTTGACAACTTACCAACCTTTTCATTATCCACTATTCGTTGACGCGTGAGGACACTGAGCCAACCGGCCCTACCTTATAATTCTGCCATGCATAAAGTGATACTTTCTGCTGAACTATTTTTTTTTTTTCGAAACGTCAAAAGGCAAACAGCTGTTCGACAATAAATGCTTTTTGTCTCAAATTTTTTTTTTTTTTGTGTTCTGTGTGCACACGTTTCAAACAGTTTTAATTAAAAGCACTACTAAGCAATTTAATAATTTAGTAATTAATAAATTTAGTATTTGGTATATTTATCTGTCAAAATAAAGTAAGCGTAAGCCGCTCAACTGAAGTAGCATAAAATATTTTCGCTACCTAAGATGGCGACCGCTCAGGGAACCAGGGAATCAGGGAACGTGTTGTGCGAGCACTTGATGCAACATACCATTCAGCCCGAATGTTGTTCAACAGCTACGTAGCAAATTTTCCGCTGAATGCAGCCAATGATTGAAACATGATTGTACCTGCTGAACGCAGTCATTTATTTCTGCTGTTTTTGACAGATGCGGGTACAATTTTTGTGAGAGAGGTGAAAAAAACGCTTTCACCTGGTTTTCTTACACCATGGATGAGACCATGCAGTGAAGCATGGTTGCCAAAGTAAGTCATATCATTTGCATTTATTAATCTAGCTACAAAGATATTACTCAAAAGGGACAGCTGATGCTGTGGAATAACAGGAATTGAAAAATAAATGCCGCAATTGGAATGGGTTCGAGGACCCAGAGGATCATTTATTTGAAAAGCATAGAAATATAGAAAGATTGGCAGAACAAGTTTTTTACCAAAACTGCTAACTTTGGATTGGCACAGTTCTCCTTTTATGAAATGATTCAACTTATTGGTTGAATTTATTGTATTGATATTTGCAATGGTAAGGTGGAAAATATTTGGCATTTCAAAATATTTCCGTAGTTGGTGTTTTACATCGCAAATGCAGCCCTCAATGACATTTTCTTTTAAAAAAGCTCGTCCAGAAACAAAAACCTCATCCAATTCCTTTGATATGGTAAATAATCTTGGGTGTTTAAACAAGTTCAGCTCTTCTATTTTTTTAAGAAATCTGTATTCAGTTCAGATATCTTTTATCGGTTTTTTCGTATATGCTATAAAGTCTTTATATAAACTGTTAACTTCATGTTGAATCAAATGTAAAAATTGCTCGTAAGCTCCCACTAAGGGTTCGATTATATGGCTGACTAAGTCACTTATAATCTGAGGAATATTATTGCGGGCAAAATTAGGTTTCGAATGCATGTTTAAAAGCATTTTTGTAATATTATTGTAAATAGTCGTTTTCAGTTTTGGAATGTCGCTGGCTATTGTACTTTGCTCCATATTGTATTGGGCTGGTTCGTGAAATTCAGAGTTGTCAGATTGCAGAGGTACGAAACAAAATTCGGTTTTGTCTCTGTCCTTTATTTTTGGTTTTTTAGATGTGTTTCTTTTCATAAATTGTTCATTACAATCGTGATTTCCGGTTTATTTATTTATTTATTTATTTATTTATTTATTTATTGAGGTAAGAAGACATAAGTACAGTAAGAACTAGGTTCTTTTAAATACAACATAATTAAATAAAAATTTTAAAACCTTAAAGCCAAAAATTTAAAAATTTAAATTATATCAATGTTTTGAAAGTTACTTAATATAATATAACAATTATTTTAGTTGATTTTTAATTGATTTATATAGTTTTTTACTTAAGTAGAAGAAAAATGAGAAAAAATAGATTGCCTAAAGATCGCTGCCCTTGAGATTTGTCGCAGTCTGCGTGGAAGAGCATTCCACAGTCTGATAGCGTTAATGAAAAAGAAGTGTGAAGAGTTCAAAGAAAAATGTCTAGGTACTATCAAAATATTACTTCTTTGAGATAGACTAAATTGTAATTTATCATAAAGGTAAGAGGGTGTTTTAGTGTGAATTAGTTTATGGAGATAAATACAGTTCCTAGCATTAATATATGAAGACAAGTCACACCCAAGAATAGCATTCCTGTAACTGGATAGGTGGTCGAACTTACGCAGGCCATATACATAGCGCGTAGCATAATTATAAGCAATTTGCAATTTCAACTGGGAGGATGAATCGAGTTTACTGTACACCAGTTCAGAATAAGTTATTATAGGTAAGATTAATTGTATCACTAACATTCGTCTCACATTGACAGGAGTTGCACTGGCTGACATTCTCAAATTACGCAGGGTATAGTATACTTTTCTAACTACACTGTTGATGTGATCAGTACAAGACAGAGAAGAGTTAATACAAAAACCTAGATTTACAATTTTCGACACTAAACTTAGCTTATTAGTACCAAGAAATAAGTCAGGAATATCAACAACATAAGACTTACTCTTGAAAATAGGCAAATCATATGATTTGGCCGCATTCCGTTGAAGATAATTATTGTGAGCCCATTCACTAATGCTGTTAAGATCTTCGTTTAATCTGCAACACAGGTCGTCAAGAAGTCCAATACGACGAGAAAAATAAAGCTGTACATCGTCAGCATATGCATGTATAGATGCATGCTTGCATACGGAAAATATGTCGTTGATAAACAAAGAAAATAGTAAAGGACCAAGTATTGAACCTTGCGGTACTCCACTTATAACAAGATTATGTTGCGATAAAACTTCGCCAACTTTGACTTTTTGTAACCTGTTACATAAATAGCTAGACATAAGATTAATAGCACTATCACAAAAACCGAATAGGTTTTTAAGTTTGAGACACAATAAATTATGGTTGACGGTATCAAAGGCCTTTGAGAAGTCAAGTAAGCAAAGTAAAGTCATATTGCCAGCATCATACTCAGGTCTAATGTCATCAAGAACTTTGACCACCGCTGAAGAGCATCCATGCCCCTCACGAAAGCCTGATTGTAATGGCGATAAAAGTCTTTGTTCCTTAATATGTTTATTAATTTGGTTAGCCATTAGTTTTTCGCAAACTTTAGAGAGTGGCGACAATATACTTATTGGGCGAAAATCACTAGGTCCACCAGGGTTAGGTTTCTTAGCTATGGGGAGAACAATCGCAATTTTCCATAAATCAGGAAAAGAGGACGAGAGAAAACAGTGGTTAATAACATGAGTAAGCGGACAAATAATGTGAGGAAGAATTATCTTTAAAAATTTTATGGGAACTCCATCTTCACCTATGGCATTAGACTTTATTTGGGACATAGATAACCCAACATCAAGCTCAGTTACCGGTTCAAACTTAAATGATTGCGGAGTTGTTGAATTCAATACCGGTAGAATGTTGTTATTAGTGGGAAGATAAGCTGCATCTAGGAATCTATTGTTGAGGTAATCCGGGTCAAGGTTACTTCTGCATTTTTCGTATTGCACACTCCAAGATTTCTGATATTATTCCATAATGTTTTGGTTGGAAGAGAAATTTAAGTTTGGAGGAGAAGTATCGAGATTTGGCCCGTCTTGTTATAAGAACAGAATCATTTCGCGCTAGTCTATATATTTCCCAGCTATAGGCTGACGGTCTTTTCTTCCACAACTTATAAAATTTATTTCTTTTTTTTATGGCATCAAGAACTTCCTGACAAAACCATGGACAAGAAACATTCTAAACTTTGAAAGTACGAAGAGGAACGTGTTTCAAGAACAAATATTTTATTGGTTCAAGTAGGGAACAGAGCTTATCATTAACAGAGCTTTGAAGCCAACAATTATCAAAAGAAATGAGGGACAAATCATGATACAAGGAAGGATAGCAAATGTGTTTAAAGTCACGGTATACATATGAATGCGAAGATACGTTACGAGACAAATTTATACTTAAGGAACAAAAGATTAAGTCATGGTCAGAAATAAAACTAATTTGATCAAACAGTTGAACCACAGAAGCATCCGAAACTATAAAATAATCAAGAAGACTGGGATTAGAGTTGTTAGAGAACCGCGTAGGGAAAGTTTCGTTTACTATTGAGAGTCCCAGAGTCGATGTTTTGTCATAAAGCAACTGCCTTGCCACATCAGTGGTAAGGAGATTAATATTGAAATCACCACATAGTAACAAGAAATCATAATTAAGGAGACATCCAGACAATATAGAAAAAAGGTTATCAATAGAATGGCATTTATGTGGATTATACACACATGACAAAAGAATTTTCAGGTCCATTCGATTTACAAACGACTTCAACATTAAGATAGGTCTTACAATAAACTGCTAATCCTCCACCCTTCTTTCCGGATCGGTAATTTCTTACAAGCTTATAATTATTAATATCACAAATCGTATCACTAATATCACAGTTAAGCCACGTCTCAGATATGCAAATTATATCAACCGCTAAGGTTTCGAAATGTGTCTCAGATAGTCCAATTTAGCAGAGTTTAAACTGCGCGCATTAAAGTGGACTACGTTGAGACCATTGTATTTTTTACAAAGTATCTGAAGTACGGTTCCGAATGAACCACGAGCTGTATGAGCTCTACGATGACATTGACGTAGTTCGGCGTATAACTGTGCAGCGACTACGCTGGCTGGGTCATGTCCATCGTATGAACGACGAAGCTCCAGCGAAAAAGGTGCTCGAGGCGAGGGTCGCTGGTCAACGACGACGAGGGAGACCATGCCTCCGATGGATGGACCAGGCTGAGGAAGCCCTAACCGCACTTGGTGTATCCGATTGGAGAAGGCGCGCGCAAAGCAGAGGCGCCTGGCGAGAGCTGATGAGGTCGGTTGAAACCCGGACACGGGTTGTTACGACCAACTAAGTAAGTAAGTAATCTGAAGTACGGTTTTTTTATTTTCATTAACGCCATCAAGCGACAGACTAGAGAAAAGTACTATATAATATCCTAGAGAAGCGAACTATAAGAATAAAGCAAGAGAAGTGAGGAAAACATAATTACATTTGTAAAATTGTAAAAGAAAAAAGAATTAATAAAATTATATAAGAAAAAAGATAAATCTAAAATATTATATAACGGCAGCCAAACCATCGCCATGTACTGCTTTTTCCAGATCTTCCAAACTTTTGATGATAGTTCCTTTCGCATTACCAAACCAAAACCGCAAAACTATCTTAAATGGTTTTTGAATTTAAAAAAATTTTGATAACTTTTGTGACATTTGTTATACTGACATAAGTACTTGTATGATACAGGAGTTTTGTAAATAATTTTTAAATGATATAAAAAATCCTTATATCAGAAACGTCTGACTACAAATTGAGCAAATATGTATGGGGGTTTTTCACTTTTTTCACTTGACATTTTTTATTTTGCTTATAATATTTTGAACTTTTGCAATTTTTTCTGTGTATGAAATATCGTATATAAATTCTTGCAAAAACCCCCATACATATTTGCTCAAAGCGGAGTATTTCAAGTCAAAGATAAAAGCAATTTTAATTACGACGTCTACAGCACGCAAAAGAGTTTCCACTTTATACGTGATATCATTAAAAACAACAATAATCTCTGAGATTTGTTATATTCTGAGGAAAGTTGTGAACCAACCACTTTTTCTTGGCTCCGAATTCGGCAGCATCCATTAAAACTTCAAAACCTTCATCACCTTTCATTTCCTTAGTGACCTTGTACAATTTTGAAGTTGGACTGCCGAAATGCTTTCTTTTGTTTCTTTGGTTGTAATACCGATCATACAGTTTTCCAGATGCGTTCTTTATTTTTGTACGCGGTATGTAGTACGTCGCCTCACTTCCGGTAGGCAGAAGTTTAAATATAGCCGCTGCTACATTTTCCATAGTCTTCGCGTCCATTTTAATACCATTTAAAATGTAGTTGTCTACAATTATTCTAACTATGGATGTCTGATCCTTATCATTCAGTGAGTTGCTAGCTCGATATTTAGCAATAATGTCCTTCCCATCTACGGTTTCTGCAAAATTTCTTCCAGGTTAATTTCAGAACCTGGTGTTGAAGAGGAGTTTATCCATTCATGAATGCTATTGGCATCCGACAGTGTTCGATCAGAAGCAGTAGTAAATAACGGTTCATACTGTTAAAAGGAAAATTCAAGAAGAAAACATTAAGGTGACCATTTTTTACAAAACATATTTTGTAGCTACCGTAGGCTACAATTATTATATCTTGAAATTAAAACTGATTTTAAGTTTCTTCAAAATGAGCTATTATATATGAAAATTGGATGAAGATCGTATTAAAATAAGTCTTAATAAATAAAATCTAAAAAAGTATTTCTGTTTTCGAATCGAAATCATATTACCAGGGCTGCCAAGATATTTGTCCCTCATTTTAGTGTAAAAAAACGTCAAAAATCAAATAATTCCATTTTCACTACTGAAGTAGTGGTAAAGTTCCAGTGAAATTTTGTACAGAAATCTGCTTTTTTTAATTTATTGAAGTTATTGAAAGGTCGCCGGAGGCGTCTACAATTTGCGACTAAAAATGTTTGTTTGACTTAAAGACATACATTATTTTTTTCGCTCCACTTTTGAAGGTGGTATCTAAAAGATATTTTTCCCCACTTATGCTTCTTGAATTGAATATTTCACAAATATCCTCTGAATTTAACATTTTCAACCTCTGTAAAGTGTTTACGCAACGAGCCAGAACCATATGTATGGCTTCCCATGAAAGATCCCTCGTTTGCAATAAATCAAGTATCTCAGTGTGCTCAGAATCTTCTGTGTTTTCAATTATCACCTCGTGGACAAAATCAAGTGAAGTGTCCAGTTCCGTTTCCATGATTTATTTTCGACTGAAAAAATAGAAATTAAAAAAAAAACTCAATATAAAAATAAAAATTGTTTTCATTACTTTACTATTTAATTTTATTGCTTTACTTTTTTATATCGTAATTTATTATATATCTTTTATTATAAACTATTTTATATTATACTAGCAAATGCCCACTGCTTCGCCCGCGATAAAAATATTATATACCATTTAAAAATTTTAATCTTAAAATTTAAGTAATTAGTTGTATCTTCAAGCGCAAAATATAAAAAATAATTGTCTTTGTTTAGTTTAATAATTTAAAAAATGATATAAATATTAAAGAAAATATTTCATTAAATTTGAATTGAAAATAAAGTAAGTGCACCATATTTCATAATTCATAAAGAATTTTTTTATATTTTTTTCTTAAAACAGTGTTGTCTTCAAAATTTCCAACAAGAATTTACTGAGTGATTGAAATATTGGGATTTAGTAAGGCTGGGATTTGAACTACACTAATAAAATTGTATATTTAATTTATGAAATACCGCAAAGGCTGCATGGAATTTTGTTTTTGGTCGTAATTGTAAAGCAGTTTTTTTAAAAGTTGGCAATCAGCCATTGTTTTTAATATGCATTTTTAATGTCTGTTGTTTATCGGTTAAACGCTATCGTTTGTCTACCAGTTACTTTTGTAACCTTGGTTCATTAGAATTCTTAGCAGTATATCCATATGTACCTTTTAGGAGCTATGACATAGTGTACTGGAAACTTTAGACAGCGAATTTAATGGCCAAATATAGACTACCGAACTACTTACAGCAAACTTGGTAAACTGAGGGCATTTCTTTAATACTTTTTAAAAACCCTTTTTACATTTTGCTTATAACCGCTGCTTTACTTTACAATTTAACCCGTAACTGGTACACCTGGTCTGTGCCACCATACCAAAATAACAAAACAGTATATTTCTCCAAAAATTAAATTCAAAATTCAATAAAAATCAATTCAATTATTCAAAATAATTAAAAAATTTCTTTTTAAATAGAAGGAAAAAATTTTATTTAACATGTTCTTAAAAAAACAACATGCATTTTTAACAAAAATTGTGGTTTTTAGCGTTTTAGTTGGTGTGGTCCCTGCGACCAGATGTACTGTTAGTGTGATTTTTTGAGGTGTACCAGTTAGGGGTTAAAATAGTCAGTCCGTCTGTCTACCTGTGGTCATGATTAAAGCCGTTATTTTGAAGTTCTGTATTCTAATGCAAAAATATCCGCTAAAATGCTTTTACTTTAACTCGAAACTAAGAAAATACATTTTGTTTTTAAGGTGGCTCTAATATAATGATCACCAACTGTAGTTAAAAATTCGTAGACTGAAAATAAATGGCCACGTCCCCTGTCTAGTACCGCCCAATTTTATTAGCTCTCCATTAAAAGTAAAGCGCCACGTCCATTTTTCTAGTTTTAAGTCTTCACATTATTACTTACTTACTTAGGTGGCCGTAACAACCCGTGTCCGCATTTCGACCGACCTCATCAGCTCTCGCCAGGCGCCTCTGCTTTGCGCGCGTCTTCTCCAATCGGATACACCAAGTGCGGTTAGGGCTTCCTCAGCCTGGTCCATCCATTGGAGGCATGGTCTCCCTCGTCGTCGTTGACCAGCGACCCTCGCCTCGAGCACCTTTTCCGCTGGAGCTTCGTCGTCCATACGATGGACATGCCCCAGCCAGCATAGTCGCTGCACAGCTATTAGCCGAACTACGTCAATGTCTTCGTAGAGCTCATACAGCTCGTGGTTCATTCGGATGCGATAGTCATCGCCGACTCGAACAGGACCGAAGATTTTGCGAAGAACTTTTCTCTCGAACACCCCCAGAGCGGCTGCGTCAGTTTGCGAAACTACCCATGCCTCAGCGCCATAAAGCAGCACAGGTAGAACGAGCGTCTTGTAGAGTGTTAGTTTTGTCGATCGAAAGAGGGCTCTGGAACTTTTCGCTTTATCTCCAGGCTGATTTCGTTGTTAGTATTAATGGCGGTGCCAAGGTATACAAACTCCTTGACTACTTCTAAGTTATAGCTGGCAGCTGAAAGGTGGGAGTCTAAACGCCGCGCTCCCTTGTTTGTAGACAGCATACATTTTGTTTTGCCCTCATTTATCGTCAAACCCACTTTGGCTGATTCCTTTTCGATAGCGGCGAAAGCAGCGGTAACATCTCTCTTGGTTCTACCGACAATATCAATATCATCAGCGTACGCAAGGAGCTGGACGCCTTTGTAGAAAATGGTGCCATTACGATGCACACCGGCCTTTCGTACGATTCCCTCCATGATGATGTTAAAGAGATCGCAAGACAGTGGATCGCCTTGCCTGAAACCTCTTTCGGTATTGAAGGTTTCGGAGAGGTCATTTCCTACCTTGACGGAGCTGCGTGTGTTGCTCAACGTCATTCTGCAAAGTCTAATCAACTTTGCAGGTATACCGAACTCAGACATTGTTGCGTATAGGCAATCCCTTCTCGGGCTATCGAACGCAGCTTTAAAATCGACAAAGAAATGGTGTGTGTCATTTTGATTTTCGTGGGTTTTCTCCAGGATTTGTCGTAGCGTGAAAATCTGGTCTATGGTGGACTTACCAGGTCGAAAGCCACACTGTTAAGGTCCAATCAGTGTTTTTGTAAACGGCTTTTATCTTTCATACAGTACGCTTGAGATAACCTTATATGCGATGGAAATAAGACTGATACCTCTATAACTTGCGCAGATTGTTGGGTCTCCTTTCTTAAGTATAGGGCACAGTAGACTGAGGTTCCAATCGTCGGGCATGCTTTCTGCTAGCCATATTTTGCTGATGAGCTGATGCATGCGCCTTATCAATTCATCGCCGCCGGTTTTAAACAATTTAGCTGACAGGCCGTCAGCACCCGCTGCTTTATTGTTTTTGAGTCGTTGGATAGCAACTCGAACCTCTTCATGGCCAGGTGGTGATACTTCCACTCCGTCATCGTCGATTGGTGGCAATGAACTGCGCTCTCGATGGGCGGCATTGGTGGAATCGTCGCCAGTAGGTAGATTGGTGAAGTGCTGTCTCCACAATATAAGCACACACTGTGTATCCGTATTCAGATCTCCATTTTTGTCTCTGCAAGTGGATGCTCCGGGCTTGAAACCTTGGGTTAGACGCTTAACCTGTTGATAGAATTTTCGTGCATCCTTCTTGCCCTGGTATACCTCTAGTTCCTCACGCTCACGCTTTTCCTGCTCTCTTTTCTTGCGTATGAAAAGGCGCCTCTCTTCCTTCCTCTTTTCGCGGTAGTTTTCTCGCACGGCTCGCGTTGCAGCTGACTGCAGCGTTTTTCTGTATGCGGCGTTTTTTACTGCACTCGCAATGCGACAATCCTGATCGTACCATTGGTTCCGAGGTTGCGGGCGCCGGAAACCAATGACTTCTTCAGCGGCAGCTTGCATGGAGTGGGATATATGCGCCAAAAGTCCGCCGGCGTCGTCGAGTCCAGAGGTTGGTTGGTTGAGCTTAACCGAGAGTTGAGCGGAGTAGGCTTCGGCAGTCCGTTGTAGTTGCAGCTTAGCGACATCTAGCTTTCGTTGCATTCCTATGCGTATGTTCTTCGCATTGCATAATCGCATACGGATCTTGGCTGCAACGAGATAATGGTCGGAGTCAATGTTGACCCTCCGAAATGTACGCACATCTAGAACACTAGGGACATGCCTTCCGTCGATTACAACATGATCAATTTGGTTTCGCGTTTTTTGATCCGGGGACAGCCAGGTGGCCTTTTGGATGTCGAGGTGCTTAAATCTGGTGCTACTAACTACCGTTGTTCGTGGAGGTCTCGTGAAGACTGAACTGACCGACAGTAGGGCCATAGATGCCTTCCCTTCCGACTTTCGCATTAAAATCGCCGAGGACTATTTTCACGTCATGGACCGGAAGGTGGTCATATACGTCCTCAAGACTAACGTAGGAAGCGTCCTTGACGGCTTCGTCCTTTTCCTCCGTCGGGGCGTGCGCGCAAATAAGGCTAATGTAGAAAAATTTTGCCTTGATGCGGATCGTGGCCAATCTTTCGTTCACAGGTGTGAACCGGGAAACAAGGTGGAGTAGTTTCCGGCTAACGACGAATCCACATCCGAATTCGCATTTCTCCGCATGACAGCTGTAGTAGATATCGCAGTGTGCTTGTTTAGAGCAGCCTTGCCCTTTCCATCGCATTTCCTGGATGGCGGTGATGTCAGATTTTATTGTTTTGAGGGCTTCCGCCAGTTGGATAATGGCACCTTCACTATAAAGGGTTCGGACATTCCAGGTGCATATCCGTAAATCATTGTCCGTTTTTCGTTTGCGGTGGTCGTCAACGTAATTGGGGTTCTTATCCGAGGCTGGTTTAGTTTTCATTGGGCAGTAGTAATGTGGCGGGACCCAAACCCTGCGCACATTTCATGTTTAAGGTCTATGGAGTGACCCGCCGCTCAAATTAGCCGTCAAACTGACGGATGCCAGTTTGCCGTTGCCCAGGGAACACCACTTGGAGGTTTGAGTCAACTTGAGACGATTTCGACATGGATAATGCTGGCCTCGCCAGGTAAAGGCGGTCAGACACTTTGCCATGTGAAGGTTCGCGCCCTGTTCCCCCTGGTCTTCACATTATACCGAAGAATAAATGTGCACAAGTTGGTATAATTCAGACAAATGATGTGGGTGGAATTCGGGTACATACAGACACGATAACATTTTGATGACGTCATTTCGTTTGAAAGGTGAGGGGAGTTTCTATTAGATTTTTCCAAATTTAATAGTGACGGCTAACATTTAATATCACAGCTTATGTGCAAAATTTCAAGACATTCCTTAATTTTTTTGTAGATTTTAAAGAGATTTTACGTCAGAAATAAAGCCACTTTGTATGGGAGGTAGCTGTAGTTTCCATTCGATTTTGCCATATTTTATGGTGAATGTTTTTATTAAATATTAAAGTAAATGTGCAGAATTTCAAGACCTTTCTTTAATTTTTGTTTATTTTGTAGATTTTATGGTAAAAAAAGACTCAATTTGTAAGGTAGGTTGCCTTATTTCCGAACTTGATCTTTATTTTTGAGGAAGAAGCTTATATTTTTCATTTCATCGCGATTGCTTTAAAACTACGGCGGTTATTATGTCCACAGATGAACAGAGAGACAAACATGACTAAATCGACTCAGGTGGTGTATATAAATAAGTATACTTTTCTTTACCTGCAACGCCTCGTTATTGGCGTTACAAACGGAATTACAAGGTTTATACCCCTGACGCAGTAAGCGTTTGGGCATAAATTTGTATTTCCAAAAATTTGAAAAAAATCTCAAAAATACCTTACCCATTAGCTTATAAACAAAGGCTGAGCAACTATGGAATCCGAAAAAATATTTTCTTTTGGGACACCCTAATAAACAAAAAAAAAAATATAATATAAAGTTTAAAATTGATTGCAAATTTCACATACAATAATAAAAAGCAGAAAATTATTGAAAAAAAAATTAATACACCACGAAATAAAAATATAAAATAATTTCTTTTAGATTTAAATTCATATGCAATCCGAACTGTAGTCTTTAAACTTACCTTACCATAGTCTTAAAACGTCTATAATAATAGATGTTCTAAATGTTATAATAGATGTTCTAAACTAAATAAAACTTAATATCAATTTTGTAATTTCGCTCACTCTTTTCATTTTAAGCATTGATATATATTAGGTGCCTCGACCTCCATCAATCAGCAGCAACCAGCAGCAACCTCGAACAGCAATCCAGCAACCTCAATAAAGCACAGCGAACACCAACAAAAAGTCACTATGAAAAAAAATAATTAAAATGAAATAAAAAAATAAACTGCAAAAAGTGATGACGAAACAAACAAACACTAGGTTTATTCACTATTCAGTGCACTTGCTTGTGCACTTGTGCCCTTAGCAAAAACAAAATATACGTAAGTTAAAAATCTGCACATCTGCACTTCTAATATGGCATTAAACTTGAGGACTCGTGCTGTTGTGCAGTTGGGCAGTTGTGCACATTTAAAAATTTGACTCATTAATAGAAAAATATAAATGTTTTGTTGCTTAAAGCTGACAAATTTTTTTACTTATGCTTAGAAATTATCAATTATGATAGATAGAAATTCAACAAAAAGTTGAAAAGAAAAAGTTGAAAAAGTTATTTCAATTTGTTATAATAGTAAAAACCCTCTGAGCAGTGCAGCGCAAACTTGTTTTATAATATGGCCAATTGCAGCACTTATTGTCATACAAATTTATATAATAATATAACAAAATTTGCCATATAATAAAAGAAGTTGGCTCTGCGCTGCGCAGAGGGTTTTTACTATTATAACAATTTTAAATCAAAATGCAACAAATGAATATTACTTACCTTTAAAATTTTGCAGCACACGCTTGAAACTACGACATCCTTCTTCACTGGCAATACAAAACAAAATGGCAAGTCTACCGACACGCTTCGTTGAGTTGCGTTGAATTCATATTCAACAGACACTGACTCGCACACTTTCGTACTTGCAAATTTTGTTATATATAAATTTTGCAGTAGCTCAACTCTAATGTTATTGCATGTGTAATCAGTGTTGCCGATCAATACATTTTTTTCGCAGCAAAATATGTATAAAATCTGGATGTAATGTATGCAAACAAATTTTTCAGCTTAGCAATAATAATTAGATGCAGCTATTTGATAGAATTTTTTTTATCAAAAAGTAAATTCATTAAATAATATATAACTGTATATTTTTATTGTAATTCACTGCTTTTATTATTAACAAGCTGAATTACCGGGTGTTACTAGAGAGCTTATATAAATATTTTGTATTATTCAGTCTTTTTTTCATGTTTTTAATTAAGTAAAATAATAGGGGTATTCACTATTCAGTGCACTTGCCTGTTCACTTGTGCACTTTACAAAAACGAAATATACGTACGTCAAAAATCAGTCCCTCTGCACTTCTAGTATAGCCTTATAAAGGTTTATACTATTTTATTTTTGTTATTGCTAACCTTTCCTATCTGAGGACAAAGGGGGATTTGGCCACAAGGCCTGTTAATTTCAGCCGCAAGGCTTTACTTCATTATTCTGCCACAAGGCAGTGTTTCAATATATTTTATATTGTTGAAGCCACTAGGCTTGGTTTGAATCAATAGAAAGACTTCTGTTGTTCGAGGTGATTCCAAGATTGATTTTATTTAACCCCAACTCGTGTTTTTATAATAAAAATATTGAGTGAAAAATGACAATATTTTCTTTTCACTCAAAATAATATTTAATCTAAATAAGTTCTTACACATATACAATTAAAAGTCATGAAATCTAAATACAATTATTACACATCTGCTTACTATTACTTTTTACTTACTTACACATCTGTTTGTAATAATATCCATCATAACCCACTTACAGGTTACAAACTCCAATGACTTACTTTTGGCAGCGATTTGTTTTCACAATGTATAACATGAATCATGCCGCTAGTAGCACTTGAGTTTGTCACTGCTTGCGCTTCATGCTTTGGTTTCGCTGCAGGTATGCAGTGAGACCAACGTAGAGCGTTTGTAGCGTTGTGTGTTTACGTTATTGTTGAGGTAGGTTAGTGCTAGCCACATGTGCACTACAGCCTTAAACTTGAGGACTTGTGCTGTTGTGCAGCTGTGCACATTTAAAATTTGACATTTGACATACATATGTACTCATTAATAGAAAATTATAAATTTTTTGTTTAAAGCTGACAAATTTTCTTTTTTAATGCTTAGAAATTAGCAATTATGATAGACAGAAATTCAATTAAAAGTGCGGTGTGCTCACGAAAACCTAACTGCACAATTGCACAAGTGCACAGGAAAGTGCATTGAATAGTGAATATCCCTAATAAAAAAAATCTTAGGTGCGATTTTGCACATTTCAGCGTTTGAGTTATTTTCATGTGTCTCTAATGAAGAGCAAACATGCAAATCAAGTTAAACGCCAAAATCAAAATTCTGAGTAAATGAGCAAAAAGTGCTAGCACGTTCGTTTTTCAACGGATTGTTTTCATATTTTGTATATATGTAAATATAACTAAAGAACTTTGGATAAATAAAAAATAATTCGGTAATTTCAAAAACTTTTGAAGTTATTGAGCTTTTCAATTTGGATTTAAATTGTTCTGCACCAATCTTCAGACCTCAGTGTTGCAATTTTACCATAAATAGCTTGGAAGAAATATACAAAAGGAGTAGATTTAAATAATAAACTCTATTATGATGAAAGTATGGGATTAAAATAGGGTTTGCGTAAAATTAAAAGTTTTATCATAAGTTTTTTGGTTAGAATGGCCAAATTTTATTTGTTTAAAAAAAGATAACTGCAGTTATAACGTACAGTTTTGTTAAAAAATCGTTATGTTCTAATTTCCACAGGTAATATTGAAGCTTTAAGGCATTTTTTGAAATTTTCTTCTAGGTGTAAAATGACGATCGTGCTCCGTTCAGGTATTTAATAAACGCGATGTAACTTTTTCCTCAAATTAAATTATTGTATTCGCTTATAGAAAAATAATATAACGAAAATCAGCTCCGAAATCATGCGTCATCCTATGTAGACCCCTTAATAAGACCTCACTGGACTTTTATTCATAAAATTGATTAATTATTATTGCATTTCATCAATAAAAGTCCAGCTTCTCATTGAGTGTATCAATACGTCAATAAAGTTTAATAAAGCAGTGGAAGTAGCCTGTATCATAAAAATATTTCACTACAAAATTATAAATTTCAGTTCTTTTTACAAAAAATCTTTCTTTGACGACCAAGAATTATTTTTTTAACTAGTTCTTGCCATTGAAAGTGCATTCATTTACAAAGTACTCTTAATTTTAAAAGTAGCAAATTGGGTGCTTTTGTATCTAAGCGGCAGCCCTGGTGACAACTTAACATTGTAGGCAACTTCGTTCAATTGCCTCCATGTTCAACTGACAAGTACTCGCACTCTGTCGCACTTCCACATATATCTGAGTTCATTAGTTCAACTCTAATGTTACTGCATTTGTCTCAATTTCTGTCTGCAGAGATTTCAGTGATGCTTGGTTTGCAAATGCGATGCTATTTGACTCAAATAATTTCTGCATTTAGTCCAAATTTAATTGCTCTTGGTTGGCATATTTTTAGTCAAGAGCAATTCCGCATTAGTTTCAAATGCAATGATGGTAACAGAAATTGGGAAGTCAAATACAATTGCATTTGAATTAACTGCAATTTTGTTGCAGCAACTACAATTTCTTTTGAGCCAAATGCAATTCGCTAACAACAGCGCCAAATGCAATTTTTATTTGATTTAACTGCATTTCTTATTTTCAGTGTGTGTATCATTTATTTTGACACATGGTTTATGAAAAGTTGTGTTGCACACAATTATATCGTCAGCAGTTGCAAAAGACTTATTACACTTACGCTGCAGCCACACGTTATAGTACTGGCATGCTAATAAAGAATATGTATTTACTTCGAAAATATTCCGAAATAATCAACAAATTTCGCTGCGGCCACACGTGATAGTAAATTTTCATTTGAAAAATGTCGTCAAAGCCAAAGGTTCGACCACTTTTTTATTCCGTTTGCTTTTATTCAGTGATGCTTTATATGCCAACACAGCACCAAACTTAAACGGGATAAAAATGGGAACTAATTATGTTGTAAAATGTGTTTATCAATATTTTTCAAAATGAAATGCAACTTATATGATATTTTATGTGTCATATAAGGGCAATTAAAATAATTGCATATATTTTACTACAAGACATGAAAGAAAAGTGCATATTTAAAGTTCGAATATTTTAGGGAGAAAATACAACACTGTTTTCTTACTTCGATTTTGCACTGGCTGTGGTTGTCGAAATTCACTGTCTCAGTAAAAGTTGTTGCCAGTGAACTGCCAGTGATGTCAAGGTGTGAGTGTATAAGTGAAAAGTGAGAGTGTATTGAGTTTTTCGAACTGTTACTGTCTTCGGACTGGCACGTGTGGCTAGGTTACTGCACACCACTGCACACCATAGGTTACTGCTAGGTTACTGCACACCATATCAAGAATGGCTGATCAGACTCGCAGTTGAACACAGACTGATTTTCAGAGACTGTAGATTTCTTGTAACCATAGATTTTCCAGAAACGAATCCATGTTGGAGTGGAGACAATAAAGATTTAACACTATGTAATAATTGTGAAGAAATGACTGCCTCGAAAAGCTTAAGCAAAGCGCTGAATTTTGCAATTCCACGATAGTTATCGATTAAAGACCTGTTACCTTTTAAATAACGTTTTATGAGCTTTTAAGTATGATAAAATCGTGTTAGTGTCAATTATTGGGAGACTAATATCCCCAGATTGAACCCTAAATGGATAGCTTGGATTATCATAGGATGAAGATGAATAGATCGGTTTGAAAAAGTCAGCGAAAATATTACAAATGCTATTCTCGCTATCCGATTCAACAGTTTTATATTTAATAAAAGAAGGATAGGCATAATTTTTATGTTTTGTGTTGACAAAGTTCCAGAACGATTTGGCATCAGACTTGATATTTGATTCAACTTTTATTAAATAAATATCATAGAATTGCTTCCATAATTGACGATACTTGTACTTAATAGAGGTATAAGGACCAAAATCTGTAATGCTATGAGTTTTTTGAAATTTTTTATAATGCTTGGATTTTAAGTTACTTAATTTTCTCAGTTCATCAGCAAACCATAAAGGACCAGAAGTTAACGGGGTTTTCTCTGGGGTACTGATGATAGAAAACAATCATTGAGAGTTATATTAAAAGCAGAGACAGCCGAATCAAGATTTTCTGGCGATGTTATTGCATTAACGATATTAATTACGGATGTCCAGTTAATATAAGATATATAGTTTTTTAGCAAAACATAATTGGTTCTTTTCAAATTTAACTCAGTAAGGGCTTGAGTAATAAATAAATTAAGAGCAATTTCTAAAGTTGGATGGTACGGATATTCAGGGAGCACGAGTGAATCTGCCCTTGAAACTGAAATAATATTGCTGTCGTCAAAGTATAAAAGATCTAACAAAAGGCTATTCTGGTTTAAGTGGCTGTTTAATTGAAAAAGTTCTTGACTTGAAAGCTCATTGAAAAATGAATTGACAGATGAGCATTCAAACGAAGGCAATAATATTGCAGGATTTTTGGTGCAGCAGTTCCAAGCGACACTTGGAAGATTAAAGTCATCCGTTATTAGAATGTGATCATGAGGCTGAAGTTTTAAACACACTTTATTTATCGGAGCCAAATGCTTCAAATATACCTCTACGTTGGAAACAGGCGGAATATATATGAACATATTACATTAAGATTTAACGCACCATACTTTACAAGAACACAACGAAATTCAAAATCAGATGCCTCAGGAACTATTAGTTCTTGTCAGAAATAAAAAAATTTAACGGCAATTAGAACTCCACCGCCATTAAAAGAACTTCCAGCAATAGCGTTTCTATCTTTGCGGCAAATATTGAAATTATAAGATTGAATTTCAGTATTTAGGGTACTAGGTTTAAGCCAAGTTTCAATGAAAACAATTATGTCAAAAAGTAGGTTGTGGCTTAAAATGTGTAAATATTTTTACTATGTATTAAGTCCTCGTACATTTTAGTATACGATAAGGAATGCAAAGCAACTATCTAATTTTTTGTTTAGTAGTACGAACAGGCAACGTAGCCAGAATAGTTTTTGGTTGCGATCTAGGAATATTTTCGTGAATCAACGTATTTTCAGGCCAGAAACCTTGACCTATTACCGTGTTTAGGGACATTTTACCTAAATTTGACGAAATTTTAGGAGTTTTTTAAGGAAGGATTGTGAAAAAACCGTAAAAGATTTTTGAGTAAATATATTTTTATTGTTTTACATAAGTATTAAAATCAACAAAAAAATTTTTTTTGTTTTTTTTCGTGACGGCACTTTCGCGTCACACGTGCGTCAATGAAGCAGTATAAAAAAATAGAAAAAACGGTGTGCAGGATATCTAAAGTTTGGCTTATCTGAAAAAAAAAAAAAATTTAGTGAGTGTTTAAACCTAATATGAGGGTCTGACTTCGATTTTTTTCAAAAATATTAATTAGAACAAAATGGCGGCAACGCAAAGTCAAAATTCAACAAAAGGCCTACAATTTTTGGAGAAAAGTAGCTGTAAAAACTTTTTTGAAGACTTTGAAAAAAAAACTCGAAGTAAGACCCTAAAAAATATGTTTTTTTAAATTACTCAGCTATTTTGAAGTAAATCGGATCAATAGTTACTGCGCAATCTTGCACACCGATTTTAAAAAACTTGTGTCGAGAAAAATGCGTTTAATGTTTCAAAACAAGTTTTTCGGTGCTTTTAATGATTAAATTAATCTTTAATTTTTCCCGTTTAGAGAAAGTCATAAGAAAAAATCTAGATCATAACATAAAAATCGGCCAAGTATTTTTGCAGAAATGTTAAGTAGATAGAGTTAAAACGTGGTTTAAAGAAAACGAAACATTCAGGCATGTTGTGGAATCCCATTGTTGTCGGAATCGGATTTAAAACCGACTTAAATTCCGTTTTGGTGTCGTGCAATACGATCTTATCGTTTTTATGTTCAAATCGGATTTGATGTCAGTCTTAGATGTCGCAGAAACCAGCTTAACGGCTTTTTTATCGGAAATAAACCGGCCAGATCTTCACTAGCGGAATATAAAATTCGTTATTTATTGTGACTGTATAGAGTTCTAAAACATGTACATAAGTAAATTAAATCATTTTGCTTGGGAAATTGCTAAAAATTATTAGTTTAGGGGGAAACACAAGAATAAAACTCATAGTGTGATTCTGTTGGATTTTATGGAAAAAAATCCTGATGTTGCAAAATGCTTCACAAGGCGTGACAAACCACTTGTGGAGTCTTTATGACAGCAATTTGCTGAATAGCTCAATAGCGCAGGTCCGCCGCATAAGGACAGTAATGGACGGAAAAAGGTTAATTTAAAGTCAAATAGTCGCATTTTCGTTAGCTCTTAATTAGTATTCTCTGTTTTAAGATATGGACTGATTGGAAGAACGAAATTAAAAAAAAAGTTGTCTCTAAATAAAATGGAAAGCCGGTAGACTGGAGGAGGGCCTTTTTCAAAGTATATTTTAACACAAACGGAAGAAGTAATTGTGCGTATATGTGGAATAGCGCAGACGGTGCAAGGTGTGCCGGAAATGGCATTAGGATCTGAAGATGTTCAACAATCTAACGAAAACAACGATTTGGAAATAGTTGATACTGAAATCCTTGAAGAATTTCCTTCAACTTCATCAAAGCGCAGAATTGAACCTTTGGAAGCATGTAGTACCCCAAAAAGACGCAGAACAGAGAGTACAGCGAGTAACTTAAAAATTTTTCTGAATGAGCATACAGAAATAAAATCGGAATTGAATAAAAAAATGGACGAAATTATTAAAGCACACATTATTAAAAGATCTTAAAGAAGAATTTGCGAGCTTTAGTAGTCGCGTTCTAAGAGTATTGCAAGAAAAAATGAAATAAAGGAGAAAAGCTCGTTTAAGAAATCATAAAATTTGATTTTGAAAAAACAAAAGTTCTACGAAGTAAAAAAGTTTATTTAATATATCGGTGATTCCATGTCAAATCGGACGCTTTTCGAAACTCACATTTTTGTGAATATTTGGTACTTTGCATGTCAATACTTAAAAACTTGTAACTGGGGGTTTTCTCAAAGGCTGAAGTATGACTCAGCCGCTCCAGGATCAGACGAAAGAACCTCGAACTTTCGCCAATTAAAAAGACATAATGTTTATTTATTTATTTATTTATTTAATAACATCAGTATAATAAGAACAAAGTTCTTTTAATAAACAAAGCATTTGGATAACAGGTGTTCTGAGATTAAAAATTTAACATAACTTAAAAACTAGATACAATGGTATAAGTTGAAATTAAAATATACATTTTAGAGATAGCTGACATTGATGAAAATAAAAATGAATTATAAAAAGGAAAAGAAAGTAAAAATATTTTAGAAATGTAAAATAAAAAATAAAAATACATAAAAAAAATTTTTTATAATTTTTGTAATAAGAAAGAAAGAAAGACCAAATGTTTATAGGGAGCTAAAAAAATAGAAATAGAAATCTGATTATTTTATTTTATATAAAGATATTTGCAATCAAGCAAAATGTTTTAAAACGGCTTGCCTAAAGCTTGTCTCATTTCAAATAGATTTAAGGTGACTGGGTAATGCATTCCATAATCTGATGGCACTAACGAAAAATAGTCTGGTAGAGTTTAGGGAATTAAAGTTAGGTATTATCATCATATAACTTCTGTTTGACTGACAAAATTGTAATTTTTCAAAAAGATACAGTGGCATTTTAAAGTGAATCAATTTATAAAGAAATATGCAATTACGAGCATTTAGATGGCTTATTATATCACAACCAAGTATACTATTCTTGAACTGGGATATGTGATCAAACCTTTGTATATTGTAGACGTATCGCGTCGCATGATTAAACGCAATTCGCAGTTTGTGCTCAGAACGTGAATCTAGTTTACTATAAATAATTTCAGAGTAAGTTATTGCAGGGATTATCATTTGCAACACCAATTTTCGCCTGGTATCAACAGGTGTAAACTGGGCCGACATTCTTAAATTTCGCAGGGTATAATAAATGTTTCGGACTACACTATTGATATGATCGGTACAACTAAGCGAAGAATTGATGTGGAAACCAAGACTCTTTACGTTGCTTACTATTTTCAGCTTCCTGTCTCCTATGTACAGGTGCGGAATGTCATCTAAGCAGATTTTGTTTTTCGCAATAGGTAGCACATATGTTTTCAGCGCATTCAGTTGAAGACCATTCCTAACAGCCCATTTATGGACACTATCGAGATCCTCGTTCAACCTGTAGCTTAAATCTTCAAGAAGACACGTTCGGCGGGAAAGATGAAGCTGAACATCATCTGCATAAGCATGCATAGAGGAATATTTACATACGCAAAATATGTCATTTATAAATACTGAAAATAGAAGCGGCCCGAGAACAGATCCTTGAGGCACTCCACTGCAAACATACTTGTATTGAGAGCACTTATTGTCAACATTTACTCTCCGAATCCTGTTCGATAAGTATCTTCTTACAAGATTAACAGCACTAGTACAAAACCCATAATAATTTTTTAGTTTTTGACAGAGTAAGGAATGATTTACTGTGTCAAATGCCTTAGAGAAATCAATCAAGCAGAGTAGTGTAAGAAGGCCTTCATCATAAGGTGATCGAATATCGTCCAGTACCTTGAGAGTAGCAGTTGCACAGCTGTGGCTACTACGAAATCCAGATTGAAATGGGGACAAATTGCTTCGTGTGAGAAAATTCAACATTTGATCAGCCATAATAGCTTCTCATACCTTTGACAAGCAGGATAAAATGCTAATAGGCCTGAAATCACTGGGCTCGCTTGCTTGGGATTTTTTGGCTACCGGTATGACCTTTGCAATTTTCCAGGAATTAGGAAAAGAAGAGGAAGTGAAGCAATGATTGATTATATGCGTTAGCATATAATGGCTTACTACTACTATGAAAGGCAATATGAGTTTTATAAATTTGATCACAATTCCATCCTCACCAACCGCATTCGATTTAATTTTCATTATATGTTTAACAACATCGTTTTCACAAACTCCAGCAAACTGAAAGTTGGATTCAACAAGGACATCTATCAACTCTTCATGATTACAAGGGCTTACATTATTATTTATGAAAAAATCATTCATGATATCTGGGTTAACACAGCAACTAACTGTAGGCTTGCTGCCAACTCCAATGTTTCTAAGATTTTTCCATAGCTCTTTAGAAGGAAGCGACGTTTTCAGCTTATTCGAATAAAATCTTAACTTGGACTGCCTGCAAATAAGAATTGAAGCATTCCTTGCCACTCTATACTCTTCCCAATTTTCCGACGATGGATTTCTTTTCCACCGCTTGTGCATTTTATTTCGGTTTTTTATTGCATTCTGCACACTGGACGTGTACCAAGGACAAGATACATTTTTTATAACAATTGTACGCGTAGGAACATGGGTTTCAAAAAGATGGCTAATATTTTGAGTTAAGGCATCTACTTTTTTACTTACATTTGAAAAAAACAAGATGCCATTCCATGGAGTATAACATGCATCATTGTTTAAAGCCGGAAGATCAATACATTTAAAGTCTTTGTAGGTAATGATATTGGACGTAGTGGTGCGAGATAGCGATATATCAAGTGTACAAAAAATTAAATCATGATCGGAAAGAAAATATATTTGATCAAACAATAGAACAGACGAGACATCAGAGACAATAAAATAATCCAGAAGGCTTGGAGTATCATTATTAGAAAATCGTGTGGGCATAGTTTCATTAACAATTGACAGACCGACAGACGTAACATTATCATAGATAGATTTAGTTGAATTGTCATGACACAATAAATTAACATTAAAGTCACCACAAATTACAAAGTAACTAAAATCAATTGATAAATTAGAAAGTTCAGAAAAAAAGGAGTTCAGATTATTAAATTTACAAGGGTTGTAAACACAAGATATATGTACAAATTTTAACATTATTATCAGTTACACAAAGATTTAAATATTCAACAGGAATATTTCTACTGTTTTTCTAATCTAATATTTATATCTAATCTAATATAATATTTCTAATCTACTATTAGCAGATTTTTTTATGACTTTTGCACTCAAGCTTTTGTGGCAGTAAATCGCTACTCCACCTCCTCTTCTCTCCAATCTATCATTCCTAAATAAGTTAAAATTATTTAACACATACGCAGAGTCGTTGACCTCTGGACAAAACCACGTTTCGGATACACAAATCCCATCAATAGAAGAGTCTTCAAACACATATTTTAAATAATCAAGTTTACTAGAGTTAAGACTTCGAGCATTAAAAGGAGCAATTTTAAGACCGGAGAATTGCCTACACAAAGCATTCACAAGAACCTTACTAGTTTCGTTAGTACCATTAGATAAATTGTTAGGACCAATCATTAGAGTATAAATAGAGCACAGAACCTTTAGACATACCGCAAAAAATTAATGAGTGAAATTTAGGAATATCAAACTCATTACTGATCCTTAAAACTAATAACCAGATTACTTTACAAAAAAAATTAATAAAGTTGTTGAATAAAGATACAGATAAATTCATATAAAAATAAAGCAATATAAAAGTAGGAGTAAAATAGGAAAGAAGAGAAATAGAATAACTATCAGAAGAGAAAAATAAGTCAAAACAGCGCTATGTATTATTGTTATCATTCTTATCATTGTTTATCAGCTCACCCTCGGCGATAGCAGCAAGTTGGTATGAGTCATTTACTAAAAAGCTTTCACCAACTTAATGTTTCTTAACAAATCTCTCCTAGCATTAGCGGAAAACAGCTGTTTACTTCGCCTGAACTTAATCGCACTCTGTAGAAGTTGACGACAGCGCTTAGTTAAGCTCTCATTAAGGTAGATAATATTCGAGTGGGAATTGAGTCCCAAATCACTAAGAGCAAGATCTCTACGGTTGTTTTTTCTATAGAAAGCTGCAGACCGTAGAACAGTATCCCTTTCGTACGAAAAAGAAAATTTGATGACTATTGGAGCGTTTCTCATTCTGCGTTCAATGCTCTTAACTCGAAACACGCTCTTAAGCGGTGGGGGTCGGCAGCCGATGGTAAAACATAGCTTATTGAACAACACCGACAAGTTCTCGTCGTCGCTCACTGGGACACCAAACAGCACAGCATCCGCAGCAACCTCTTTACGCTCAAGATCATCGACAACTTTTTTCAGTACGACCATCTCCTCTCTCAGAGCAGCCACTCCCATTGCTTCAGCATCTCACTCAATATTCTCAACACGTACAACGACATCAGCAATTCCGGCATCCACACTATTTATCGTCTCCTTCCATTTATTCTCAAGCTCTTCTATTTTAGCATTAAACTCATCGCGAAGTTTGCCTAATTCACTTTGCATGGTGCTAATGAGCAGTTCAGTCTGTTGTTTTTGGCGCAAATCCAGTTGATCAGTTTGTTTATTTAGCCGCTCATCTAATTGATTAACAGTAAAAATTGAGCCACTGGTCATCGGAGAGCCAGACTGCGTCGGTGTTGAGAGCAGGTTCTTGTAGTGCAATGTTTTAGCTCGAGTTGTCATTGCGTTGCTGACGGTGTGTGTGTTTGTTTTGGTGGGAAGTGTTCTCAGGCTTAGATTTTATTAATAATCACCAATAAAAATTGCTTAAAATCTGTGAATTCCAAAGGTTCAATTCTGCGCTTTGATGAAGTTGAAGGAACTTCTTCAAGGATTTCAGTATCAACTATTTCCAAATCGTTGTTTTCGTTAGATTGTTGAACATCTTCAGATCCTAATGCCATTTCCGGCACACCTTGAACCGTCTGCGCTATTCCACATATACGCACAATTACTTCTTCCGTTTGTGTTAAAATATACTTTGAAAAAGGCCCTCCTCCAGTCTACCGGCTTTCCATTTTATTCAGAGACAACTTTTTTTTTAATTTCGTTCTTCCAATCAGTCCATATCTTAAAACAGAGAATACTAATTAAGAGCTAACGAAAATGCGACTATTTGACTTTAAATCAACCTTTTTCCGTCCATTACTGTCTTTATGCGGCGGACCTGCGCTATTGAGCTATTCAGCAAATTGCTGTCATAAAGACTCCACAAGTGGTTTGTCACGCCTTGTGAAGCATTTTGCAACATCAGGATTTTTTTCCATAAAATCCAACAGAATCACACTATGAGTTTTATTCTTGTGTTTCCCCCTAAACTAATAATTTTTAGCAATTTCCCAAGCAAAATGATTTAATTTACTTATGTACTTGTTTTAGAACTCAATACAGTCACAATAAATAACGAATTTTATATTCCGCTAGTGAAGATCTGGCCGGTTTATTTCCGATAAAAAAGCCGTTAAGCTGGTTTCTGCGACACCTAAGACTGACATCAAAATACTTGGCCGATTTTTATGTTATGATCTAGATTTTTTTCTTATGGCTTTCTCTAAACGGAAAAAAATTAAAGATTAATTTAATCATTAAAAGCACCGAAAAACTTGTTTTGAAACTTTAAACGCGTTTTTCTCGACACAAGTTTTTTAAAATCGGTGTGCAAGATTGCGCAGTAACTATTGAACCGATTTACTTCAAAAAAGCTGAGTAATTAAAAGAAACATATTTTTTAGGGTCTTACTTCGAGTTTTTTTTTCAAAGTCTTCAAAAAAGTTTTTACAGCTACTTTTCTCCAAAAATTGTAGGCCTTTTGTTGAATTTTGACTTTGCGTTGCCGCCATTTTGTTCTAATTAATATTTTTGAAAAAAATCGAAGTCAGACCCTCATATTAGGTTTAAACACTCACCAAATTTTTTTTTCAGATAAGCCAAACTTTAGATATCCTGCACACCGTTTTTTTATTTTTTTATACTGCTTCATTGACGCACGTGTGACGCGAAAGTGCCGTCACGAAAAAAAACAAAAAAAATTTTTTTGTTGATTTTAATACTTATGTAAAACAATAAAAATATATTTACTCAAAAATCTTTTACGGTTTTTTCACAATCCTTACTTAAAAAACTCCTAAAATTTCGTCAAATTTAGGTAAAATGTCCCTAAACACGGTAATAGGTCAAGGTTTCTGGCCTGAAAATACGTTGATTCACGAAAATATTCCTAGATCGCAACCAAAAACTATTCTGGCTACGTTGCCTGTTCGTACTACTAAACAAAAAATTAGATAGTTGCTTTGCATTCCTTATCTTATACTAAAATGTACGAGGACTTAATACATAGTAAAAATATTTACACATTTTAAGCCACAACCTACTTTTTGACATAATTGTTTTCATTGAAACTTGGCTTAAACCTAGTACCCTAAATACTGAAATTCAATCTTATAATTTCAATATTTGCCGCAAAGATAGAAACGCTATTGCTGGAAGTTCTTTTAATGGCGGTGGAGTTCTAATTGCCGTTAAATTTTTTTATTTCTGACAAGAAATAATAGTTCCTGAGGCAACACCAGAGGTGAGTACCTGCTAGAATATATATTAAGTAACAACCTAGAATTCTTCAATGTGGGGGTAACACCTACTTTTGTAACTAGGGCCAGAGAAGAGGTCTTAGATCTCACTATAGGAAGCCCATATGTTGGGAGTATGATTAGGGATTGGAAGGTATCACCGGAACCATCAATGTCTGACCATAGAATAATAGAGCTTAGACTTGGGGCAAAGTGCCAAGAGACAGTACCCAGAAGGAACCCTAAGAATACAAATTGGGATACATATACCAGTTTATTGAAAGAAAACCTACAAAATGTAAAATCTAGGAGCAAAATCGGCAACATCCTTGAACTTGAATGTTATGTAGAGCAGGTCAACAATGCAGTATGTAATGCCTACGAAACTAGTTGTCCTCTAGGAAATAAGGCAAGAACAAAACATACTCCGTGGTGGAGCGCCGAACTGACCAGGCTCCGGAAAAATGTGCGATGCAGCTTCAACACTGCAAAGCGCACCGGAGAATGGCATAACTACACGGCGGCTCTAACTGAGTATAACAAAGAAATCAGGAAAGCTAAAAGACAAAGCTTTAGAACCTTCTGCGAAGAAATATCCTCCACGCCAGCTGCAGCCAGGATCCATAAAGCAATGGCCAAAGGCAGAGTGGAGACAAATATGTCACTTCTCTTACCAGACGGAAGCTATACGCTTAAAGAAGAGCAACGGGTCAGCCACCTGCTAGAAACTCACTTCCCAGGTAGCACACAAATTAGTGAATGTGAGGCGACAGGAAGGCTGACAGCTCCAAACCAAGAGGAATGGAAACTTGCCACAAGCATTTGCACGAAGGCTCGTCTGGAATGGGCCCTAAGAACCTTTCAACCATTCAAATCAGCAGGGGTAGACGGTATCTTTCCAGCACTACTGCAAAAAGGTGCAGAGACAATACTACCCCATCTAGTTAAAATAACTAAAAGCAGCCTTGCGCTGGGCTATATCCCAAGAAAATTGAGAAGGTCTATAGTCACCTTCATACCAAAAGTAGGGAAAAAGGACTACACGCTACCTAAATCCTTCAGACCAATCAGCCTCACATCCTTTGTTCTTAAAACAATGGAAAAGGTGATAGACAACTATCTAAGAACTGAGATTCTGGAGAAAGCGCCAATGCACCCTTGTCAGCATACAGGGCGGGTAGGTCCACAGAATCCGCCCTATACCAGCTGACAAGCAACATTCAGTCAGCACTCGAGAACAAGGAAACTGTACTATGTGCCTTTCTAGACATAGAGGGAGCTTTCGACAACACATCCCACGAGGCCGTGAAAAGGTCGCTGTACAAGAAAGGGGTACACAGTATGCTTAGCGCATGGATTTGCCAAATGCTTAGCACTAGAACTGCAGAAACGAAAGTGGGAACCACCACAATAAGAATCAAAATAACCAAAGGCTGCCCCCAAGGTGGAGTTTTATCCCCACTGCTGTGGAGCCTAGTTGTGGACGAACTCTTATCGAAGCTCACCGATACTGGCATAAAATGCCAAGGCTACGCAGACGATATAGCCCTAATAGCAAGAGGCAAGTTCGAGAATACACTCTGTGACCTAATACAGAGAGGGCTGAAAGTAACAAAGGAATGGTGCACCACAGTGGGGCTTAACATCAACCCAGCAAAAACAACCATAGTACCTTTCACTAACAAGAGAAGCCTGCCAAACCTCAGAACGATGAGAATGAACGGCACTGAACTCCCTCTCAAAGCAGAAGTAAAGTACCTGGGACTTACACTAGACTCTAAACTTCTCTGGAGAAGACATGCGGAGGAAATTAAAAATAAAGCAACTCGCGCACTAATGGTATGTAAGAACCTGGCAGGGAAAAGCTGGGGCTGTAACCCTACAATTCTTCGCTGGATGTACACCATGATGGTGAGACCAATCCTCACCTACGGAGCAGTAGCATGGGCCAAAAGAACCAAGTTATCAGTAATGAGGAACATGCTTACAAAGGTACAAAGACTTGCCTGCGTATGCATTACAGGAGCTATGAGGACCTGCCCCACAGTAGCATTAGAAGTAATCCTCGACCTAACTCCTCTTCACCTCTTCATAGAGGGAGTAGCAAAGCGAACCCTGATAGGCATTGCAAAAGAGGGAACAGGATTAGGAAAAACTATCAGCAACAAAGAGAAAGAAGTTATCGCAAGGCAGATACCATACATCGATCAACCAAGAGACGATATAGTAAAAAGGTACAACTTCGAAAAACGCTTCGAAATTAAGCTTGGTACCAAGAAGGAGTGGGATAGTGAAATAATATCCCGAGTCACAAAACCACACAGTATAACATGGTACACGGACGGCTCCAAAACACTGGAAGGTATAGGTGCAGGGGTATATGGACCAAGAACCAGGCACTCGGTACCTATGGGGACAACACCCAGTATCTTCCAGGCGGAGGTCTTAGCAATACAGCTGTGCGCACAATTTAACCTGGACAGGAGTTACAAAGGTCAAGACATAATTGTGATGTCGGACAGCCAAGCAGCAATCAAAGCATTAGCATCCTGTGAAATATCATCAGAAATTACATGGGAATGCCTAACAAAACTGAATGAGCTAGGCAAGAATAACACCGTTACTATACTCTGGGTCCCAGGACATAAAGGAATTCATGGTAACGAAGAAGCTGATGAATTAGCGCGACGAGGCGCAGCCACACACTTTATAGGACCAGAACCATTCTGCGGATTGGGCACACACACTATCAAAGAAGAACTAAGAAGGGAGGAGAGACACAAAAGATCAAACCTCTGGAAAAGCCTCCCAAAGCTAAAACAATCCAAAGTGCTCCTCAAAGATTTTAACTCTCGGAGAGCAAAATTGCACATAAGCTTAGGCAAACCGAATCTAAGAATTCTTACGGGGTTTCTTACAGGACACTGTAAACTGAAATAGCACCTGAAGAAATTGGGCATCGAAACCGACAGCAACTGCCGTTTCTGCGAAGAAGCGGAGGAGACTCCAAAACACCTACTTACCAACTGTGACGCAGTAGCTCGCAAGCGCAAGGCAACACTGGGGAACTACGAGCTGAGTCAAGAGGAAATCTCATCCATCGAACCGAAAAATATTCTCAAATTCATCAGAGAACTAGGTCTGTATGAGATTCTGTAATCCGTCAAGAGCGGAGCATCAAGAAGGAGGTACAATAGATCTATATAGGTCGCAGTGCGCATCTCCAAACAAAACATTAACATTAACATTAGTTCCTGAGGCATCTGATTTTGAATTTTTTTGTGTTTTTGTAAAGTATGGTGCGTTAAATCTTAATGTAATATGTTCATATATATTCCGCCTGTTTCCAACGTAGAGGTATATTTGAAGCATTTGGCTCCGATAAATAAAGTGTGTTTAAAACTTCAGCCTCATGATCACATTCTAATAACGGATGACTTTAATCTTCCAAGTGTCGCTTGGAACTGCTGCACCAAAAATCCTGCAATATTATTGCCTTCGTTTGAATGCTCATCTGTTAATTCATTTTTCAATGAGCTTTCAAGTCAAGAACTTTTTCAATTAAACAGCCACTTAAACCAGAATAGCCTTTTGTTAGATCTTTTATACTTTGACGACAGCAATATTATTTCAGTTTCAAGGGCAGATTCACTCGTGCTCCCTGAATATCCGTACCATCCAACTTTAGAAATTGCTCTTAATTTTTTTATTACTCAAGCCCTTACTGAGTTAAATTTGAAAAGAACCAATTATGTTTTGCTAAAAAACTATATATCTTATATTAACTGGACATCCGTAATTAATATCGTTAATGCAATAACATCGCCAGAAAATCTTGATTCGGCTGTCTCTGCTTTTAATAGAACTCTCAATGATTGTTTTCTATCATCAGTACCCCAGAGAAAACCCCGTTAACTTCATGTCCTTTATGGTTTGCTGATGAACTGAGAAAATTAAGTAACTTAAAATCCAAGCATTATAAAAAATTTCAAAAAACTCATAGCATTACAGATTTTGGTCCTTATACCTCTATTAAGTACAAGTATCGTCAATTATGGAAGCAATTCTATGATATTTATTTAATAAAAGTTGAATCAAATATCAAGTCTGATGCCAAATCGTTCTGGAACTTTGTCAACACAAAACATAAAAATGATGCCTATCCTTCTTTTATTAAATATAAAACTGTTGAATCGGATAGCGAGAATAGCATTTGTAATATTTTCGCTGACTTTTTCAAACCGATCTATTCATCTTCATCCTATGATAATCCAAGCTATCCATTTAGGGTTCAATCTGGGGATATTAGTCTCCCAATAATTGACACTAACACGATTTTATCATACTTAAAAGCTCATAAAACGTTATTTAAAAGGTAACAGGTCTTTAATCGATAACTATCGTGGAATTGCAAAATTCAGCGCTTTGCTTAAGCTTTTCGAGGCAGTCATTTCTTCACAATTATCACATAGTGTTAAATCTTTATTGTCTCCACTCCAACATGGATTCGTTTCTGGAAAATCTATGGTTACAAGAAATCTACAGTCTCTGAAAATCAGTCTGTGTTCAACTGCGAGTCTGATCAGCCATTCTTGATATGGTGTGCAGTAACCACCTAGCCACACGTGTCAGTCCAAAGACAGTAACAGTTCGAAAAACTCAATACACTCTCACTTTTCACTTATACACTCACACCTTGACATCACTGGCAGTTTACTGGCAACAACTTTTACTGAGACAGTGAATTTCGACAACCACAGCCAGTGCGAAATCGAAGTAAGAAAACAGTGTTGTATTTTCTCCCTAAAATATTCGAACTTTAAATATGCACTTTTCTTTCATGTCTTGTAGTGAAATATATGCAATTATTTTAATTGCCCTTATATGACACATAAAATATCATATGAATAAGTTGCATTTCATTTTGAAAAATATTGATAAACACATTTTACAACATAATTAGTTCCCATTTTTATCCCGTTTAAGTTTGGTGCTGTGTTGGCATATAAAGCATCACTGAATAAAAGCAAACGGAATAAAAAGTGGTCGAACCTTTGGCTTTGACGACATTTTTCAAATTAAAATTTACTATCACGTGTGGCCGCAGCGAAATTTGTTGATTATTTCGGAATATTTTCGAAGTAAATACATATTCTTTATTAGCATGCCAGTACTATAACGTGTGGCTGCAGCGTAAGTGTAATAAGTCTTTTGCAACTGCTGACGATATAATTGTGTGCAACACAACTTTTCATAAACCATGTGTCAATATAAATGATACACACACTGAAAATAAGAAATGCAGTTAAATCAAATAAAAATTGCATTTGGCGCTGTTGTTAGCGAATTGCATTTGGCTCAAAAGAAATTGTAGTTGCTGCAACAAAATTGCAGTTAATTCAAATGCAATTGTATTTGACTTCCCAATTTCTGTTACCATCATTGCATTTGAAACTAATGCGGAATTGCTCTTGACTAAAAATATGCCAACCAAGAGCAATTAAATTTGGACTAAATGCAGAAATTATTTGAGTCAAATAGCATCGCATTTGCAAACCAAGCATCACTGAAATCTCTGCAGACAGAAATTGAGACAAATGCAGTAACATTAGAGTTGAACTAATGAACTCAGATATATGTGGAAGTGCGACAGAGTGCGAGTACTTTTGTTAGATCTTTTATACTTTGACGACAGCAATATTATTTCAGTTTCAAGGGCAGATTCACTCGTGCTCCCTGAATATCCGTACCATCCAACTTTAGAAATTGCTCTTAATTTTTTTATTACTCAAGCCCTTACTGAGTTAAATTTGAAAAGAACCAATTATGTTTTGCTAAAAAACTATATATCTTATATTAACTGGACATCCGTAATTAATATCGTTAATGCAATAACATCGCCAGAAAATCTTGATTCGGCTGTCTCTGCTTTTAATAGAACTCTCAATGATTGTTTTCTATCATCAGTACCCCAGAGAAAACCCCGTTAACTTCTTGTCCTTTATGGTTTGCTGATGAACTGAGAAAATTAAGTAACTTAAAATCCAAGCATTATAAAAAATTTCAAAAAACTCATAGCATTACAGATTTTGGTCCTTATACCTCTATTAAGTACAAGTATCGTCAATTATGGAAGCAATTCTATGATATTTATTTAATAAAAGTTGAATCAAATATCAAGTCTGATGCCAAATCGTTCTGGAACTTTGTCAACACAAAACATAAAAATGATGCCTATCCTTCTTTTATTAAATATAAAACTGTTGAATCGGATAGCGAGAATAGCATTTGTAATATTTTCGCTGACTTTTTCAAACCGATCTATTCATCTTCATCCTATGATAATCCAAGCTATCCATTTAGGGTTCAATCTGGGGATATTAGTCTCCCAATAATTGACACTAACACGATTTTATCATACTTAAAAGCTCATAAAACGTTATTTAAAAGGTAACAGGTCTTTAATCGATAACTATCGTGGAATTGCAAAATTCAGCGCTTTGCTTAAGCTTTTCGAGGCAGTCATTTCTTCACAATTATCACATAGTGTTAAATCTTTATTGTCTCCACTCCAACATGGATTCGTTTCTGGAAAATCTATGGTTACAAGAAATCTACAGTCTCTGAAAATCAGTCTGTGTTCAACTGCGAGTCTGATCAGCCATTCTTGATATGGTGTGCAGTAACCACCTAGCCACACGTGCCAGTCCAAAGACAGTAACAGTTCGAAAAACTCAATACACTCTCACTTTTCACTTATACACTCACACCTTGACATCACTGGCAGTTCACTGGCAACAACTTTTACTGAGACAGTGAATTTCGACAACCACAGCCAGTGCGAAATCGAAGTAAGAAAACAGTGTTGTATTTTCTCCCTAAAATATTCGAACTTTAAATATGCACTTTTCTTTCATGTCTTGTAGTGAAATATATGCAATTATTTTAATTGCCCTTATATGACACATAAAATATCATATGAATAAGTTGCATTTCATTTTGAAAAATATTGATAAACACATTTTACAACATAATTAGTTCCCATTTTTATCCCGTTTAAGTTTGGTGCTGTGTTGGCATATAAAGCATCACTGAATAAAAGCAAACGGAATAAAAAGTGGTCGAACCTTTGGCTTTGACGACATTTTTCAAATTAAAATTTACTATCACGTGTGGCCGCAGCGAAATTTGTTGATTATTTCGGAATATTTTCGAAGTAAATACATATTCTTTATTAGCATGCCAGTACTATAACGTGTGGCTGCAGCGTAAGTGTAATAAGTCTTTTGCAACTGCTGACGATATAATTGTGTGCAACACAACTTTTCATAAACCATGTGTCAATATAAATGATACACACACTGAAAATAAGAAATGCAGTTAAATCAAATAAAAATTGCATTTGGCGCTGTTGTTAGCGAATTGCATTTGGCTCAAAAGAAATTGTAGTTGCTGCAACAAAATTGCAGTTAATTCAAATGCAATTGTATTTGACTTCCCAATTTCTGTTACCATCATTGCATTTGAAACTAATGCGGAATTGCTCTTGACTAAAAATATGCCAACCAAGAGCAATTAAATTTGGACTAAATGCAGAAATTATTTGAGTCAAATAGCATCGCATTTGCAAACCAAGCATCACTGAAATCTCTGCAGACAGAAATTGAGACAAATGCAGTAACATTAGAGTTGAACTAATGAACTCAGATATATGTGGAAGTGCGACAGAGTGCGAGTACTTGTCAGTTGAACATGGAGGCAATTGAACGAAGTTGCCTACAATGTTAAGTTGTCACCAGGGCTGCCGCTTAGATACAAAAGCACCCAATTTGCTACTTTTAAAATTAAGAGTACTTTGTAAATGAATGCACTTTCAATGGCAAGAACTAGTTAAAAAAATAATTCTTGGTCGTCAAAGAAAGATTTTTTGTAAAAAGAACTGAAATTTATAATTTTGTAGTGAAATATTTTTATGATACAGGCTACTTCCACTGCTTTATTAAACTTAATTGACGTATTGATACACTCAATGAGAAGCTGGACTTTTATTGATGAAATGCAATAATAATTAATCAATTTTATGAATAAAAGTCCAGTGAGGTCTTATTAAGGGGTCTACATAGGATGACGCATGATTTCGGAGCTGATTTTCGTTATATTATTTTTCTATAAGCGAATACAATAATTTAATTTGAGGAAAAAGTTACATCACGTTTATTAAATACCTGAACGGAACACGATCGTCATTTTACACCTAAAATAAAATTTCAAAAAATGCCTTAAAGCTTCAATATTACCTGTGGAAATTAGAACATAATGATTTTTTAACAAAACTGTAGTTATAACAGCAGTTATCTTTTTTTAAACAAACAAAATTTGGACATTCTAACCAAAAAACTTATGATAAAACTTTTAATTTTACGCAAAACCTATTTTAGTCCCATACTTTCATCATAATAGAGTTTATTATTTAAATCTACTCCTTTTGTATATTTCTTCCAAGCTATTTATGGTAAAATTGCAACACTGAGGTCTGAAGATTGGTGCAGAACAATTTAAATCCAAATTGAAAAGCTCAATAACTTCAAAAGTTTTTGAAATTACCGAATTATTTTTTATTTATCCAAAGTTCTTTAGTTATATTTACATATATACAAAATATGAAAACAATCCGTTGAAAAACGAAAGTGCTAGCACTTTTTGCTCATTTACTCAGAATTTTGATTTTGGCGTTTAACTTGATTTGCATGTTTGCTCTTCATTAGAGACACATGAAAATAACTCAAACGCTGAAATGTGCAAAATCGCACCTAAGATTTTTTTTTATTAGGGATATTCACTATTCAATGCACTTTCCTGTGCACTTGTGCAATTGTGCAGTTAGGTTTTCGTGAGCACACCGCACTTTTAATTGAATTTCTGTCTATCATAATTGCTAATTTCTAAGCATTAAAAAAGAAAATTTGTCAGCTTTAAACAAAAAATTTATAATTTTCTATTAATGAGTACATATGTATGTCAAATGTCAAATTTTAAATGTGCACAGCTGCACAACAGCACAAGTCCTCAAGTTTAAGGCTGTAGTGCACATGTGGCTAGCACTAACCTACCTCAACAATAACATAAACACACAACGCTACAAACGCTCTACGTTGGTCTCACTGCATACCTGCAGCGAAACCAAAGCATGAAGCGCAAGCAGTGACAAACTCAAGTGCTACTAGCGGCATGATTCATGTTATACATTGTGAAAACAAATCGCTGCCAAAAGTAAGTCATTGGAGTTTGTAACCTGTAAGTGGGTTATGATGGATATTATTACAAACAGATGTGTAAGTAAGTAAAAAGTAATAGTAAGCAGATGTGTAATAATTGTATTTAGATTTCATGACTTTTAATTGTATATGTGTAAGAACTTATTTAGATTAAATATTATTTTGAGTGAAAAGAAAATATTGTCATTTTTCACTCAATATTTTTATTATAAAAACACGAGTTGGGGTTAAATAAAATCAATCTTGGAATCACCTCGAACAACAGAAGTCTTTCTATTGATTCAAACCAAGCCTAGTGGCTTCAACAATATAAAATATATTGAAACACTGCCTTGTGGCAGAATAATGAAGTAAAGCCTTGCGGCTGAAATTAACAGGCCTTGTGGCCAAATCCCCCTTTGTCCTCAGATAGGAAAGGTTAGCAATAACAAAAATAAAATAGTATAAACCTTTATAAGGCTATACTAGAAGTGCAGAGGGACTGATTTTTGACGTACGTATATTTCGTTTTTGTAAAGTGCACAAGTGAACAGGCAAGTGCACTGAATAGTGAATACCCCTATTATTTTACTTAATTAAAAACATGAAAAAAAGACTGAATAATACAAAATATTTATATAAGCTCTCTAGTAACACCCGGTAATTCAGCTTGTTAATAATAAAAGCAGTGAATTACAATAAAAATGTACAGTTATATATTATTTAATGAATTTACTTTTTGATAAAAAAAATTCTATCAAATAGCTGCATCTAATTATTATTGCTAAGCTGAAAAATTTGTTTGCATACATTACATCCAGATTTTATACATATTTTGCTGCGAAAAAAATGTATTGATCGGCAACACTGATTACACATGCAATAACATTAGAGTTGAGCTACTGCAAAATTTATATATAACAAAATTTGCAAGTGCGAAAGTGTGCGAGTCAGTGTCTGTTGAATATGAATTCAACGCAACTCAACGAAGCGTGTCGGTAGACTTGCCATTTTGTTTTGTATTGCCAGTGAAGAAGGATGTCGTAGTTTCAAGCGTGTGCTGCAAAATTTTAAAGGTAAGTAATATTCATTTGTTGCATTTTGATTTAAAATTGTTATAATAGTAAAAACCCTCTGCGCAGCGCAGAGCCAACTTCTTTTATTATATGGCAAATTTTGTTATATTATTATATAAATTTGTATGACAATAAGTGCTGCAATTAGCCATATTATAAAACAAGTTTGCGCTGCACTGCTCAGAGGGTTTTTACTATTATAACAAATTGAAATAACTTTTTCAACTTTTTCTTTTCAACTTTTTGTTGAATTTCTATCTATCATAATTGATAATTTCTAAGCATAAGTAAAAAAATTTGTCAGCTTTAAGCAACAAAACATTTATATTTTTCTATTAATGAGTCAAATTTTTAAATGTGCACAACTGCCCAACTGCACAACAGCACGAGTCCTCAAGTTTAATGCCATATTAGAAGTGCAGATGTGCAGATTTTTAACTTACGTATATTTTGTTTTTGCTAAGGGCACAAGTGCTCAAGTGCACAAGCAAGTGCACTGAATAGTGAATACACCTAGTGTTTGTTTGTTTCGTCATCACTTTTTGCAGTTTATTTTTTTATTTCATTTTAACTATTTTTTTTCATAGTGACTTTTTGTTGATGTTCGCTGTGATTTATTGAGGTTGCTGGATTGCTGTTCGAGGTTGCTGCTGGTTGCTGCTGCTGATTGATGGAGGTCGAGGCACCTAATATATATCAATGCTTAAAATGAAAAGAGTGAGCGAAATTACAAAATTGATATTAAGTTTTATTTAGTTTAGAACATCTATTATAACATTTAGAACATCTATTATTATAGACGTTTCAAGACTATGGTAAGGTAAGTTTAAAGACTACAGTTCGGATTGCATATGAATTTAAATCTAAAAGAAATTATTTTATATTTTTATTTCGTGGTGTATTAATTTTTTTTTTCAATCATTTTCTGCTTTTTATTATTGTATGTGAAATTTGTAATCAATTTTAAACTTTATATTATATTTTTTTCTTTTTTTGTTTATTAGGGTGTCCCAAAAGAAAATGTTTTTTCGAATTCCATAGTTGCTCAGCCTTTGTTTATAAGTTAATGGGTAAGGTATTTTTGAGATTTTTTTTCAGATTTTTGGAAATACAAATTTATGCCCAAACGCTTACTGCGTCAGGGGTATATAAACCTTGTAATTCCGTTTGTAACGCCAATAACGAGGCGTGGCAGGTAAAGAAAAGTATACTTATTTATATACACCACCTGAGTCGATTTAGTCATGTTTGTCTCTCTGTTCATCTGTGGACATGATAACAGCCGTAGTTTTAAAGCAATCGCGATGAAATGAAAAATATAAGCTTCTTCCTCAAAAATAAAGATCAAGTTCGGAAATAAGGCAACCTACCTTACAAAATGAGTCTTTTTTTACCATAAAATCTTCAAAATAAACAAAAATTAAAGAAATGGCTTGAAATTCTGCACATTTACTTAGTCAGCCAAAGTAGTCAGCGGTACAGGTACCATGGAACAAGATCCATCCGACCATGCTACTCAGATGCAAGAGATCTTTACAATTGTGCGCCACAACTTAACGAGAGCTTCAAAGGACCAAGCCCGTCACTACAACTTACGCCGGAGAGACTGGAGACCCAACATCGGACAACAAGTGATGGTTCGACAGCATCCATTATCAAAGGCTATTAATGACTTCAACGCAAAGGTTGTGTAGAAATACGACGGGCCCTAACCCACTTATAATCGTCTCTCAATTCCTCTCGTTTTATCTGTGTCTATTTTAGCCAAACAAACAATCGCCATGTCCGAATCGGTAAAAGAAAAGAAATTCTCAACAGCCAAACAGCAATTCCAGCGAAGAACGGAAGCCGCGAACGACAACAACCGACGCACGCAAGTTTTGGGCACTGAATGGCTTGAAATCCCTTGGAAGACCGGGCCCTATCGCTTCAGTCTAGATTACCACCGCCCACATCCTTCTGACGAAGCCCCGACTAGAATGCCAACACCAGGGGCCGCAGGCATTGCCCACCGCAGAATGCAAGCAGCCAATCCACGAGCTCCGCAAACGGCCACGCAGGTACGGCCCACACTTACTGCAGATGCTACTCAATCATCCACCACGAAACACTCCACTTTCTCTCCGCGGCCGGCCGTCGAAAACCCAGACTTGGCCCCCGGCCTTGCGACCATGAGCTCCAAGACTCTCTTGCGTCAAATATCCGCCGAAAATGAGGCAGGCGTGACGTCGACTACATGCCAACCAGTGTCTGCCACATCAACGAGAAGAAAGGCTTTTTCAGTTCCCCCAGTGCCACTGAAACATCCACGACCACCGAGAACCAAGGGTGCCGTCAAGGACTTTAGGCTCCGCTTTCCGCGAATTGTCGAACCACCTACGAACCACCGCAACTAAAGATATCTGTGCCTATACAGCACACTGATAAGGGTACCCGAGTGACAGGACCACCCCAAGCTACCGAGACCTCCAGGCCAAGAGAGCCGCCACGGAAAACTGAAACGCCCCCGGATAGAATGACTCGTCGTTGCGACACCAGTACTAGCAGTTCCAGTAGCACTACTACTTCGAGTAGTCGTAATAGTAGTAGTTCGTCAAGCAGCAGCAGTAGCAGTCATGGTAGTAGTCATATCCAACACCAGAAGCGAAGTAATCCAAAATTAACTATCGCCGATACTCCGCCTCCTGTAAAAAGGGGAAAGAAAATCGGAATGGAAGACCAAGGGGCTCATTCATACAGACCATCGATGGACGCAGAGTACAAATATCGTGGAAACGCAGCGGGGAAGCGTGGCTTACCGCTCTCTCTTCTTTCCCTAAACAACGAGGAAAATGTAAAAGTAAAAGTCGCTAAACTCGTTTTCACCCACACTATATATACACAAACTGAAGATTCTTATTTTTGTCTGATTTTTTATTTGCTCAAGTCGAGATTTCCTTTTAAGTTATTTAATTTAAAGATAAATAAACTACGACATACACTTTTGAAATTAAGATTGCAATAAATAGTAACTGAGAATAGTACAATACTTTTAGCCAGACATAGTACTGCAACTACTATAAGTAGCTAATTAATCAGCAACCACCTTAGTTAATTTCACCCAGATGGCAATACTAAGCCGAGGTGAAAAGCACACATGTCAAAACAGCTGAAACGTAAACTCACCACTCAATGACTGTGCAAGCAAGCTGGGTTGACTTAGACAACGAGCAGCAAATAAAGATTAATTCACGCGACAGCGGCCAACCTGGTAAGTCATACATAATTAATTAACTCCTGCAAACCTTTTCCCACTCGTTAAGCCGTAGTGGATAATGATTCCTTTTCTAAGTCCTACCTACGCGTTAAGCCATAGTGGATAACGATTCCGTTTTCTAAGTCCTACCTACGCGTTAAGCCATAGTAGATAACGATTCCTTTTCCTAAGACCTGCCTGCGCGTTAAGCCATAGTGGATAACGATTCATTTTCCTAAGACCTGCCTACGCGTTAAGCCATAGTGGATAACGATTCCTTTTCCTAAGACCTGCCTAAGCGTTAAGCCATAGTGGATAACGATTCCTTTTCCTAAGTCTTACCTACGCGTTAAGCCATAGTGGATAACGCACCCTTCCTAAGCCCTGCCAACGTAGTACGCCATAGTGGGTGACGATGCTGACAGCTGATATGATCTACGCCGGAAACTACGCCTAAAGTCAGGATAAATATAAGTGCATTTACACATTAAGGAACTTTACCACAAGTAAAGTACATTAAATCGAATTACGCAACAATAAATTAAGAACAAGTGATACAATGGACTTAATAAAACTGTGAACTTACTATTTTAAATACATAAAGAATTAAGAATTTAAACTTAAACATCGTGTAATAAATTTTTGTGAACAAACCCTGGACAGCGGCGAATGATACCTCGGCATAAGGTTCGTCACACATTATTACTTGTAACATTTTTCAAATTCCAAATTAATTTATTTTTTTTAACCAAAAGCAAAGGCATTGCTAAATATGTACAAAACCTCATGTTTCTAAATCATTCAATAATTTTTGGCTTTAAGATGAGCTGTGAAATAGAAGTACGTACAAAAATTATTAGAATTCCAAATTGGACTTTCAAAGCAATTGCTAGAAAAGCAAATGTTTCTCGAAATACCGTTTCGAGTGTTATTAAAAACTTTGGCGAACGTCTGACTGTCAATAAAAAGCAAGGAAGTGGCAAAAAAGAAAAGATTATGATAACCCAAATGCTGTCAAGAAGGTAATAGCTCTTTTTAAAAAAGTCCCAATTTTTAAAAAAGAGCTACTGCAGAAGGCTCAAATTAAATTCCACAAGGGCGAGCGCTTAGTGCGAACTCGCAAAGGTAATGAAACAAAACTCACAAGGGTGAGAAGAAAATTTAAAGGAAAAGAAAGCTCATAAAATTGAGCGGAATCCTCAAGGGAGGATCGGAAAATAAAGTAAAATACTGTTTTTTAGTTTTGCAGGGTTTAATATTTCTAAAGGAAGGAGGTGCCAATTGGCTCAAAGGAGACAAGAAGTTTTAACCTTAAAGATGGCATAAATTACAATGAAAAAAATGGAGAAATATAATCTTCCACCATTTAATTGTGCACATCTGAATGCATCGGACTTAAGAGCCAAGTGGTTAAAGTGGAAAAGAGGTTTTGTTAACGTGGCCGCGGCTGAGAAAACAACTGACACCATCGAGAAGAAAAGTAAACTTTTGACATTAGAAGTGTTTGATCTGCAGGATATCTTTTATAGTATTCCTGGAGCATATGTGGAACAAGACCAGCCCGGATTGGTAGATCCGTTTAAGGTGGCCTTAGAAAATTTAGACAAATATTTCGCTCCAAAACGGCATGCCACTTTCGAAAGGTATGTTTCCTGGTTACTCAAACCTGAAAGTGACGAAAGTCTTAGTAAATTTTTGTTACACGCACAGCAGCAGGCGGCAAAGTGTGATTTTGGTACATCAATTATTGAAAGGCGTGAAATCAGTATTAAAGATAAAATAATTTTAATGGCAATACCTGAATTAAGGGAAAAAAGCTTCTCGAGAAAGAAATGGCCTTGAATGAGATCACAAAGGCTATAAACGCTCACCAATCAGTCAAATACCAATGTGGTCAAATGTCGGGCGTAACTTCTGGAGTTTTTGATGAAGCAAAAACAAATAAAATAATTTGGCAAAAGTCAGAAAGCCAGTCAAATAGCTGAGAGTGTTTCCGCTGTGGTCGAAAGGGACATGTTGGAGCGGAGCAGTGCCCAGCGAAAGATCAGAAATGTCGGAAATGCGGCAAGATTAGCCATTTTGCTACAAAGTGGATCGCCAAGGATCGCGTTTTGCAGATAAAGGGGTACACGAAAGTCTTAAACACCAAATTGAAGATATCAGTGAGCAAATTAAATGCTTACTGGGAAATGTAGAAGTTGAGATGTTGATTGATTCAGGATGTGATCACAATATAATAGATGTGGTCACATGGCAATATATTTATCAAGAAAATGTTAAGATGGCAAATGTCCAAGCCGTGACGAGTAAGAATTTCGGGCCTATGCAAGTGACGATCCTCTCGAAGATCTTTGCACATTTGATGCTGAAATCGCAATTAAGGGTGACGCTAAGGGTCACCAAATAAATGCAAAATTTTATGTTATCAAAGGAGGTGAAAGATCTCTTTTAGGAAAGAAATCGGCCATGTCACTAAATGTGTTATCACTGGGTCTGCAGGTCAAAGGGTGAAATTGGTATAAATAAGACCTTTGAGAAGAAAGAAGCATTTCTAAACATTAAAGCGATGCTAATTGAAATACCTTTTAATCGCTCTGTCTCGCCTGGGGTGCAGCCTTTACGCAAAACAGCAGTTGCACTTAAAGATAAAATTGAAAATAAATTGCAAGAGTTATTGGAGTTACATATAATAGAAAATGTAAATAGCGCTAGAGACTGGGTTTCGCCTCTTGTTCCAATAATTAAAGATATTGGAGATCTGGGCATTTGTGTTGACATGCTAAAGGCTAATATGGCTATAAAACGAGATCCCCTTCCTTCTTTTGAAGGCTTTTTGCCTGAGTTAAACCAGGCTAAAATTTTTCCACGGCTAATATTAAGGATGCTTTTCATTAATTTTAAAAGACAGTTTCAAAAGACAAAAACGTCCTCTTAAACCCAAAGAAGTGTATATTTAGAACAACTCTTAATTTTTGAGCAATGAAGGTGTAAGACTATCGGATGAAAAGATTAAGGCTATTCAGAAATTTAGAGCTCCATGTAATGCGGGAGGAGTAAGAAGTTTTTTGGGCATCGTTACTTATATTGGAATGAAGATGCTTTTCAACATTTGAAAAATACAATATCAAGTATAAGCACGTTAGGTTATTTTAATCCAAGCGATAGAACATAGAGCAAGAGTTATTGCAGATGCCTCTACAGTAGCGTTGGGAGCAGTGCTGTTGCAGTTTGAGGGAGAAGTGCCTCGGGTAATATCATACGCTAGCAAAAGCCTCACGGAACACGAGAAATGTTACTTTCAGACGGAAAAAGAAGCAGTGGCTCTTGTATGGTCGGTAGAACGTTTCAAAATATATTTAATTGGGTTGGAGCTCGGATTAGAAACGGACCATAAGCCGTTGGAAGCAATTTTTGCGCCAAATTCAAAACCATGTGCGAGAATCGAAAGGTGGGTCCTGCGTCTTCAATCATTAAAGTTCAAGGTATTCTATAAAAAGGGTGTAACTAATATTGCTGATTCTCATTCGGATCAAGGCATTTGATCCTGATTGTGAAGAATATATAAGAGCAATAACTGGATCAGCTGCGATTGATTTATCGGAAATAGAACTCGAGTCGAACGAAGATAGTGAGATGATAGCTGTCCGAAATTGAATTTTTCAAAATTGCTGGAATGATCCAAAAACAAAAGAATACAAGCATTTTAAAGATGAGCTCACAGCAGTATATAGTTTGATTATACGAGGAACAAAACTGATAGTCCCATTGAAGTTAAGGCGAAGGATGCTAGACTTAGCACATGAAGGACACCCTGGTGAAAGTGTGATGAAACGTAGACTTCGAGACCGCGTTTGGTGGCCTTTAATCGACTCAGAGGTAGTCAAATATGTATCGCATTGCACTGGTTGTCAATTAGTAACGATTCCAGAAAAACCAGAAAAGATGAGAAGAAAACGACTATCAGCGGGCCCTGGCTTGACATTGCTATAGACTTTCTTGGGCCACTGCCCTCAGGCGAGTATCCATTGGTGGTAATAGACTACTATAGTAGATACAAGGAGGTGGAAGTGATGACTAAAATTACCGCACAACAAACTAAAGAACGCCTTGATAAAATATTTACGCGTTTAGGCTACCCCAGAACCATTACCCTGGTTAATGCATAGCAGTTTATTTCCACTGAATTTTATGACTACTGCAAAGTCAAGGGCATTTGTTTAAATAAAATAACTCCGTATTTTCCTCAGGAGAACGGAGTAGTCGAACGGTCATTAAGTCATTCGTTAAAAAGACACTGGAAAAGTAATTTGAAAGACTATCTTCTTATGTACTATACGACTCCTCATTCTTCGACGGGAAAAACACCGACTGAGTTATATTATGGTCGAACAATACGGGGAAGATCCCTTTTATAAAAGACACAGAAACAGTACCACATGATTGCGATTTCCGAGACAGGGACAGAATATCGAAAGAGAAAGGTAAGGAGATAGAAGATCGACGAAGAGGGGCTAAAAAAGTGATCTCAAGATTGGTGATACTGTTCTAATGAGAATTCTATTGCCAACCAATAAATTGGATCCGGCGTTCAATTTGGAAAATTATACTATTGTAGATAAGGTAAAAGGCCGCACTACGGTTAAGAGCAACGAAACTGGAAAGGTTTATGAAAGAAATTCAACTCATCTTAAAAAGATTCCTTCGGATACGCTAGAAGCTGATAAAGAAGTTGAAGAAGCATCGGATGCGAACATTGAAGCGGCGACTGTAGCAGTGAGTAAAGAAACAGAGCGAGAAAATACAGAAGGAAATCTGGGAAGAGGAAAACGTCAAAATCACCGTCTGCGAGGTAAGAAGATTTTGTTAATTAGAAACTTTAATTTGAAATTTGTACTTAAGTTGAACTTGATATTTTATTTGATGTACTGGAGATCAAATTACTTTGTTTTATAAAAAAAACAAGATTTGGCATATTGGTTCTATTTATATATTAAAAATACTTGTTTTGCCAATAACAGAAATTTTCGATGTGGCAATGCTAGAGAAAAATGACAGATGATTAAAAAATTGTACATTATATAATTTTGTAGACCGCAGATTGGAAAACTAAATTATAAGCTTAGATTGTTAAAATAAACGTGTTCGTATTTTATTTAAATACACTGGGTACCACAAATGGTATGAAAAGAATAATGTACTTTTTGTACCCAGATATGCGAATCCACTGCCCGAAACTCAGACCCGTCGAAAGATATTGGGCTCTGGTAAAAAGGATCATGAAGGACACAAAAACAGGTTGCTGAAAGCACTTAAAAATTTTCAAGGAAATGGTTATTATGAAGTAAAAAAGTCTCTGAGAACACTATTAAAAATTTAATGGAAGGTATTTCAGAAAAAATCAATTTTTTTATTATAACCCACTAAAGTGTAATAATTGTTTTAATAAAAGTCAACATGAATGAAATTTCTTTTAATAAGCCGTTGTATTTCTTTTCAATTGGTCAACTAGTACAAAAGTTATATGAATCTATTCTTGCACTAATTTCATCGTGCGCAATCCTTAGTATCCAAGCAACTATTTTGAAAACGATTTATAAATGCTTTGAAAGGTGAAAAACAGGAACAATCTAGATAAAGTTCCTCAGCAAAGCTTAGCAAACAATTTTAAATTTATTTCAAGAGCACGAATAAAATACACGTCTTAGGTAAACAGTGTTGACAGAGTTGTGCCTCTTTAAATGATTAAAATCGTTTTAATTTTCAACAGCTCCTAATTTTCAAGCATTTAAGTAAAAAAGTTACCAAGACACATAAAACTTACTTTTTGTTTAATTGAAAATAAAGCTTCATTCCTATTAGAAAAAGTTCTGCAAAAGTTTTTGTAGTTTTATATTGTGAGTGTGCAAATAAAAAGGATTTGGACTTATGACCATTCAAATGAAAATTTTCGTTTAAAAATCAAGTTGTGCCTTTTTAACTGGTAAAAATTGTTTTAATTTTAAAAAATACCTATTCGTCAACTGATTAACAAGCAATTAAATAATAATATTCACAAGAAACATTATTTAATATATTTTTAATTAAAATGTATTTTAAAATAAATATTTTTTTAATTTTTAGCACAGTTCAATAATCAAAAAAAAATTGCTCAATACATTAAAAAAATATAATGCATTCGCTTCAAAATTTTTAGTTTTTGTTTTTAAGTATTAAGTTTTTGTAGTAAGGTTCATAGCAGTTTTTTGGAATGTGGTTTTTATTTGCCAGGTCTTTGATATACTTTGGCTTTACTTTAAGGCGGTAGACTTTCTGAATATACCGAGCATATTCTTGTATTTTAGAGGGTATTATTGATAAGTAGAAAAAATTAGCATATTTTTCTTGTCAGAGGTTGAATAGTAACTTAAATATAAACTTTTCACTAGTTTGAACATAAACTACCTACTCGATGCAACTCTAAGGCTTAAAAGGCTTCAAGTGGCTCTTTCTCAAACATACTCTTTGAAAGTTGGTATATTTATCTCTTTAAGTTACGAGTTCAAATCTCAGCTGCAACAATACTTGAATAAAAATTAATATATTACAATGAAAATTAAAGTTTCGAAAAAATATGCGAAATATGTCCTAAAATATGCGAAAACATCAAAATCTTCATTTGGTCAAAATGGTCTCTAGGACAAAAAAGTTATCACGTGACGGAATAATTGCAGTAAAATTAAAAAATTATTCGTTTTTTGCTTTCAAACATGTAAATTTTTGATTAAACTAATGCTGATCATAGTTATTTTTAGGTGATATTACTCACATTTTTCAGCTATAGGATCACAATGCAAAATACTACACTTTAAAATCGCTGACTTGTAATAGGTTCCATACACAGACGGGCATGTTCGCGAACTTCGTTGGTTTGCGGAAATGTTTGTCCGTTTGTGGCGCTGTTGGCGGAACAATTTGAAAGTTCGTCAGTTTGCGAAGACAAAACCAAAAATTTTTGATTTCACGCAGACAAACCATTAAGTTCTACAATAAGTCATGCAATTAGTAGCGTTGTTCACGTACCAACTTATCGTTTTGGTTTTTGGGCAGTTAAAATAGGTTTTTTGTGCACATTTCTAGAGATTCGGTCAAGTTTCAAAGAAGTGTTTGGTAGTGTGCGGCTATAAAAAGTAAAGTGTCACAGCCAGTATTGCAGGAGTAAACTGTTTTTTGTAGCCATAACACGAAATTAAAATAGCCAAAACATTGAAATTTTAATTTCAATTTTCTTAACTTTGCTTAAGTTTCTTAACTTCTTTAATCATTCACTATTTGTATTTCATGATAAAAGCCATGATTGTTGCCTACACTTTAGTGACAAGTGATTTAAGTTGCCACATGTCAAATTATTAGGGCTATTTCCAATCAAGTGCAAGCGGCCTGGCATCGTGGCATGTGCAAAATATGATGGCAAATATTTGTACCTTACTTACTTACTTACTTATTTACTTAGGTGGTCGTAACAACCCGTGTCCGGGTTTCGGCCGACCTCATCAGCTCTCGCCAGGCGCCTCTGCTTTGCGCGCGCCTTCTCCAATCGGATACACCAAGTGCGGTTAGGGCTTCCTCAGCCTGGTCCATCCATCGGAGGCATGGTCTCCCTCGTCGTCGTTGACCAGCGACCCTCGCCTCGAGCACTTTTTTCGCTGGAGCTTCGTCGTCCATACGATGGACATGACCCAGCCAGCGTAGTCGCTGCACAGTTATACATCGTAGAGCTCATACAGCTCGTGGTTCATTCGGATGCGACAGTCATCGCCGACTCGAACAGGACCGAAGATTTTGCGAAGAACTTTTCTCTCGAACACCCCCAGAGCGGCTGCGTCAGTTTGCGAAACTACCCATGCCTCAGCGCCATAAAGCAGCACAGGTAGAACGAGCGTCTTGTAGAGTGTTAGTTTTGTCGATCGAGAGAGGGCTCTGGAACTTAGTTGCTTACTGAGCCCGTAGTAGCACCTATTAGCAATTATTGTTCTTCGCTTTATCTCCAGGCTGATTTCGTTTTTGGTATTAATGGCGGTGCCAAGGTAAACGAACTCCTTGAATACTTCTAAGTTATAGCTGCCGGATAAAACGTGGGAGTCTAAACGCCGCGCTCTCTGGTTTGTAGACAGCATATACTTTGTTTTGCCCTCATTTATCGTCAAACCCACTTTGGCTGATTCCTTTTCGATAGCGGCGAAAGCAGCGGTAACATCTATATTGGTTCTGCCGACAATATCAATATCATCAGCGTACGCAAGGAGCTGGACGCCTTTGTAGAAAATGGTGCCATTACGATGCACACCGGCCTTTCGTACGATTCCCTCCATGATGATGTTAAAGAGATCGCAAGACAGTGGATCGCCTTGCCTGAAACCTCTTTCGGTATTGAAGGTTTCGGAGAGGTCATTTCCTACCTTGACGGAGCTGCGTGTGTTGCTCAACGTCATTCTGCAAAGTCTAATCAACTTTGCAGGTATACCGAACTCAGACATTGTTGCGTATAGGCAATCCCTTCTCGGGCTATCGAACGCAGCTTTAAAATCGACAAAGAGATGGTGTGTGTCAATTTGGTTTTCGTGGGTTTTCTCCAGGATTTGTCGTAGCGTGAAAATCTGGTCTATGGTGGACTTACCAGGTCGAAAGCCACACTGATAAGGTCCAATCAGTGTTTTTGTAATCGGCTTTAATCTTTCACACAGTACGCTTGAGAGAACCTTATATGCGATGGAAATAAGACTGATACCTCTATAACTTGCGCAGATTGTTGGGTCTCCTTTCTTAAGTATAGGGCACAGTACGCTGAGGTTCCAAGCGTCGGGCATGCTTTCTGCTAGCCATATTTTGCTGATGAGTTGATGCATGCGCCTTATCAATTCATCGCCACCGGACTTAAACAATTCAGCTGACAGGCCGTCAGCACCCGCTGCTTTATTGTTTTTGAGTCGTTGGATAGCAACTCGAACCTCTTCATAGCTAAGTGGTGGTACTTCCACTACGTCATCGTTGATTGGTGGCTCTGAACTGCGCTCTCCATGGGCGGCATTGGTGGAATCGTCGCCAGTAAGTAAATTGGAGAAGTGCCGTCTTCACAATCTCAGCACACACTGCGTATCCGTATTCAGATCTCCATTTTCGTCTCTACAAGTGGAAATATTTGTAGCACAACAACAAAATGTATAGATTTGCATTTGCAAAAGTGAAAAAGTGTGCTCACAGTTCATGGCAAATATTTGGTAGGGCATTGTTGAATCCCTTATAGCAATTGTCAATACAGGTGCTTGTACCAATATTGACCTTAAGGAATGTTGTAGAATTGCACAGCCACTTCAACCTGTGACGAACCTATTTCTGGGAAATAGGCCCCCACAATTTATACGCCGCACATCTATACAAGGTATGCACCATCAACGCTGGCAACAATGTTTATACCAGCGACACATGGCAACATGCATACAGACGTGATGCGAAGCACGACACTCAGCTACAGACAAGGTGATATACAAATGGTATGACGCAACAAGCAACATGCCGATGTCAACATTCACACACCAACGTCTAGCCAGCAGCAGCTATAGCAACGCCTGCTAATCAACCCCAGCTACGACAACCATACCGACGGTCTGAAGCATCAACGAGCCTGACACGAGTTCAGGCAATGCCGCTAACAAACACAGCATCATCATAGTTTGTTTCAGTTATTATTTTATTGTTTAATAATATTACGCTGCACCGTCGCAAGAGGCGACTCACTATAGTACGTTTATTTTAGTTAACTATATTATTTCTATAAAGCAAATATTTCGAGAAGATATGCTAACACGTAAATTTACATTTGTATTGAAGATATATTGCAATGAATTATATTTATTATAAGAAGACCTAGCATATAACATGGAATATTTATATTAAGCTCTTGAATATCTTATTTTATATATTTACTTTGCTATGTTAATATCATGAAGTACGAAATACTTACTATTAGTACTTATTACTCACTACTAGCTACTTACTACTCACTACCTACTAAGAATAAGGTATTATTAAGCACCGCTGGCAGAAGCCAACGCTTTATGATAAGTTTATTTTTCAATAAACGAGAGTCTTGTACGAACCTTCAAACCAATCAGACGTTTCATTGGCAGCGCTAGGACAAGGTAACATTTTATAGACAACATAAATTAGTCTTGCTGCAGCCAGCAGACTATTGAGACGTAGTTAGCTCCCTTTCCTCTTCCCCCCTTGAGTTGTGCAGCTGTCCCTAGGACCCGCTCGGTTCGTTCAGCACCACACTCACCCTTGCTCTCAACGAGCTCCGCTCACCTTAAGAGCGATCCCACTCTTTGAGTGCGCTGCTGTCCCTAGGACCCGCTCGGTTCGTTCAGCATCGCTCTCAACGAGTGCGAATTCTAGAGCATTGCCTGAGGATTGAGTCGTGTTACTGCCCGTTGGACCCGCTCGGTTCGTTCAGTGACACACTCGCTCCACTTTCAATGAGTGATACTCTGAGGTGCCTTACTGACCCTAGGACCCGCTCGGTTCGTTCAGTATTGCTCTCTCAAGTGCTCACATTGAGTGGCAAATCCCACCCGAGTATTTCCTAAGGATTGAGTTGTGTTACTGCCCGTTGGACCCGCTCGGTTCGTTCAGTGCCACACTCTCTCCGCTTTCAACGAGTGATACTCTGAGTCACCCTACTGACCCTAGGACCCGCTCGGTTCGTTCAGTATCGTGCTCTCAGGTACTCTCATTGAGTGGAAAGTCCTACCAACTCATTATCGCTCTCACCTCAATCCACGACAAGTCCCACTCAACGAGACACCCTCTCACCTCGACCGACGAGGACAGACGACAAACGGAGCGCTAGACAGGTGTTGAAGGTCAACGCGGTCGTGAAGAAAACGGCCAAGGGAAGATCATCCGATCTTTCGATACTGTACGAGAAGAAAAGTACAGTCCCGCATACAAGACAAGCAGCGAACTTCCACGGCTTGTCACCAGCACCAAGGTCACCTTTCACCAACGACAAGAGTGAAGACCTTGTAGTGAGGAGCCCCAGCTGGAATCGCCAGCCAACCACTCGCCAGCATCGCCGTCCGAACGAGGACGCACTGAGCCAACTACACATGCACATAAATCATCATAGGCACACAAAAAAACCGACCTTACCAAGAAGGTCAAGCGGTCTAAAAATCCTCCTAAGACCGTCTTGTAAGGACCCTGGACAGCCGCTGAGGATACCTCAGCTGAAAAAGAGCTGTAACGACCAGGAGGTTCGTTACAAGTGGCGCCCGAGCAGGGACCCTGCGGGACAATATCGCAGTGTCCCATCCACACTAAGCAACGAAAAAAAAAAAAAACACATACAAGCATTGCAGAAAAATTACAGACATCGAAAATAAATACATACAACGATAATCCAAGCTAAGCAACGAAAAAAAAATATCATACAATCGGCGCAGAAAATTCTACGCATCAAAATAGAATACATAAAAGCAAAGTAAAAATATATATATTCGACGTAAATATATATATTCAAGAAAGTTCCAGAAAACGAAGAGAAGTTAAAACTCAGAAGTCATCGAACATTTTTGGCTATCACAAACATTGCCAAAACCAACAAGCAGCGCTTCAAGGTGAAACAAGAAATCACCAACCAAAAAAAAAAAAAAAAAAAAACAACAACAGCTACCAAAACACAACAATAGAAAAAAAAAACAAACATCAACTGGTGAAAAGCCCCACACACACAACGAGCCGACCTCAGGCGCAACTATCATGCAACGCCTTAGAGCCAAAGGAAAAGCCTTGCAGATCGGTGCAAGCAACCCAACATCCACGGCTCCCAAACGTTCGAAGAATTCGCCGTACGATATGGCAGCAGAATACAACCCAACTCCTTGGTGGACAGACACACCACCAAGCCCTAGGCCTCGGCGGTCAAAGCGCTCATCGCCATGTTCTTCAACACAATCTGCGCTAGGTGGGACAATAATACCCAATCAGATGCGGCCAAAGGTAGTCGCCACAACAACGCCGATGAACCTCTATTCAACGGTGCAAGCGACACCCAGGGTTACGGTCACTCGAGTACCAACAGTGTCACGTAAACCTACCAGCACATTGGATGCACCCACAAATGTACTACAACAGATCACTAGAGGCACACAGTTGAGAGCAGAAAGGCACGGTATGGTGAGGCACGGGAAGAATCAGATGAATGAGATACTGTTTTGTAAACGCTGCGCACAACGGGATCACCAATCCAATCGATGTAACAACCCACGCATTTTCTCCTGCTGGCTTTGTGGAAACCGAAACCGCCGTACGATAAACTGTTGCCACCGGTCTCAAAAAGCAGGCATCCACAACCCAGACCAACGACGTTCTGCCTACCCGACGACTCCACTGGGCATGGATGGCAGCCGCATCGTGGCCACCGTCGTCGTGGATGACGAATTATTGGACGCCACCATCGACACTGGTGCTACACGCAGCTTTGCCTGCGACCTATTTGTCAATGAGTTTGGAATGTCCCACAACCTGCGACCAACCAACAAACCGATTCGCTTGGCAGACGGCACGTCGAGTGTAATCACCGAAGAATTGCAGACATCGATTCGGCTCGGCAGCACTACATGTGAGGTTACGTTACTGATACTACCTGACACACTTGATCACCTGATCTTAGGGATCGACTTCCTACAAAAAATCGGCGCCACCCTCAGCTTGGATGGACACACCATCACCCTCGAGAAACCCAATGGTATACCCACCACCGGATCCACACCTAACGACCTCACGGCTCACAATGAGATACCACCACGCCTGAAGAAAGGTACCAGAAGCATCGGCCGAGATAAACTAGCCAGCAGAAAAGCAAATGTATCACCTCGCCACGCGGCGCTGCCAGAGCTACGAACGGCACAGTCAGAACAACAACAGGCGAACGTCGATTCCGTCACACCGGTTAGATACAATCAACCACAAACCTTAGAGACAACAACGCCAATGACGGGCGAAGTAGCATCTCACCACACCACACCAACAACACGGAATTCATGCCAACAAGCAACCCACGCAAGGCAACCAAATCGCGCTCAACAAGATAAGATCGATGCTTTTCTGAATCAAGAGTTACCGAAGTTTGATGGGTTGACGGGAGTATCAAATTTCACCACGCATAAAATCAATATGCGTGATGATCAACCAATAAAACAACGATACTTCCCAAAAAAGCCGGCAATGCAGAAGATTATTAACGACGAAGTGGACGAATTATTAAGACAAGGATGCATTGAGCCATCATACAGCCCGCACAGTGCGCCCATCGTGCTGGTCAAGAAGAAGACCGGAGCCTGGCGACTGTGCGTCGACTATCGCCAGCTCAACGCCAAGTCAGTCCCAGACGCATATCCGTTACCTAGGATTCAGCATATCCTCGACCGGCTGCGGAATGCCAGATTTATAAGCAGTCTGGACCTGAAGAACGGCTACTGGCAGATAGCGGTAGAGAAGAGTAGTCGACCTTATACTGCCTTCACGGTGCCTGGCAGAGGCCTCTTCCAGTGGAAGGTCATGCCATTCGGCCTCCACTCAGCTCCGGCCACTTTTCAGCGGGCCCTGGATCAGGTCATCGGACCAGAAATGGAGCCACACGCCTTCGCATACCTGGACGACATCATTGTCACAGGGGCGACGCTCGAGGAACACATGTCAAACCTACGAGAAGTGTTTCGGAGACTCAGGGCGGCCAACCTCCGGATCAACAAGGAGAAGTGCGATTTCTTCAAGAACGAGCTGAAATATCTGGGACACGTGGTGAGCGATCAAGGAATCCACACCGACCCCGATAAAATTTCAGCCATACAGAGCCTGCCAGCCCTCACCAATCTACGCGAAGTGAGACGCTGCCTGGGTATAGCGTCGTGGTACCGGAGATTCGTGCCCGACTTTGCAAAAATCGTCGCACCCTTGACAGCTCTACTCAAAAAGGGCAAGCATTGGCGATGGGCCGACGAACAGCAACAAGCCTTTGACCTTTTGAAAACTCGACTCACCGAGGCGCCCATACTCACCTGCCCAGACTTCACCAGGAAGTTTACCCTGCAAACCGATGCTAGCGACTACGGAGTTGGGGCAGTACTCACCCAGGACATCGATGGACAGGAACGCGTCATCGCGTACGCTAGCAGGCATTTAAACGCGGCAGAGAAGAACTACTCGCCGACTGAGAAGGAGTGTCTGGCCATCATTTGGGGTATACGAAAGATGAGACCCTACCTGGAGGGATACCGATTCACGGTCATCACGGATCATCTCTCGCTGAAATGGCTAAACTCCATTGAGAGTCCGTCCGGTCGGATCGCAGCAATTTAACTTCGATATCCAGTATCGGAAGGGAAAGTTAAATGTAATCGCCGATGCTCTCTCACGCCAACCACAAGAAGGATGCATGAAAATAACAATAAGAGAAGAACATACACCCCCTTGCACCTGGTTCCAAAAGAAGAAACTGGAAGTAGCGAAGAACCCTGACAAATATTCGGATTTCTTGATCAACGGCGCCAAACTTTATCGTCACATTCCTCGGCAGGTGAGCGATGAGGATAGTGCACCCTGGAAATTGTGTGTGCCCAAACCTCAATGCCAACAGGTGTTGTACGAGTGTCACAATGCCCCCCACAGCCGGGCACCTAGGCATACGAAAGACCATCAACCGGGTAGCCAACCGGTACTACTGGCCTGGCATGTTCAGAGAGGTGAGTCAGTACGTCAGCGGATGTGAAAGTTGCCAAAAATTTAAGCCTAGCCAACAAATCGCTGCGGGGAAGATGCTAACACAACTACACGAGGGCCCCTGGAGCATCGTATGCGCTGACTTTGTCGGACCCCTCCCTAGGTCCAAACATGGGAACAACATGCTGCTGGTACTATTCGATAAATTTTCCAAGTGGACCGAATTAGTACCGATGCACAAGGCGACGACAGAAACTCTCATACAAGCCTTCCGCGAGCGCATCATAAGCCGGTTCGGAGTGCCAAAAATCTTCGTGTCTGACAACGGGACCCAGTTCACGAGCAAGAAGTTCAAGGAGTTTCTACTGGACCTTGGAGTGAAACATCAACTTACGGCCCCATACACGCCGCAAGAAAATCCCACTGAGAGGGTAAACAGGACGGTCAAGACGATGATCGCGCAATTCACACATCAAGAACAGCGAAACTGGGACGACCTTCTGCCGGAAATTACCCTCGCTTTGAATTCGGCGATCCAGGAGTCGACTGGGTATAGTCCAGCCTTCATCACACAGGGTCGCGAGCCGCGACTGCCGAATGCCGTATTCAACCAAGACACAACAGGCACGGGCTGTGAACCCCAAACGCCTACGGAAAAAGCAAAGCGACTACAAGAGATCTTCAAGATAGTACGACAGAATCTCGAACGTGCGTCGCAGGACCAGGCGCGACATTATAATCTCCGACGAAGGGCTTGGAAACCAAAGATCGGCGACATGATCTTAGTGAGACAACACCACCTATCTAAGGCTGCCGATAACTTCGCAGCGAAGTTGGCCCAAAAATACGAGGGGCCATACAAAGTCATCAGCTTCACCTCGCCTGTTATCCTTGAGGTGAAGAAACTCGGAGACTCTCGTCGTAGAACAGTCCATGTCTGTGACGTCAAGGAGTTTCATGCCATCAACGAAGACAACAATGCAACAACATAAGTTACCATTTCTCGTGCGCGGCACCACCCGCGTTAAAAACTGGGATCCGCGGCACCATCCGCGTCACCAACTGGCACTAGCAGCCGCATCTGCCAATTTAAACTGCAAGTCAAGCAGCCGCACCTGCCAATCTAAACTGCAAGTCAAGCAGCCGCATCTGCCAACCTAATCTGCAAATGAGCAGCAGCATCTGCCAAATTTAAACTACAATTCAGCAGCCACGCCTGCCACTCTAAACTACAGCCAGCAGCCGCATCCAGCGGCGAATACTACATCGCAACAACACACCAAACAACTACAAGCTCTCAGACACCACAAGGGACCATACGTCACAACACATTTCGGCTATACCCGTCGTTTTAAGTGGCCAACGTAACCATCAGCCGTTACAAGTATGTTACAAGAGGTAAGAGGTAGTCTTGTTACCAATACAAGAAGCAGTCTATACAAACAACTGCCCACCGATCGATACCAGAGACGACCATTTCTCGTGCGCGGCACCACCCGCGTCAACAAAGGGGATCCGCAGCACCAACTGCGTCAACAAAGGGGACCCGCAGCACCAACTGCGTCAACAAAGGGAATCCGCAGCACCAACTGCGTCAACAAAGGGAATCCGCAGCACCAACTGCGTCAACAAAAGGGATCCGCAGCAGTACCTGCGTCAACAACTACAGCAACCACGACATGGCTATGAGTAGCGTAGCAGCAACTACGCCAAAAATCTCATGAGCATTTTTTTTTACATGCTACAAAGACGTCAAACACACCGCAGACGAACAACGAATACGTCAAGCAACCACAAGACAACAACAACATACTCTGCAGCAGTACCTGCGTCAGCAACTACAGTGTCCACTACTCCGTCACGAGCAGCGCAACAGTAGCTGCGCCAAAAGCTCACAACAGCTTTGACAGTCCACAAAGACGTCAAATACACTGCAAATTAACAGCGAAGACGTCACAACAAGCTCTACACAACATCAACATGTTCCGTAGCTAGACGGCAACAGCCACCACTACATGAGTAGCATTTACAACCGCAAACACCAACGAGTATCCTCGTCACAGGAGCGCCAAAGCTCAAGCGACGCTCACGACAAGCAGAAACTTCAAGCTCGCTCAAGTAATCACATCAGGCAAACTTACTAGAGATGTCACACAAGTATCACAGCATGACGAATGCAACCAAGTGCAGAGATGGCAACGCCGAAGTCCACAAGCAACAGGAGCTTTGAAAGACAAAAATTCAAATGCAACGATCACTACAGTTTGTGCTATCAAGTGAATTGTATCGTTAAAAATCCAAGTGAGTGCCTAAAATCAAATACAGCAAAAATAAATAAGTTGAGACAGAAAAGTGAAGGCAAACAAAGTGAAGCAACAAGATAATTCCAAATTATAGACATTCGTTGCAAGTTTGCAAGTGGAACTCTATTGACCACTTTATAAGACAAGAAGTACCACAGGAGTGAATAGTGTCAACATAACCCCACTAGTGAGAATCTCGCCTGCAATAGCAGCAAGTGCGCAGGTGACACAACAAATCGTCACAAGCGGGTGAAATCTACATACACATACACAAATTCAAATTTCAAATTTAACCGACAACCTCGCCTAATTGTTTTTATAAAAACACCCAGCGAAGTACAGCGAGGTTGCTCATCCGAGCAAAAATGGACAAATTCGAGCTTTCTAAAGAAACGTTTGGTAATCGGGTCAAAGAGATGTTTGCCAATCAGAATCAAAGCATCTTATTGACAGAACCATTGCCACAACCACCATCAGTCAAAAGGCCACGGCGCAGTGCAGAGAACACAATTTATACGCCGCACATCTATACAAGGTATGCACCATCAACGCTGGCAACAATGTTTATACCAGCGACACATGGCAACATGCATACAGACGTGATGCGAAGCACGACACTCAGCTACAGACAAGGTGATATACAAATGGTATGACGCAACAAGCAACATGCCGATGTCAACATTCACACACCAACGTCTAGCCAGCAGCAGCTATAGCAACGCCTGCTAATCAACCCCAGCTACGACAACCATACCGACGGTCTGAAGCATCAACGAGCCTGACACGAGTTCAGGCAATGCCGCTAACAAACACAGCATCATCATAGTTTGTTTCAGTTATTATTTTATTGTTTAATAATATTACGCTGCACCGTCGCAAGAGGCGACTCACTATAGTACGTTTATTTTAGTTAACTATATTATTTCTATAAAGCAAATATTTCGAGAAGATATGCTAACACGTAAATTTACATTTGTATTAAAGATATATTGCAATGAATTATATTTATTATAAGAAGACCTAGCATATAACATGGAATATTTATATTAAGCTCTTGAATATCTTATTTTATATATTTACTTTGCTATGTTAATATCATGAAGTACGAAATACTTACTATTAGTACTTATTACTCACTACTAGCTACTTACTACTCACTACCTACTAAGAATAAGGTATTATTAAGCACCGCTGGCAGAAGCCAACGCTTTATGATAAGTTTATTTTTCAATAAACGAGAGTCTTGTACGAACCTTCAAACCAATCAGACGTTTCATTGGCAGCGCTAGGACAAGGTAACATTTTATAGACAACATAAATTTGTCTTGCTGCAGCCAGCAGACTATTGAGACGTAGTTAGCTCCCTTTCCTCTTCCCCCCGCTCGGTTCGTTCAGCACCACACTCACCCTTGCTCTCAACGAGCTCCGCTCACCTTAAGAGCGATCCCACTCTTTGAGTGCGCTGCTGTCCCTAGGACCCGCTCGGTTCGTTCAGCATCGCTCTCACGAGTGCTCTCAACGAGTGCGAATTCTAGAGCATTGCCTGAGGATTGAGTCGTGTTACTGCCCGTTGGACCCGCTCGGTTCGTTCAGTGACACACTCGCTCCACTTTCAATGAGTGATACTCTGAGGTGCCTTACTGACCCTAGGACCCGCTCGGTTCGTTCAGTATTGCTCTCTCAAGTGCTCACATTGAGTGGCAAATCCCACCCGAGTATTTCCTAAGGATTGAGTTGTGTTACTGCCCGTTGGACCCGCTCGGTTCGTTCAGTGCCACACTCTCTCCGCTTTCAACGAGTGATACTCTGAGTCACCCTACTGACCCTAGGACCCGCTCGGTTCGTTCAGTATCGTGCTCTCAGGTACTCTCATTGAGTGGAAAGTCCTACCAACTCATTATCGCTCTCACCTCAATCCACGACAAGTCCCACTCAACGAGACACCCTCTCACCTCGACCGACGAGGACAGACGACAAACGGAGCGCTAGACAGGTGTTGAAGGTCAACGCGGTCGTGAAGAAAACGGCCAAGGGAAGATCATCCGATCTTTCGATACTGTACGAGAAGAAAAGTACAGTCCCGCATACAAGACAAGCAGCGAACTTCCACGGCTTGTCACCAGCACCAAGGTCACCTTTCACCAACGACAAGAGTGAAGACCTTGTAGTGAGGAGCCCCAGCTGGAATCGCCAGCCAACCACTCGCCAGCATCGCCGTCCGAACGAGGACGCACTGAGCCAACTACACATGCACATAAATCATCATAGGCACACAAAAAAACCGACCTTACCAAGAAGGTCAAGCGGTCTAAAAATCCTCCTAAGACCGTCTTGTAAGGACCCTGGACAGCCGCTGAGGATACCTCAGCTGAAAAAGAGCTGTAACGACCAGGAGGTTCGTTACAAGTGGCGCCCGAGCAGGGACCCTGCGGGACAATAACGCAGTGTCCCATCCACACTAAGCAACGAAAAAAAAAAAACACACATACAAGCATTGCAGAAAAATTACAGACATCGAAATAAATACATACAACGATAATCCAAGCTAAGCAACGAAAAAAAAATATCATACAATCGGCGCAGAAAATTCTACGCATCAAAATAGAATACATAAAAGCAAAGTAAAAATATATATATTCGACGTAAATATATATATTCAAGAAAGTTCCAGAAAACGAAGAGAAGTTAAAACTCAGAAGTCATCGAACATTTTTGGCTATCACAAACATTGCCAAAACCAACAAGCAGCGCTTCAAGGTGAAACAAGAAATCACCAACCAAAAAAAAAAAAAAAAAAAAAACAACAACAGCTACCAAATCACAACAATAGAAAAAAAAAAACAAACATCAACTGGTGAAAAGCCCCACACACACAACGAGCCGACCTCAGGCGCAACTATCATGCAACGCCTTAGAGCCAAAGGAAAAGCCTTGCAGATCGGTGCAAGCAACCCAACATCCACGGCTCCCAAACGTTCGAAGAATTCGCCGTACGATATGGCAGCAGAATACAACCCAACTCCTTGGTGGACAGACACACCACCAAGCCCTAGGCCTCGGCGGTCAAAGCGCTCATCGCCATGTTCTTCAACACAATCTGCGCTAGGTGGGACAATAATACCCAATCAGATGCGGCCAAAGGTAGTCGCCACAACAACGCCGATGAACCTCTATTCAACGGTGCAAGCGACACCCAGGGTTACGGTCACTCGAGTACCAACAGTGTCACGTAAACCTACCAGCACATTGGATGCACCCACAAATATACTACAACAGATCACTAGAGGCACACAGTTGAGAGCAGAAAGGCACGGTATGGTGAGGCACGGGAAGAATCAGATGAATGAGATACTGTTTTGTAAACGCTGCGCACAACGGGATCACCAATCCAATCGATGTAACAACCCACGCATTTTCTTCTGCTGGCTTTGTGGAAACCGAAACCGCCGTACGATAAACTGTTGCCACCGGTCTCAAAAAGCAGGCATCCACAACCCAGACCAACGACGTTCTGCCTACCCGACGACTCCACTGGGCATAGATGGCAGCCGCATCGTGGCCACCGTCGTCGTGGATGACGAATTATTGGACGCCACCATCGACACTGGTGCTACACGCAGCTTTGCCTGCGACCTATTTGTCAATGAGTTTGGAATGTCCCACAACCTGCGACCAACCAACAAACCGATTCGCTTGGCAGACGGCACGTCGAGTGTAATCACCGAAGAATTGCAGACATCGATTCGGCTCGGCAGCACTACATGTGAGGTTACGTTACTGATACTACCTGACACACTTGATCACCTGATCTTAGGGATCGACTTCCTACAAAAAATCGGCGCCACCCTCAGCTTGGATGGACACACCATCACCCTCGAGAAACCCAATGGTATACCCACCACCGGATCCACACCTAACGACCTCACGGCACACAATGAGATACCACCACGCCTGAAGAAAGGTACCAGAAGCATCGGCCGAGATAAACTAGCCAGCAGAAAAGCAAATGTATCACCTCGCCACGCGGCGCTGCCAGAGCTACGAACGGCACAGTCAGAACAACAACAGGCGAACGTCGATTCCGTCACACCGGTTAGATACAATCAACCACAAACCTTAGAGACAACAACGCCAATGACGGGCGAAGTAGCATCTCACCACACCACACCAACAACACGGAATTCATGCCAACAAGCAACCGACGCAAGGCAACCAAATCGCGCTCAACAAGATAAGATCGATGCTTTTCTGAATCAAGAGTTACCGAAGTTTGATGGGTTGACGGGAGTATCAAATTTCACCACGCATAAAATCAATATGCGTGATGATCAACCAATAAAACAACGATACTTCCCAAAAAAGCCGGCAATGCAGAAGATTATTAACGACGAAGTGGACGAATTATTAAGACAAGGATGCATTGAGCCATCATACAGCCCGCACAGTGCGCCCATCGTGCTGGTCAAGAAGAAGACCGGAGCCTGGCGACTGTGCGTCGACTATCGCCAGCTCAACGCCAAGTCAGTCCCAGACGCATATCCGTTACCTAGGATTCAGCATATCCTCGACCGGCTGCGGAATGCCAGATTTATAAGCAGTCTGGACCTGAAGAACGGCTACTGGCAGATAGCGGTAGAGAAGAGTAGTCGACCTTATACTGCCTTCACGGTGCCTGGCAGAGGCCTCTTCCAGTGGAAGGTCATGCCATTCGGCCTCCACTCAGCTCCGGCCACTTTTCAGCGGGCCCTGGATCAGGTCATCGGACCAGAAATGGAGCCACACGCCTTCGCATACCTGGACGACATCATTGTCACAGGGGCGACGCTCGAGGAACACATGTCAAACCTACGAGAAGTGTTTCGGAGACTCAGGGCGGCCAACCTCCGGATCAACAAGGAGAAGTGCGATTTCTTCAAGAACGAGCTGAAATATCTGGGACACGTGGTGAGCGATCAAGGAATCCACACCGACCCCGATAAAATTTCAGCCATACAGAGCCTGCCAGCCCTCACCAATCTACGCAAAGTGAGACGCTGCCTGGGTATAGCGTCGTGGTACCGGAGATTCGTGCCCGACTTTGCAAAAATCGTCGCACCCTTGACAGCTCTACTCAAAAAGGGCAAGCATTGGCGATGGGCCGACGAACAGCAACAAGCCTTTGACCTTTTGAAAACTCGACTCACCGAGGCGCCCATACTCACCTGCCCAGACTTCACCAGGAAGTTTACCCTGCAAACCGATGCTAGCGACTACGGAGTTGGGGCAGTACTCACCCAGGACATCGATGGACAGGAACGCGTCATCGCGTACGCTAGCAGGCATTTAAACGCGGCAGAGAAGAACTACTCGCCGACTGAGAAGGAGTGTCTGGCCATCATTTGGGGTATACGAAAGATGAGACCCTACCTGGAGGGATACCGATTCACGGTCATCACGGATCATCTCTCGCTGAAATGGCTAAACTCCATTGAGAGTCCGTCCGGTCGGATCGCAGCAATTTAACTTCGATATCCAGTATCGGAAGGGAAAGTTAAATGTAATCGCCGATGCTCTCTCACGCCAACCACAAGAAGGATGCATGAAAATAACAATAAGAGAAGAACATACACCCCCTTGCACCTGGTTCCAAAAGAAGAAACTGGAAGTAGCGAAGAACCCTGACAAATATTCGGATTTCTTGATCAACGGCGCCAAACTTTATCGTCACATTCCTCGGCAGGTGAGCGATGAGGATAGTGCACCCTGGAAATTGTGTGTGCCCAAACCTCAATGCCAACAGGTGTTGTACGAGTGTCACAATGCCCCCCACAGCCGGGCACCTAGGCATACGAAAGACCATCAACCGGGTAGCCAACCGGTACTACTGGCCTGGCATGTTCAGAGAGGTGAGTCAGTACGTCAGCGGATGTGAAAGTTGCCAAAAATTTAAGCCTAGCCAACAAATCGCTGCGGGGAAGATGCTAACACAACTACACGAGGGCCCCTGGAGCATCGTATGCGCTGACTTTGTCGGACCCCTCCCTAGGTCCAAACATGGGAACAACATGCTGCTGGTACTATTCGATAAATTTTCCAAGTGGACCGAATTAGTACCGATGCGCAAGGCGACGACAGAAACTCTCATACAAGCCTTCCGCGAGCGCATCATAAGCCGGTTCGGAGTGCCAAAAATCTTCGTGTCTGACAACGGGACCCAGTTCACGAGCAAGAAGTTCAAGGAGTTTCTACTGGACCTTGGAGTGAAACATCAACTTACGGCCCCATACACGCCGCAAGAAAATCCCACTGAGAGGGTAAACAGGACGGTCAAGACGATGATCGCGCAATTCACACATCAAGAACAGCGAAACTGGGACGACCTTCTGCCGGAAATTACCCTCGCTTTGAATTCGGCGATCCAGGAGTCGACTGGGTATAGTCCAGCCTTCATCACACAGGGTCGCGAGCCGCGACTGCCGAATGCCGTATTCAACCAAGACACAACAGGCACGGGCTGTGAACCCCAAACGCCTACGGAAAAAGCAAAGCGACTACAAGAGATCTTCAAGATAGTACGACAGAATCTCGAACGTGCGTCGCAGGACCAGGCGCGACATTATAATCTCCGACGAAGGGCTTGGAAACCAAAGATCGGCGACATGATCTTAGTGAGACAACACCACCTATCTAAGGCTGCCGATAACTTCGCAGCGAAGTTGGCCCAAAAATACGAGGGGCCATACAAAGTCATCAGCTTCACCTCGCCTGTTATCCTTGAGGTGAAGAAACTCGGAGACTCTCGTCGTAGAACAGTCCATGTCTGTGACGTCAAGGAGTTTCATGCCATCAACGAAGACAACAATGCAACAACATAAGTTACCATTTCTCGTGCGCGGCACCACCCGCGTTAAAAACTGGGATCCGCGGCACCATCCGCGTCACCAACTGGCACTAGCAGCCGCATCTGCCAATTTAAACTGCAAGTCAAGCAGCCGCACCTGCCAATCTAAACTGCAAGTCAAGCAGCCGCATCTGCCAACCTAATCTGCAAATGAGCAGCAGCATCTGCCAAATTTAAACTACAATTCAGCAGCCACGCCTGCCACTCTAAACTACAGCCAGCAGCCGCATCCAGCGGCGAATACTACATCGCAACAACACACCAAACAACTACAAGCTCTCAGACACCACAAGGGACCATACGTCACAACACATTTCGGCTATACCCGTCGTTTTAAGTGGCCAACGTAACCATCAGCCGTTACAAGTATGTTACAAGAGGTAAGAGGTAGTCTTGTTACCAATACAAGAAGCAGTCTATACAAACAACTGCCCACCGATCGATACCAGAGACGACCATTTCTCGTGCGCGGCACCACCCGCGTCAACAAAGGGGATCCGCAGCACCAACTGCGTCAACAAAGGGGACCCGCAGCACCAACTGCGTCAACAAAGGGAATCCGCAGCACCAACTGCGTCAACAAAGGGAATCCGCAGCACCAACTGCGTCAACAAAAGGGATCCGCAGCAGTACCTGCGTCAACAACTACAGCAACCACGACATGGCTATGAGTAGCGTAGCAGCAACTACGCCAAAAATCTCATGAGCATTTTTTTTTACATGCTACAAAGACGTCAAACACACCGCAGACGAACAACGAATACGTCAAGCAACCACAAGACAACAACAACATACTCTGCAGCAGTACCTGCGTCAGCAACTACAGTGTCCACTACTCCGTCACGAGCAGCGCAACAGTAGCTGCGCCAAAAGCTCACAACAGCTTTGACAATCCACAAAGACGTCAAATACACTGCAAATTAACAGCGAAGACGTCACAACAAGCTCTACACAACATCAACATGTTCCGTAGCTAGACGGCAACAGCCACCACTACATGAGTAGCATTTACAACCGCAAACACCAACGAGTATCCTCGTCACAGGAGCGCCAAAGCTCAAGCGACGCTCACGACAAGCAGAAACTTCAAGCTCGCTCAAGTAATCACATCAGGCAAACTTACTAGAGATGTCACACAAGTATCACAGCATGACGAATGCAACCAAGTGCAGAGATGGCAACGCCGAAGTCCACAAGCAACAGGAGCTTTGAAAGACAAAAATTCAAATGCAACGATCACTACAGTTTGTGCTATCAAGTGAATTGTATCGTTAAAAATCCAAGTGAGTGCCTAAAATCAAATACAGCAAAAATAAATAAGTTGAGACAGAAAAGTGAAGGCAAACAAAGTGAAGCAACAAGATAATTCCAAATTATAGACATTCGTTGCAAGTTTGCAAGTGGAACTCTATTGACCACTTTATAAGACAAGAAGTACCACAGGAGTGAATAGTGTCAACATAACCCCACTAGTGAGAATCTCGCCTGCAATAGCAGCAAGTGCGCAGGTGACACAACAAATCGTCACAAGCGGGTGAAATCTACATACACATACACAAATTCAAATTTCAAATTTAACCGACAACCTCGCCTAATTGTTTTTATAAAAACACCCAGCGAAGTACAGCGAGGTTGCTCATCCGAGCAAAAATGGACAAATTCGAGCTTTCTAAAGAAACGTTTGGTAATCGGGTCAAAGAGATGTTTGCCAATCAGAATCAAAGCATCTTATTGACAGAACCATTGCCACAACCACCATCAGTCAAAAGGCCACGGCGCAGTGCAGAGAACACAATTTATACGCCGCACATCTATACAAGGTATGCACCATCAACGCTGGCAACAATGTTTATACCAGCGACACATGGCAACATGCATACAGACGTGATGCGAAGCACGACACTCAGCTACAGACAAGGTGATATACAAATGGTATGACGCAACAAGCAACATGCCGATGTCAACATTCACACACCAACGTCTAGCCAGCAGCAGCTATAGCAACGCCTGCTAATCAACCCCAGCTACGACAACCATACCGACGGTCTGAAGCATCAACGAGCCTGACACGAGTTCAGGCAATGCCGCTAACAAACACAGCATCATCATAGTTTGTTTCAGTTATTATTTTATTGTTTAATAATATTACGCTGCACCGTCGCAAGAGGCGACTCACTATAGTACGTTTATTTTAGTTAACTATATTATTTCTATAAAGCAAATATTTCGAGAAGATATGCTAACACGTAAATTTACATTTGTATTGAAGATATATTGCAATGAATTATATTTATTATAAGAAGACCTAGCATATAACATGGAATATTTATATTAAGCTCTTGAATATCTTATTTTATATATTTACTTTGCTATGTTAATATCATGAAGTACGAAATACTTACTATTAGTACTTATTACTCACTACTAGCTACTTACTACTCACTACCTACTAAGAATAAGGTATTATTAAGCACCGCTGGCAGAAGCCAACGCTTTATGATAAGTTTATTTTTCAATAAACGAGAGTCTTGTACGAACCTTCAAACCAATCAGACGTTTCATTGGCAGCGCTAGGACAAGGTAACATTTTATAGACAACATAAATTTGTCTTGCTGCAGCCAGCAGACTATTGAGACGTAGTTAGCTCCCTTTCCTCTTCCCCCCGCTCGGTTCGTTCAGCACCACACTCACCCTTGCTCTCAACGAGCTCCGCTCACCTTAAGAGCGATCCCACTCTTTGAGTGCGCTGCTGTCCCTAGGACCCGCTCGGTTCGTTCAGCATCGCTCTCACGAGTGCTCTCAACGAGTGCGAATTCTAGAGCATTGCCTGAGAATTGAGTCGTGTTACTGCCCGTTGGACCCGCTCGGTTCGTTCAGTGACACACTCGCTCCACTTTCAATGAGTGATACTCTGAGGTGCCTTACTGACCCTAGGACCCGCTCGGTTCGTTCAGTATTGCTCTCTCAAGTGCTCACATTGAGTGGCAAATCCCACCCGAGTATTTCCTAAGGATTGAGTTGTGTTACTGCCCGTTGGACCCGCTCGGTTCGTTCAGTGCCACACTCTCTCCGCTTTCAACGAGTGATACTCTGAGTCACCCTACTGACCCTAGGACCCGCTCGGTTCGTTCAGTATCGTGCTCTCAGGTACTCTCATTGAGTGGAAAGTCCTACCAACTCATTATCGCTCTCACCTCAATCCACGACAAGTCCCACTCAACGAGACACCCTCTCACCTCGACCGACGAGGACAGACGACAAACGGAGCGCTAGACAGGTGTTGAAGGTCAACGCGGTCGTGAAGAAAACGGCCAAGGGAAGATCATCCGATCTTTCGATACTGTACGAGAAGAAAAGTACAGTCCCGCATACAAGACAAGCAGCGAACTTCCACGGCTTGTCACCAGCACCAAGGTCACCTTTCATCAACGACAAGAGTGAAGACCTTGTAGTGAGGAGCCCCAGCTGGAATCGCCAGCCAACCACTCGCCAGCATCGCCGTCCGAACGAGGACGCACTGAGCCAACTACACATGCACATAAATCATCATAGGCACACAAAAAAACCGACCTTACCAAGAAGGTCAAGCGGTCTAAAAATCCTCCTAAGACCGTCTTGTAAGGACCCTGGACAGCCGCTGAGGATACCTCAGCTGAAAAAGAGCTGTAACGACCAGGAGGTTCGTTACAAGTGGCGCCCGAGCAGGGACCCTGCGGGACAATATCGCAGTGTCCCATCCACACTAAGCAACGAAAAAAAAAAAAAACACATACAAGCATTGCAGAAAAATTACAGACATCGAAAATAAATACATACAACGATAATCCAAGCTAAGCAACGAAAAAAAAATATCATACAATCGGCGCAGAAAATTCTACGCATCAAAATAGAATACATAAAAGCAAAGTAAAAATATATATATTCGACGTAAATATATATATTCAAGAAAGTTCCAGAAAACGAAGAGAAGTTAAAACTCAGAAGTCATCGAACATTTTTGGCTATCACAAACATTGCCAAAACCAACAAGCAGCGCTTCAAGGTGAAACAAGAAATCACCAACCAAAAAAAAAAAAAAAAAAAAAACAACAACAGCTACCAAAACACAACAATAGAAAAAAAAAAACAAACATCAACTGGTGAAAAGCCCCACACACACAACGAGCCGACCTCAGGCGCAACTATCATGCAACGCCTTAGAGCCAAAGGAAAAGCCTTGCAGATCGGTGCAAGCAACCCAACATCCACGGCTCCCAAACGTTCGAAGAATTCGCCGTACGATATGGCAGCAGAATACAACCCAACTCCTTGGTGGACAGACACACCACCAAGCCCTAGGCCTCGGCGGTCAAAGCGCTCATCGCCATGTTCTTCAACACAATCTGCGCTAGGTGGGACAATAATACCCAATCAGATGCGGCCAAAGGTAGTCGCCACAACAACGCCGATGAACCTCTATTCAACGGTGCAAGCGACACCCAGGGTTACGGTCACTCGAGTACCAACAGTGTCACGTAAACCTACCAGCACATTGGATGCACCCACAAATATACTACAACAGATCACTAGAGGCACACAGTTGAGAGCAGAAAGGCACGGTATGGTGAGGCACGGGAAGAATCAGATGAATGAGATACTGTTTTGTAAACGCTGCGCACAACGGGATCACCAATCCAATCGATGTAACAACCCACGCATTTTCTTCTGCTGGCTTTGTGGAAACCGAAACCGCCGTACGATAAACTGTTGCCACCGGTCTCAAAAAGCAGGCATCCACAACCCAGACCAACGACGTTCTGCCTACCCGACGACTCCACTGGGCATGGATGGCAGCCGCATCGTGGCCACCGTCGTCGTGGATGACGAATTATTGGACGCCACCATCGACACTGGTGCTACACGCAGCTTTGCCTGCGACCTATTTGTCAATGAGTTTGGAATGTCCCACAACCTGCGACCAACCAACAAACCGATTCGCTTGGCAGACGGCACGTCGAGTGTAATCACCGAAGAATTGCAGACATCGATTCGGCTCGGCAGCACTACATGTGAGGTTACGTTACTGATACTACCTGACACACTTGATCACCTGATCTTAGGGATCGACTTCCTACAAAAAATCGGCGCCACCCTCAGCTTGGATGGACACACCATCACCCTCGAGAAACCCAATGGTATACCCACCACCGGATCCACACCTAACGACCTCACGGCACACAATGAGATACCACCACGCCTGAAGAAAGGTACCAGAAGCATCGGCCGAGATAAACTAGCCAGCAGAAAAGCAAATGTATCACCTCGCCACGCGGCGCTGCCAGAGCTACGAACGGCACAGTCAGAACAACAACAGGCGAACGTCGATTCCGTCACACCGGTTAGATACAATCAACCACAAACCTTAGAGACAACAACGCCAATGACGGGCGAAGTAGCATCTCACCACACCACACCAACAACACGGAATTCATGCCAACAAGCAACCGACGCAAGGCAACCAAATCGCGCTCAACAAGATAAGATCGATGCTTTTCTGAATCAAGAGTTACCGAAGTTTGATGGGTTGACGGGAGTATCAAATTTCACCACGCATAAAATCAATATGCGTGATGATCAACCAATAAAACAACGATACTTCCCAAAAAAGCCGGCAATGCAGAAGATTATTAACGACGAAGTGGACGAATTATTAAGACAAGGATGCATTGAGCCATCATACAGCCCGCACAGTGCGCCCATCGTGCTGGTCAAGAAGAAGACCGGAGCCTGGCGACTGTGCGTCGACTATCGCCAGCTCAACGCCAAGTCAGTCCCAGACGCATATCCGTTACCTAGGATTCAGCATATCCTCGACCGGCTGCGGAATGCCAGATTTATAAGCAGTCTGGACCTGAAGAACGGCTACTGGCAGATAGCGGTAGAGAAGAGTAGTCGACCTTATACTGCCTTCACGGTGCCTGGCAGAGGCCTCTTCCAGTGGAAGGTCATGCCATTCGGCCTCCACTCAGCTCCGGCCACTTTTCAGCGGGCCCTGGATCAGGTCATCGGACCAGAAATGGAGCCACACGCCTTCGCATACCTGGACGACATCATTGTCACAGGGGCGACGCTCGAGGAACACATGTCAAACCTACGAGAAGTGTTTCGGAGACTCAGGGCGGCCAACCTCCGGATCAACAAGGAGAAGTGCGATTTCTTCAAGAACGAGCTGAAATATCTGGGACACGTGGTGAGCGATCAAGGAATCCACACCGACCCCGATAAAATTTCAGCCATACAGAGCCTGCCAGCCCTCACCAATCTACGCAAAGTGAGACGCTGCCTGGGTATAGCGTCGTGGTACCGGAGATTCGTGCCCGACTTTGCAAAAATCGTCGCACCCTTGACAGCTCTACTCAAAAAGGGCAAGCATTGGCGATGGGCCGACGAACAGCAACAAGCCTTTGACCTTTTGAAAACTCGACTCACCGAGGCGCCCATACTCACCTGCCCAGACTTCACCAGGAAGTTTACCCTGCAAACCGATGCTAGCGACTACGGAGTTGGGGCAGTACTCACCCAGGACATCGATGGACAGGAACGCGTCATCGCGTACGCTAGCAGGCATTTAAACGCGGCAGAGAAGAACTACTCGCCGACTGAGAAGGAGTGTCTGGCCATCATTTGGGGTATACGAAAGATGAGACCCTACCTGGAGGGATACCGATTCACGGTCATCACGGATCATCTCTCGCTGAAATGGCTAAACTCCATTGAGAGTCCGTCCGGTCGGATCGCAGCAATTTAACTTCGATATCCAGTATCGGAAGGGAAAGTTAAATGTAATCGCCGATGCTCTCTCACGCCAACCACAAGAAGGATGCATGAAAATAACAATAAGAGAAGAACATACACCCCCTTGCACCTGGTTCCAAAAGAAGAAACTGGAAGTAGCGAAGAACCCTGACAAATATTCGGATTTCTTGATCAACGGCGCCAAACTTTATCGTCACATTCCTCGGCAGGTGAGCGATGAGGATAGTGCACCCTGGAAATTGTGTGTGCCCAAACCTCAATGCCAACAGGTGTTGTACGAGTGTCACAATGCCCCCCACAGCCGAGCACCTAGGCATACGAAAGACCATCAACCGGGTAGCCAACCGGTACTACTGGCCTGGCATGTTCAGAGAGGTGAGTCAGTACGTCAGCGGATGTGAAAGTTGCCAAAAATTTAAGCCTAGCCAACAAATCGCTGCGGGGAAGATGCTAACACAACTACACGAGGGCCCCTGGAGCATCGTATGCGCTGACTTTGTCGGACCCCTCCCTAGGTCCAAACATGGGAACAACATGCTGCTGGTACTATTCGATAAATTTTCCAAGTGGACCGAATTAGTACCGATGCGCAAGGCGACGACAGAAACTCTCATACAAGCCTTCCGCGAGCGCATCATAAGCCGGTTCGGAGTGCCAAAAATCTTCGTGTCTGACAACGGGACCCAGTTCACGAGCAAGAAGTTCAAGGAGTTTCTACTGGACCTTGGAGTGAAACATCAACTTACGGCCCCATACACGCCGCAAGAAAATCCCACTGAGAGGGTAAACAGGACGGTCAAGACGATGATCGCGCAATTCACACATCAAGAACAGCGAAACTGGGACGACCTTCTGCCGGAAATTACCCTCGCTTTGAATTCGGCGATCCAGGAGTCGACTGGGTATAGTCCAGCCTTCATCACACAGGGTCGCGAGCCGCGACTGCCGAATGCCGTATTCAACCAAGACACAACAGGCACGGGCTGTGAGCCCCAAACGCCTACGGAAAAAGCAAAGCGACTACAAGAGATCTTCAAGATAGTACGACAGAATCTCGAACGTGCGTCGCAGGACCAGGCGCGACATTATAATCTCCGACGAAGGGCTTGGAAACCAAAGATCGGCGACATGATCTTAGTGAGACAACACCACCTATCTAAGGCTGCCGATAACTTCGCAGCGAAGTTGGCCCAAAAATACGAGGGGCCATACAAAGTCATCAGCTTCACCTCGCCTGTTATCCTTGAGGTGAAGAAACTCGGAGACTCTCGTCGTAGAACAGTCCATGTCTGTGACGTCAAGGAGTTTCATGCCATCAACGAAGACAACAATGCAACAACATAAGTTACCATTTCTCGTGCGCGGCACCACCCGCGTTAAAAACTGGGATCCGCGGCACCATCCGCGTCACCAACTGGCACTAGCAGCCGCATCTGCCAATTTAAACTGCAAGTCAAGCAGCCGCACCTGCCAATCTAAACTGCAAGTCAAGCAGCCGCATCTGCCAACCTAATCTGCAAATGAGCAGCAGCATCTGCCAAATTTAAACTACAATTCAGCAGCCACGCCTGCCACTCTAAACTACAGCCAGCAGCCGCATCCAGCGGCGAATACTACATCGCAACAACACACCAAACAACTACAAGCTCTCAGACACCACAAGGGACCATACGTCACAACACATTTCGGCTATACCCGTCGTTTTAAGTGGCCAACGTAACCATCAGCCGTTACAAGTATGTTACAAGAGGTAAGAGGTAGTCTTGTTACCAATACAAGAAGCAGTCTATACAAACAACTGCCCACCGATCGATACCAGAGACGACCATTTCTCGTGCGCGGCACCACCCGCGTCAACAAAGGGGATCCGCAGCACCAACTGCGTCAACAAAGGGGACCCGCAGCACCAACTGCGTCAACAAAGGGAATCCGCAGCACCAACTGCGTCAACAAAGGGAATCCGCAGCACCAACTGCGTCAACAAAAGGGATCCGCAGCAGTACCTGCGTCAACAACTACAGCAACCACGACATGGCTATGAGTAGCGTAGCAGCAACTACGCCAAAAATCTCATGAGCATTTTTTTTTACATGCTACAAAGACGTCAAACACACCGCAGACGAACAACGAATACGTCAAGCAACCACAAGACAACAACAACATACTCTGCAGCAGTACCTGCGTCAGCAACTACAGTGTCCACTACTCCGTCACGAGCAGCGCAACAGTAGCTGCGCCAAAAGCTCACAACAGCTTTGACAATCCACAAAGACGTCAAATACACTGCAAATTAACAGCGAAGACGTCACAACAAGCTCTACACAACATCAACATGTTCCGTAGCTAGACGGCAACAGCCACCACTACATGAGTAGCATTTACAACCGCAAACACCAACGAGTATCCTCGTCACAGGAGCGCCAAAGCTCAAGCGACGCTCACGACAAGCAGAAACTTCAAGCTCGCTCAAGTAATCACATCAGGCAAACTTACTAGAGATGTCACACAAGTATCACAGCATGACGAATGCAACCAAGTGCAGAGATGGCAACGCCGAAGTCCACAAGCAACAGGAGCTTTGAAAGACAAAAATTCAAATGCAACGATCACTACAGTTTGTGCTATCAAGTGAATTGTATCGTTAAAAATCCAAGTGAGTGCCTAAAATCAAATACAGCAAAAATAAATAAGTTGAGACAGAAAAGTGAAGGCAAACAAAGTGAAGCAACAAGATAATTCCAAATTATAGACATTCGTTGCAAGTTTGCAAGTGGAACTCTATTGACCACTTTATAAGACAAGAAGTACCACAGGAGTGAATAGTGTCAACATAACCCCACTAGTGAGAATCTCGCCTGCAATAGCAGCAAGTGCGCAGGTGACACAACAAATCGTCACAAGCGGGTGAAATCTACATACACATACACAAATTCAAATTTCAAATTTAACCGACAACCTCGCCTAATTGTTTTTATAAAAACACCCAGCGAAGTACAGCGAGGTTGCTCATCCGAGCAAAAATGGACAAATTCGAGCTTTCTAAAGAAACGTTTGGTAATCGGGTCAAAGAGATGTTTGCCAATCAGAATCAAAGCATCTTATTGACAGAACCATTGCCACAACCACCATCAGTCAAAAGGCCACGGCGCAGTGCAGAGAACACAATTTATACGCCGCACATCTATACAAGGTATGCACCATCAACGCTGGCAACAATGTTTATACCAGCGCAACAGTAGCTGCGCCAAAAGCTCACAACAGCTTTGACAATCCACAAAGACGTCAAATACACTGCAAATTAACAGCGAAGACGTCACAACAAGCTCTACACAACATCAACATGTTCCGTAGCTAGACGGCAACAGCCACCACTACATGAGTAGCATTTACAACCGCAAACACCAACGAGTATCCTCGTCACAGGAGCGCCAAAGCTCAAGCGACGCTCACGACAAGCAGAAACTTCAAGCTCGCTCAAGTAATCACATCAGGCAAACTTACTAGAGATGTCACACAAGTATCACAGCATGACGAATGCAACCAAGTGCAGAGATGGCAACGCCGAAGTCCACAAGCAACAGGAGCTTTGAAAGACAAAAATTCAAATGCAACGATCACTACAGTTTGTGCTATCAAGTGAATTGTATCGTTAAAAATCCAAGTGAGTGCCTAAAATCAAATACAGCAAAAATAAATAAGTTGAGACAGAAAAGTGAAGGCAAACAAAGTGAAGCAACAAGATAATTCCAAATTATAGACATTCGTTGCAAGTTTGCAAGTGGAACTCTATTGACCACTTTATAAGACAAGAAGTACCACAGGAGTGAATAGTGTCAACATAACCCCACTAGTGAGAATCTCGCCTGCAATAGCAGCAAGTGCGCAGGTGACACAACAAATCGTCACAAGCGGGTGAAATCTACATACACATACACAAATTCAAATTTCAAATTTAACCGACAACCTCGCCTAATTGTTTTTATAAAAACACCCAGCGAAGTACAGCGAGGTTGCTCATCCGAGCAAAAATGGACAAATTCGAGCTTTCTAAAGAAACGTTTGGTAATCGGGTCAAAGAGATGTTTGCCAATCAGAATCAAAGCATCTTATTGACAGAACCATTGCCACAACCACCATCAGTCAAAAGGCCACGGCGCAGTGCAGAGAACACAATTTATACGCCGCACATCTATACAAGGTATGCACCATCAACGCTGGCAACAATGTTTATACCAGCGACACATGGCAACATGCATACAGACGTGATGCGAAGCACGACACTCAGCTACAGACAAGGTGATATACAAATGGTATGACGCAACAAGCAACATGCCGATGTCAACATTCACACACCAACGTCTAGCCAGCAGCAGCTATAGCAACGCCTGCTAATCAACCCCAGCTACGACAACCATACCGACGGTCTGAAGCATCAACGAGCCTGACACGAGTTCAGGCAATGCCGCTAACAAACACAGCATCATCATAGTTTGTTTCAGTTATTATTTTATTGTTTAATAATATTACGCTGCACCGTCGCAAGAGGCGACTCACTATAGTACGTTTATTTTAGTTAACTATATTATTTCTATAAAGCAAATATTTCGAGAAGATATGCTAACACGTAAATTTACATTTGTATTGAAGATATATTGCAATGAATTATATTTATTATAAGAAGACCTAGCATATAACATGGAATATTTATATTAAGCTCTTGAATATCTTATTTTATATATTTACTTTGCTATGTTAATATCATGAAGTACGAAATACTTACTATTAGTACTTATTACTCACTACTAGCTACTTACTACTCACTACCTACTAAGAATAAGGTATTATTAAGCACCGCTGGCAGAAGCCAACGCTTTATGATAAGTTTATTTTTCAATAAACGAGAGTCTTGTACGAACCTTCAAACCAATCAGACGTTTCATTGGCAGCGCTAGGACAAGGTAACATTTTATAGACAACATAAATTTGTCTTGCTGCAGCCAGCAGACTATTGAGACGTAGTTAGCTCCCTTTCCTCTTCCCCCCTGCTGTGCTGCTGTCCCTAGGACCCGCTCGGTTCGTTCAGCACCACACTCACCCTTGCTCTCAACGAGCTCCGCTCACCTTAAGAGCGATCCCACTCTTTGAGTGCGCTGCTGTCCCTAGGACCCGCTCGGTTCGTTCAGCATCGCTCTCACGAGTGCTCTCAACGAGTGCGAATTCTAGAGCATTGCCTGAGGATTGAGTCGTGTTACTGCCCGTTGGACCCGCTCGGTTCGTTCAGTGACACACTCGCTCCACTTTCAATGAGTGATACTCTGAGGTGCCTTACTGACCCTAGGACCCGCTCGGTTCGTTCAGTATTGCTCTCTCAAGTGCTCACATTGAGTGGCAAATCCCACCCGAGTATTTCCTAAGGATTGAGTTGTGTTACTGCCCGTTGGACCCGCTCGGTTCGTTCAGTGCCACACTCTCTCCGCTTTCAACGAGTGATACTCTGAGTCACCCTACTGACCCTAGGACCCGCTCGGTTCGTTCAGTATCGTGCTCTCAGGTACTCTCATTGAGTGGAAAGTCCTACCAACTCATTATCGCTCTCACCTCAATCCACGACAAGTCCCACTCAACGAGACACCCTCTCACCTCGACCGACGAGGACAGACGACAAACGGAGCGCTAGACAGGTGTTGAAGGTCAACGCGGTCGTGAAGAAAACGGCCAAGGGAAGATCATCCGATCTTTCGATACTGTACGAGAAGAAAAGTACAGTCCCGCATACAAGACAAGCAGCGAACTTCCACGGCTTGTCACCAGCACCAAGGTCACCTTTCACCAACGACAAGAGTGAAGACCTTGTAGTGAGGAGCCCCAGCTGGAATCGCCAGCCAACCACTCGCCAGCATCGCCGTCCGAACGAGGACGCACTGAGCCAACTACACATGCACATAAATCATCATAGGCACACAAAAAAACCGACCTTACCAAGAAGGTCAAGCGGTCTAAAAATCCTCCTAAGACCGTCTTGTAAGGACCCTGGACAGCCGCTGAGGATACCTCAGCTGAAAAAGAGCTGTAACGACCAGGAGGTTCGTTACAAGTGGCGCCCGAGCAGGGACCCTGCGGGACAATATCGCAGTGTCCCATCCACACTAAGCAACGAAAAAAAAAAAACAACACATACAAGCATTGCAGAAAAATTACAGACATCGAAAATAAATACATACAACGATAATCCAAGCTAAGCAACGAAAAAAAAATATCATACAATCGGCGCAGAAAATTCTACGCATCAAAATAGAATACATAAAAGCAAAGTAAAAATATATATATTCGACGTAAATATATATATTCAAGAAAGTTCCAGAAAACGAAGAGAAGTTAAAACTCAGAAGTCATCGAACATTTTTGGCTATCACAAACATTGCCAAAACCAACAAGCAGCGCTTCAAGGTGAAACAAGAAATCACCAACCAAAAAAAAAAAAAAAAAAAAACAACAACAGCTACCAAAACACAACAATAGAAAAAAAAAACAAACATCAACTGGTGAAAAGCCCCACACACACAACGAGCCGACCTCAGGCGCAACCATCATGCAACGCCTTAGAGCCAAAGGAAAAGCCTTGCAGATCGGTGCAAGCAACCCAACATCCACGGCTCCCAAACGTTCGAAGAATTCGCCGTACGATATGGCAGCAGAATACAACCCAACTCCTTGGTGGACAGACACACCACCAAGCCCTAGGCCTCGGCGGTCAAAGCGCTCATCGCCATGTTCTTCAACACAATCTGCGCTAGGTGGGACAATAATACCCAATCAGATGCGGCCAAAGGTAGTCGCCACAACAACGCCGATGAACCTCTATTCAACGGTGCAAGCGACACCCAGGGTTACGGTCACTCGAGTACCAACAGTGTCACGTAAACCTACCAGCACATTGGATGCACCCACAAATATACTACAACAGATCACTAGAGGCACACAGTTGAGAGCAGAAAGGCACGGTATGGTGAGGCACGGGAAGAATCAGATGAATGAGATACTGTTTTGTAAACGCTGCGCACAACGGGATCACCAATCCAATCGATGTAACAACCCACGCATTTTCTTCTGCTGGCTTTGTGGAAACCGAAACCGCCGTACGATAAACTGTTGCCACCGGTCTCAAAAAGCAGGCATCCACAACCCAGACCAACGACGTTCTGCCTACCCGACGACTCCACTGGGCATGGATGGCAGCCGCATCGTGGCCACCGTCGTCGTGGATGACGAATTATTGGACGCCACCATCGACACTGGTGCTACACGCAGCTTTGCCTGCGACCTATTTGTCAATGAGTTTGGAATGTCCCACAACCTGCGACCAACCAACAAACCGATTCGCTTGGCAGACGGCACGTCGAGTGTAATCACCGAAGAATTGCAGACATCGATTCGGCTCGGCAGCACTACATGTGAGGTTACGTTACTGATACTACCTGACACACTTGATCACCTGATCTTAGGGATCGACTTCCTACAAAAAATCGGCGCCACCCTCAGCTTGGATGGACACACCATCACCCTCGAGAAACCCAATGGTATACCCACCACCGGATCCACACCTAACGACCTCACGGCACACAATGAGATACCACCACGCCTGAAGAAAGGTACCAGAAGCATCGGCCGAGATAAACTAGCCAGCAGAAAAGCAAATGTATCACCTCGCCACGCGGCGCTGCCAGAGCTACGAACGGCACAGTCAGAACAACAACAGGCGAACGTCGATTCCGTCACACCGGTTAGATACAATCAACCACAAACCTTAGAGACAACAACGCCAATGACGGGCGAAGTAGCATCTCACCACACCACACCAACAACACGGAATTCATGCCAACAAGCAACCGACGCAAGGCAACCAAATCGCGCTCAACAAGATAAGATCGATGCTTTTCTGAATCAAGAGTTACCGAAGTTTGATGGGTTGACGGGAGTATCAAATTTCACCACGCATAAAATCAATATGCGTGATGATCAACCAATAAAACAACGATACTTCCCAAAAAAGCCGGCAATGCAGAAGATTATTAACGACGAAGTGGACGAATTATTAAGACAAGGATGCATTGAGCCATCATACAGCCCGCACAGTGCGCCCATCGTGCTGGTCAAGAAGAAGACCGGAGCCTGGCGACTGTGCGTCGACTATCGCCAGCTCAACGCCAAGTCAGTCCCAGACGCATATCCGTTACCTAGGATTCAGCATATCCTCGACCGGCTGCGGAATGCCAGATTTATAAGCAGTCTGGACCTGAAGAACGGCTACTGGCAGATAGCGGTAGAGAAGAGTAGTCGACCTTATACTGCCTTCACGGTGCCTGGCAGAGGCCTCTTCCAGTGGAAGGTCATGCCATTCGGCCTCCACTCAGCTCCGGCCACTTTTCAGCGGGCCCTGGATCAGGTCATCGGACCAGAAATGGAGCCACACGCCTTCGCATACCTGGACGACATCATTGTCACAGGGGCGACGCTCGAGGAACACATGTCAAACCTACGAGAAGTGTTTCGGAGACTCAGGGCGGCCAACCTCCGGATCAACAAGGAGAAGTGCGATTTCTTCAAGAACGAGCTGAAATATCTGGGACACGTGGTGAGCGATCAAGGAATCCACACCGACCCCGATAAAATTTCAGCCATACAGAGCCTGCCAGCCCTCACCAATCTACGCAAAGTGAGACGCTGCCTGGGTATAGCGTCGTGGTACCGGAGATTCGTGCCCGACTTTGCAAAAATCGTCGCACCCTTGACAGCTCTACTCAAAAAGGGCAAGCATTGGCGATGGGCCGACGAACAGCAACAAGCCTTTGACCTTTTGAAAACTCGACTCACCGAGGCGCCCATACTCACCTGCCCAGACTTCACCAGGAAGTTTACCCTGCAAACCGATGCTAGCGACTACGGAGTTGGGGCAGTACTCACCCAGGACATCGATGGACAGGAACGCGTCATCGCGTACGCTAGCAGGCATTTAAACGCGGCAGAGAAGAACTACTCGCCGACTGAGAAGGAGTGTCTGGCCATCATTTGGGGTATACGAAAGATGAGACCCTACCTGGAGGGATACCGATTCACGGTCATCACGGATCATCTCTCGCTGAAATGGCTAAACTCCATTGAGAGTCCGTCCGGTCGGATCGCAGCAATTTAACTTCGATATCCAGTATCGGAAGGGAAAGTTAAATGTAATCGCCGATGCTCTCTCACGCCAACCACAAGAAGGATGCATGAAAATAACAATAAGAGAAGAACATACACCCCCTTGCACCTGGTTCCAAAAGAAGAAACTGGAAGTAGCGAAGAACCCTGACAAATATTCGGATTTCTTGATCAACGGCGCCAAACTTTATCGTCACATTCCTCGGCAGGTGAGCGATGAGGATAGTGCACCCTGGAAATTGTGTGTGCCCAAACCTCAATGCCAACAGGTGTTGTACGAGTGTCACAATGCCCCCCACAGCCGGGCACCTAGGCATACGAAAGACCATCAACCGGGTAGCCAACCGGTACTACTGGCCTGGCATGTTCAGAGAGGTGAGTCAGTACGTCAGCGGATGTGAAAGTTGCCAAAAATTTAAGCCTAGCCAACAAATCGCTGCGGGGAAGATGCTAACACAACTACACGAGGGCCCCTGGAGCATCGTATGCGCTGACTTTGTCGGACCCCTCCCTAGGTCCAAACATGGGAACAACATGCTGCTGGTACTATTCGATAAATTTTCCAAGTGGACCGAATTAGTACCGATGCGCAAGGCGACGACAGAAACTCTCATACAAGCCTTCCGCGAGCGCATCATAAGCCGGTTCGGAGTGCCAAAAATCTTCGTGTCTGACAACGGGACCCAGTTCACGAGCAAGAAGTTCAAGGAGTTTCTACTGGACCTTGGAGTGAAACATCAACTTACGGCCCCATACACGCCGCAAGAAAATCCCACTGAGAGGGTAAACAGGACGGTCAAGACGATGATCGCGCAATTCACACATCAAGAACAGCGAAACTGGGACGACCTTCTGCCGGAAATTACCCTCGCTTTGAATTCGGCGATCCAGGAGTCGACTGGGTATAGTCCAGCCTTCATCACACAGGGTCGCGAGCCGCGACTGCCGAATGCCGTATTCAACCAAGACACAACAGGCACGGGCTGTGAACCCCAAACGCCTACGGAAAAAGCAAAGCGACTACAAGAGATCTTCAAGATAGTACGACAGAATCTCGAACGTGCGTCGCAGGACCAGGCGCGACATTATAATCTCCGACGAAGGGCTTGGAAACCAAAGATCGGCGACATGATCTTAGTGAGACAACACCACCTATCTAAGGCTGCCGATAACTTCGCAGCGAAGTTGGCCCAAAAATACGAGGGGCCATACAAAGTCATCAGCTTCACCTCGCCTGTTATCCTTGAGGTGAAGAAACTCGGAGACTCTCGTCGTAGAACAGTCCATGTCTGTGACGTCAAGGAGTTTCATGCCATCAACGAAGACAACAATGCAACAACATAAGTTACCATTTCTCGTGCGCGGCACCACCCGCGTTAAAAACTGGGATCCGCGGCACCATCCGCGTCACCAACTGGCACTAGCAGCCGCATCTGCCAATTTAAACTGCAAGTCAAGCAGCCGCACCTGCCAATCTAAACTGCAAGTCAAGCAGCCGCATCTGCCAACCTAATCTGCAAATGAGCAGCAGCATCTGCCAAATTTAAACTACAATTCAGCAGCCACGCCTGCCACTCTAAACTACAGCCAGCAGCCGCATCCAGCGGCGAATACTACATCGCAACAACACACCAAACAACTACAAGCTCTCAGACACCACAAGGGACCATACGTCACAACACATTTCGGCTATACCCGTCGTTTTAAGTGGCCAACGTAACCATCAGCCGTTACAAGTATGTTACAAGAGGTAAGAGGTAGTCTTGTTACCAATACAAGAAGCAGTCTATACAAACAACTGCCCACCGATCGATACCAGAGACGACCATTTCTCGTGCTCGGCACCACCCGCGTCAACAAAGGGGATCCGCAGCACCAACTGCGTCAACAAAGGGGACCCGCAGCACCAACTGCGTCAACAAAGGGAATCCGCAGCACCAACTGCGTCAACAAAGGGAATCCGCAGCACCAACTGCGTCAACAAAAGGGATCCGCAGCAGTACCTGCGTCAACAACTACAGCAACCACGACATGGCTATGAGTAGCGTAGCAGCAACTACGCCAAAAATCTCATGAGCATTGTTTTTTACATGCTACAAAGACGTCAAACACACCGCAGACGAACAACGAATACGTCAAGCAACCACAAGACAACAACAACATACTCTGCAGCAGTACCTGCGTCAGCAACTACAGTGTCCACTACTCCGTCACGAGCAGCGCAACAGTAGCTGCGCCAAAAGCTCACAACAGCTTTGACAATCCACAAAGACGTCAAATACACTGCAAATTAACAGCGAAGACGTCACAACAAGCTCTACACAACATCAACATGTTCCGTAGCTAGACGGCAACAGCCACCACTACATGAGTAGCATTTACAACCGCAAACACCAACGAGTATCCTCGTCACAGGAGCGCCAAAGCTCAAGCGACGCTCACGACAAGCAGAAACTTCAAGCTCGCTCAAGTAATCACATCAGGCAAACTTACTAGAGATGTCACACAAGTATCACAGCATGACGAATGCAACCAAGTGCAGAGATGGCAACGCCGAAGTCCACAAGCAACAGGAGCTTTGAAAGACAAAAATTCAAATGCAACGATCACTACAGTTTGTGCTATCAAGTGAATTGTATCGTTAAAAATCCAAGTGAGTGCCTAAAATCAAATACAGCAAAAATAAATAAGTTGAGACAGAAAAGTGAAGGCAAACAAAGTGAAGCAACAAGATAATTCCAAATTATAGACATTCGTTGCAAGTTTGCAAGTGGAACTCTATTGACCACTTTATAAGACAAGAAGTACCACAGGAGTGAATAGTGTCAACATAACCCCACTAGTGAGAATCTCGCCTGCAATAGCAGCAAGTGCGCAGGTGACACAACAAATCGTCACAAGCGGGTGAAATCTACATACACATACACAAATTCAAATTTCAAATTTAACCGACAACCTCGCCTAATTGTTTTTATAAAAACACCCAGCGAAGTACAGCGAGGTTGCTCATCCGAGCAAAAATGGACAAATTCGAGCTTTCTAAAGAAACGTTTGGTAATCGGGTCAAAGAGATGTTTGCCAATCAGAATCAAAGCATCTTATTGACAGAACCATTGCCACAACCACCATCAGTCAAAAGGCCACGGCGCAGTGCAGAGAACACAATTTATACGCCGCACATCTATACAAGGTATGCACCATCAACGCTGGCAACAATGTTTATACCAGCGACACATGGCAACATGCATACAGACGTGATGCGAAGCACGACACTCAGCTACAGACAAGGTGATATACAAATGGTATGACGCAACAAGCAACATGCCGATGTCAACATTCACACACCAACGTCTAGCCAGCAGCAGCTATAGCAACGCCTGCTAATCAACCCCAGCTACGACAACCATACCGACGGTCTGAAGCATCAACGAGCCTGACACGAGTTCAGGCAATGCCGCTAACAAACACAGCATCATCATAGTTTGTTTCAGTTATTATTTTATTGTTTAATAATATTACGCTGCACCGTCGCAAGAGGCGACTCACTATAGTACGTTTATTTTAGTTAACTATATTATTTCTATAAAGCAAATATTTCGAGAAGATATGCTAACACGTAAATTTACATTTGTATTGAAGATATATTGCAATGAATTATATTTATTATAAGAAGACCTAGCATATAACATGGAATATTTATATTAAGCTCTTGAATATCTTATTTTATATATTTACTTTGCTATGTTAATATCATGAAGTACGAAATACTTACTATTAGTACTTATTACTCACTACTAGCTACTTACTACTCACTACCTACTAAGAATAAGGTATTATTAAGCACCGCTGGCAGAAGCCAACGCTTTATGATAAGTTTATTTTTCAATAAACGAGAGTCTTGTACGAACCTTCAAACCAATCAGACGTTTCATTGGCAGCGCTAGGACAAGGTAACATTTTATAGACAACATAAATTTGTCTTGCTGCAGCCAGCAGACTATTGAGACGTAGTTAGCTCCCTTTCCTCTTCCCCCCTGCTGTGCTGCTGTCCCTAGGACCCGCTCGGTTCGTTCAGCACCACACTCACCCTTGCTCTCAACGAGCTCCGCTCACCTTAAGAGCGATCCCACTCTTTGAGTGCGCTGCTGTCCCTAGGACCCGCTCGGTTCGTTCAGCATCGCTCTCACGAGTGCTCTCAACGAGTGCGAATTCTAGAGCATTGCCTGAGGATTGAGTCGTGTTACTGCCCGTTGGACCCGCTCGGTTCGTTCAGTGACACACTCGCTCCACTTTCAATGAGTGATACTCTGAGGTGCCTTACTGACCCTAGGACCCGCTCGGTTCGTTCAGTATTGCTCTCTCAAGTGCTCACATTGAGTGGCAAATCCCACCCGAGTATTTCCTAAGGATTGAGTTGTGTTACTGTCCGTTGGACCCGCTCGGTTCGTTCAGTGCCACACTCTCTCCGCTTTCAACGAGTGATACTCTGAGTCACCCTACTGACCCTAGGACCCGCTCGGTTCGTTCAGTATCGTGCTCTCAGGTACTCTCATTGAGTGGAAAGTCCTACCAACTCATTATCGCTCTCACCTCAATCCACGACAAGTCCCACTCAACGAGACACCCTCTCACCTCGACCGACGAGGACAGACGACAAACGGAGCGCTAGACAGGTGTTGAAGGTCAACGCGGTCGTGAAGAAAACGGCCAAGGGAAGATCATCCGATCTTTCGATACTGTACGAGAAGAAAAGTACAGTCCCGCATACAAGACAAGCAGCGAACTTCCACGGCTTGTCACCAGCACCAAGGTCACCTTTCACCAACGATAAGAGTGAAGACCTTGTAGTGAGGAGCCCCAGCTGGAATCGCCAGCCAACCACTCGCCAGCATCGCCGTCCGAACGAGGACGCACTGAGCCAACTACACATGCACATAAATCATCATAGGCACACAAAAAAACCGACCTTACCAAGAAGGTCAAGCGGTCTAAAAATCCTCCTAAGACCGTCTTGTAAGGACCCTGGACAGCCGCTGAGGATACCTCAGCTGAAAAAGAGCTGTAACGATTTGAATTATAACTGTCTTTATAGGTTTTTGTAAGAGGCTTTTATACTTTTCTACTAATAATAATTTTATAACAATAACAAGAAGAAAACAAAAGTAATATTAAAATAAGTTGTTGCTGTCAGCGCAAATATGTTTTAGTTGCTTAATAAGCTGTTGTTGGTGTTATTCTGCGTCAGCACAAATATGTTTTAGTTACTGACCCAATAACAATCAATACCAACAAATGCAAATGCAGCAGAACTGATTAACAAATCAAAAGTGTGTCATCGAGACCTTCGTCTACACCAGGAAGCAGCTTTTAAGTTACGACACACATTCATGCTTTGTTTATGTTGTGCGTTGAATTAAATTAAGGTGGTCAGATGTATACATCTTATATGCGGGATGTAATGTGGGGTAATGTTGTTGACTGATGTTGTTGGTTTTGAAGTGAGAACTAAGTCAGATGTGAGTACAGTCGGAATGTATGATTTGTGACTTGTTGATTTAAGCACTTTGTGACTTTGTATGGTGATTAGCGGCTGTTTAATGATGCAATTTTCATTCATTGAATGAAGTCCAGAATGTTGAATAGTGACTGGTGTTACGATTGCGTCACAAACTGCGTTTACCACAACTTTGTCCTTGACGGAGTAGATCCACGAGTTGAAGTTATGTAATTGAAGCCAGTGGGGCCCATCTTCTGTGTGTTCAATAGAGCATGATGTGTTTGTTGTAATGTGGTTTAGTAAGTTTAATTCACACACTGCGATGGCAGATCCTTTCTTATACAGTGAATGCTTTTGTTGACACAAGTTTCAGTTGATGTGCGTATTCTTAAGTCGGCTTCCTTTAGCGGGAAATATTGATCTCGATGCAGGTTAACAATCAAGTATGGGAAAGGTGAATAAATTTTGACAAATGAATTGTTAAGTTGCCATGGCCCTGGAGTAAGGTGTAGTAGTTCAAAATCTTTAGTGGATATTAATGGTAGCTTAAGATTAAATTCCTCGGTGGGTAGTTTTAGAAGTCTCGGAAGATTTGCTTTGATGTTGATAAGCTCGCGTTGTAGCTGCAGAGGTGAAATGAGCTCTGGGCTTAGCTTTCCATGCTGTGTATCTGTCAATATGTCGAGAAGTGAGTCTTGAATGCGTTAAACATACAGTATCTCCACTGTGGTTTGAAATGCCAGTTCGAGAACTGATTGAGTAATACTTTGGTTGTCTGGTTCTTGTTGCACGTTACCAAAACGATGATTTAAATTGGTCAATAATTTTCCAACCTTAAGAACTTCTCTTTCGATATCTTGTTGGTCTGATTAAGAAATTGACCTTCAAGATGATCTTCATTTTGACGAATTTTTTCTATCGTGTTGGCGGCTTCTTCTGCGTACTGTGAATCAAGAACTCTGAATAGGGAATGAGCCACATTGCCACCGATGATGAACGCACCTCTTCTAGATCGAGATGTATCGTGTATTTTGAGAAGCTGATTTTTCTGAATGATTTCGTCCATTAAGCGTTTAAGCAACATTTCTATTATAGGGGAATGTTTCGATGTTTCTTTATCCGCGCAATATTTTTGCAAAATGTTTGGATAGTTTTTCATTATGTCCAACTCCTCCCAGTATGTTTGCATGTTGATGTAGGTAACCAGGTTCCATTCACTGGTGATGATTCCAGCAGAGCCGAGTTTTTCGAAGTAAATGACAGGATTGGATGCAAATGGCTGAACCTCTAATGGGGACGGCAAGGCAGACGGCAAAAATAAGCAAGTCAGTTCAATAAAACAATAAAAACAGTCATGAGTGCTGAACTTGTGCTGACTCGTGTTCGTTTTGGTTGTTGGGGACCGTCGTTTGGATTTGAGTGCTTGTTCCTCAGAGTCGATTTGTCGAGACTCACTTGGATGTTCTTCTGTTCGGGTGCCTGTACTGGCAAAGGTGCAAGCCTGTGTATCGGATGTTTCAGTGTGCCAGTTGCTGTCCTTATGTCAGCTACTCTAACAGCATTGTCGTGCCCAGTGTATGTCTTGACGATTCTGTCCATTCGTTCCTGTGTTGTAGTTCGTGCAGGTGCTCTCGTGGTCACCGCCTCCAGAATTCGTGTTTTAGGTGGAACCCTAACTTCCACCTTGTTAGTAGAGATGCGTTGTTTTGTGTGGCATATGAATCGACTGATGATGTTAGTGGTTCACCAATCAGGAAGTGTCCTGGCGTTAGGGCAGTAATATCTTCTGGCTTGGTAGACCCTGGCGTTAATGGTCTAGAATTAAGTATTGCTTCTATTTCAACCATTACTGTTTCCAGTTCTTCGTATGTTAACGAATCGTTTGCCACGCCCTTGACGAAAAGTGTTTTTGCAGATTTGACTGCTGCTTCCAATAGTCCGCCGAAGTGAGGAGCTCTTGGTGGTATGAAATTAAATTTGATTCCCTAGTTACTGCAGTTCTTCTTATGGCTTCTTGTGTTTGTTGTGTATGAATAACTTCTTTTAACGCTGATAGTTGGTTATTGGCACCTACAAAATTTTAGCGTTGTCACAGTAAATATTCTGGCAGCGTCCTCGTCAGCCGATAAACCTTTTTAATCATCCGATATAGGCATCTGTGGTGAGGTCGCTGACAATCTCTTAGTGTATCGCCTTTGTTGCAAAGCAGCAGAATAATGCCACGTAGGCCTTTTGTGGTATTTTTTCTCGGATTTTGAAATGAGTCCAGAAAGGATCACAGAAGTCTACTCCTAGATTCATAAAAGGTCGAACAGGCTGTACTCTTGCCGTAGGCAAATCTGCCATGATCTGTTGGAATAACTTGGGCCTTGTCTTTGTGCAGCAAATGCAGTTGTGCACAATCGTTAGGGCCATAGATTTTGCCTTGATGATCCAGAAATGTTGCTGAAGTTGTTCCACTAGTGTCGTAACTCCACAGTGAAAATGTTCTTCGTAAAACCATTTTATCAGCAATTTGGATAATGGATTATTGTATGGAAGCATCATTGGATGTTTGGCATCGTAAGATGATGTTGGATGCTTCGAGACGTCCTCTTGCTCGAAGCACTCCTTCGTCGTCCAAGAATAGATGGAGACTGCTTAGCTGACCTTTTTTGTTGAGCTGTCAATTCTTCCTTATTAGTGTGACTTCCTCCTTGATATCTGACCACTGCATGGCACGAACTATCACTGAAAGCGCCCTTTTGAGTTCGATTGGTGTGAGAAAAATTTTGGTTTCGGTTTCGTTTGGCATGTCGTGTGAACCTAATCATGTAAGCTACGATTCTTGTTAGCACTTTGAATGAATCTTTTTATTGATATTGTGTATGATATCATATGGCTTGTTTTCAACTGTGGCAGCTGCGGATACTGCCACCTGTGTTCTTCTAAGTTGTTATCTGACTCTGGTTTTTTGAATATTCCTTAGGCCATCCTTCTTTCTTTCCATGCAAAAAGATGGATCCGTAAAACCATAAGTTGCAACTGGGTAATTCAGACGGTAGTAGTCCTCTCGATAGAACGTCAGCTGGATTTTGCTTAGAAGCAACGTGCCGCCACTGTGCTGCTGAAGAAAGCTCTTGAATCCTTGTGGTTCTGTTGGCGACACATGTTTTTAGGGTTGATGAGTTGGAGTTTATCCATAAAAGAACAATTTCTGAATCAGTCCAGAAATAAACCGGAGCATCTGTCCACTTCAAGTCATTCGTTACCCTTTATCACTAGCTGTGCACTAAGAAGTGCTGCGCAGACTTCTAATCTCGGAATGGTTTGTGTTTTTAGAGGGGCCACACGAGATTTTGCGCATAAAAGTCGTACAATTATTGTTCCGTTATTGTCAACGGATCTGACATAAACGGCGGTGCCATATGCTTTTTCTGAGGCATCAGCAAAAGAATGTATCTGCAGAGAAGTTCTTGTTCCTTGTTCGAAGATATGCCTGGGAAGATGCGTGTAGGTTACTTGTTTTAACTCTTCACAAAATCTTGTCCATTTAAGGCGTAATTCTGGGGTTAACTCATCATCCCATTTTAATTTTGTTTGCCAAAGTTGCTGAATGAGGATTTTGGCGGTGACAACTACTGGAGATAGCAATCCTAATGGGTCAAAAATGTTTGCAACATCTGATATGACCGTTCGCTTCGTAATTCTAGTGGCCAGTACGTTGTTGACCTTTACGCCGAACTTGCCGGTTTTTGGTAACCATGTCAATCCTAATGTTTTAACTGCGCTGTTAATATCATCGTCAAAATCAAGATTGATTTCTTGGTTTTCGGCTGGAATTGACTGAAGCAATTTTGAATGATAAGCGCACCATTTGCGCAACCGTAATCCAACTTGTAGTAGTATTTTTGTAAGTTGTTGTTGTGTTTCGAATTCTGTGATAAAACTGCCGGAACCTGTAAAACAAACATCAACATAGAAATCATTTAACAGCGCGTCAGATCCGAGTGGATATTGAGAACTAACCAGTATACATCAAGTCATTAAGAGCTAGCCCTAGATGTAGATGTTTTTGATGAGGCATCGAACACTACTCTTAATTTTGTGGTAGTCTTGTCACGCAATGATGCAGAATAAAGTAACATGATTGTAATGTGCTTGACTTGTCGATCCTTGTCATATGACCCACTGATTCGTATTCATCCATGAATTCAGTATATTGTAGTTATATGTTGGGGTCCTTTGCAAGGCGTCTTTTTAGTGAGTAAAACCGATTGACTACAATTTGCTTTGATTCCCCTAGCAAAGATGGGCTATCTGCAAAGGGAAGTCTTACTACGAATCTTCCTTGTTTCGCATTGTGTTTAGCGCAAAATGATATTCACAGTGTTTTTCAGCTGTTTTAAGCACCTTGTGCTCCGTAGGAGTTTTTCCCAACTGCCAAAATCTTTATACCTTTCGGGTTGAGTCATCATCATCTTCAGTACATATTCCGCATGTTGCCAATGACGAATTGCTGTCGCTTTCCTTCCCGGCCAGAATCCATCCGAATACTGTGTTCTGCAAGGTGGGGAGTCCTTTGCTAAGAGAGATGCGCCCTTCTGCCAGCAAATCGTGATAGAATTCTGATCCAATGAGGACGTCAACATTTGCAGGGATGTTGAATTGTGGATCTGCTAATACAATATTGTTTGGCATGGGCCATGTTGAAGTATACAACTGCTGTGTAGGATGTTTAGAAACAATGCGCGATAGTACAAAGGCTTCTAGTCGAGTTGAATACTTGCTGATGCGTGATTGTAAATTGACGTTCACGCGTGTGCGGGCTTCTCTCTTCCCATTGCCTATGCCTTCTATCATCATTGTTGCTGGTTTTAGCTGCAAACCTAGTTGCCTTGCAACTCTCTCCGTGATAAAATGAACTTGTGATCTTGGATTCAAGATGGCCTTACAGTCTATTGCCTGTCTATTAATAGCGATGTGTCTGATGACTGCAGTGCTGAAGAGAACATAATCGTGATTTTCGAATTCCCTTATTGTTGCCAGGGTGGTGGCCTGTTGATTGTGACATCAGTTTGTGGAGTAATGTCGTCAACAGAAGTTGTTTATTGTCTTAACGACTAGTGATGATGGACCAAGCATGAATGTAGTTACTTCCGTTTGATGGAAGGTGCTTGTTTAAGTTTCGTGGTTCATTCTCTGAGGAAGTTGTTAAGTAATGCATTTTTTTTCGCATCACTCATGGCCACATTATGAATTAATTTGGTGTATAAGTCCTTAAAGACAATCCATTGCATGTAGTTGCTATTAAATTTAGACAACGTTATCATTGGCAATTTCACATCTATGTCTGCCTGTGGTTCTCTGGGCGCGTGTAATGATTGCTCCACTGTCATGTGCTGGTGGAGCTGAATCAATACCTCTTCTGCCTTCGCCTCGAACTCGTAGTATGTCTGCAAAGTGTATTCTTCGATGGTATCTTCATCAGTTGACTCCCACAGAGCCGCATTGTTTTTTGCTAAATCCATCATGTGCTTTTCTATTACTGCTGCCTTGATTGTGAAGTATGCTGGAGGGTGCTCTGTTTCACCTTGCACCAGCACTTCATTCAAGTTTTGTGTGAGTGCTTGAATTAAAGCGAGCTGATTCCTCAGCAGCTTTCGTCTTACACCACTGTCATGGGCACCTTAGCGCATCTTATTGTAGACCGACCTTTATAGCCTTTTTAACGCTTTCCTGAAAATGTTTTTTATTTAATTTTCTGCCATACAACGATATTCGTGACAGTTTGACAGTTCGGCCGCATGAGAGGCCAAATTGAGTCGATTTTACATCTTCGTAACTGTTTCCGTTCATGCACGGTAAAAGTACATTTTTATTCTCCGAGGTTGAGATTACACCAAACGGTAGCCAAATAAATTTCGAGCAGCGACATCTGGCTGTCAGTTTAGATTATATAGCATAGATAAGCTTCGACGAATAATTTATACCGTTTGTCCTCTTAGCCTATCTCGGCTTACCTTCTAAAATGGAATGCTTGTATATGTATTCCTCAGCCAATCACGACCAAGCTTCTAAACGATCATAAGTCTGGGTTCGTGGCGTGATTTGAGCGGGACCCGAAGCTTTGTCGGTGACTGTAGGTTTTTATGGACGAAAACACGGCGTCCGACAATTTCCCGTGTAAAAGCTCACTAACGGGTACAAATTTGGCACCATTGGCCAGATTGTGTTTCGAGAAAAATACACCCCTGGGTCAACGTTGCGCAAGCAGCGAAGCAGATTCATGAGTTTTTGTCATATTTTAATTCTTGCTGAGTCTGGTTCTATGGTCGCTGCGTTTGTATTCGTGAATTAATATGCTCGCTGTTAAATAAAATTTTAGTTTAAAAATTAGTGAAAACTTCAAGTAATGAAGCCGGTAAAATTGTAGTGATGAAAATTAACCTTATTATAAATAATCTATAACAAAAGGAAAAAAAATTTATTGCCGTGTGATGGGCGTTTTGTCGTCTGGCTGGCAGTGGTGTAGACATACACGCTATATATTCCACCATTAATTTAAACGAGCATAATCAGCATAAACACTAAAATATCGTTTTTGTATGTGCTTTAACTAAAAATATATTAATAACAACAGAAGCTAACTAAAGAAAAAAAAAAAGTACGTTTTGTACAGATCCTCATTGAACAAATACACACACACACATGCATACGCAACTACACGATATGAATATTGCTGTCCAGTAACAACAGCTAGTAGCCGAGACACCGCAATTCCACTGCAGAAAATAAAATGATTTTTGACTCTTAAAGGTAATAGATAAAAATTAAAGTTGCACGTATATATATGCATTTTTATATATACACACATAAGTAGGTGTATAAATATATGAAATGAGGATTGAAACCGATTGGGAAAAGTTGAATAACAACAAATGTTCGTTGGCTAAAAACAACAGCATTAACTATAACGCCAAGATATATAATATATGTTCAAATACAACATTATCGTCAGCGTTCGTTACAGCTAGCGGCCCCCAGCAACACCAACACCCAAAACCGTACCAGCGAACGCCAGTAGCAGCAGCGGCAGCGACAACAGCGGCCTAGAAGGAGCAGCCAGGTAAGCTTTTGTGTTAGCCAATATCCCAGTTGGGCTAAAAGTTTTTTTTCACCTCAGCCAGCAAAACCTACAGCCAGCGTCATCTTCAACATCAGCGAAACAACAACAACCACAGGCGACAGGGACAAGCCAAGGAGCAGGAAAATAAAACACCAGGAATGAAACAAAGAAAAAAAAAACCAATCAAAACAAAAAAAAAAAACAGGCCAAGTGGATACAGGTTTTTGGCACGATTTTGTATTTTTAAGATTTATGTATATAGCCATGAATTATATATGGTAATATAGTTTATTGAGGGTAGATTGACAGGCTAAACTGTCGGCACACCACGGTGATTGCCTTCCCTTAGAAACTATCGTTAGACTTTCAGTTGGGACTGGCATGATAGGTTAGACTAATACCGCAAAGAACTAGCATACATAAAGTCGACATGCCTGTCGATTACGCATAGAGAAAAAAAAAACAATAACTTTCCTTTTATTCAAAATAATTATAAAAAAAAAAAAAAAAAACACAACGTATGTCCGATCGGTATTTCCTGCACTCAATTATTAGTACGGTCTTAATTTATTTCTTGAAAAGATAATCTAGCCTGATTGAATTAATTACTAAATATAACTCGATTGTATTAACATTTTTTATCCTGTTTGCATTAAACAAAAATTTGATTTATTTTTTTTTTTTTTCTTAAAACCTTTAAAAATTTTTACGGTTAAACAAAAACTATTCTAAGTATAACATTCTGTAGAACTGAACATTTTCCAAGAGCTTCATATTATTTTAATCTACTGATTAGTTTTAGTGTAATAGTCCGGGGCTTATATATATTATTTAACAAATACATTTTTTTGTAATAAATGCTTTTGATTGTCATTGTATGTATAAGATACACAAACACAAATTGTATTTTAATTAACTATTTGGCAATCGTTGATTAAAGTAAGTTTGAATGTGACTATATTATATATACAGCGACAAACGATACTTTATTTTATCCATATTTGATTATATATATATATTTATTTAACACAACACACAAAAGTCTAAAAAGAATTATATTCAATAATAATAATAATTACTTATTAACAAGAAATATTCTATATATATATATACAGAAACCTGTAATAACCATAATTGATAGGAAACATAAAGAAAAGTTGAAAAACGGGCAAAATACAAACAAAACACACAGATTACACTAAAAGAAAAATAAGAAAATAAAAATTAGAAAAATATTCTATAAACACACACATTACACTAAAAGAAAATATAAGAAAATAAAAATTAGAAAAATATTCTATAAACACACACATTACACTAAAAGATAATATAAGGAAATAAAAATTAGAAAAATATTCTATAAACACACACATTACACTAAAAGAAAATATAAGAAAATAAAAATTAAAAAAATATTCTATAAACACACACATTACACTAAAAGAAAATATAAGAAAATAAAAATTAAAAAAATATTCTATAAACACACACATTACACTAAAAGAAAATATAAGGAAATAAAAATTAGAAAAATATTCTATAAATACACACATTACACTAAAAGAAAATATAAGGAAATAAAAATTAGAAAAATATTCTATAAATACACACATTACACTAAAACAAAATATAAGGAAATAAAAATTAGAAAAATATTCTATAAACACACACATTACACTAAAAGAAAATATAAGAAAATAAAAATTAGAAAAATATTCTATAAACACACCGATTACACTACAAGAAAATATAAGAAAATAAAATTTAAAAATATTCTACAAACACACAGATTACACTAAAAGAAAATATAAGAAAATAAAAATTAGAAACATATTCTACAAACACACACATTACACTAAAAGAAAATATAAGAAAATAAAAATTAAAAACATATTCTACAAACACACCCGTTACACTATAAGAAAATTGAAAAATTAAAATATTATAAGATACCACCAGTTCCACTATAAAAAAAAAAAACTTATTCTATTTATTTTAAACTAAGTAATAATAGTTATCTAAATCTTTTACGTTACTAGGTTAACATAATTAGTTACCACATATTGTTTATACTATCCATACCCCATGTGAAGTAGCTAAGTTTTGAGTATAAGAAAAAAAAAAGGGAAATAAAATGTTTGTAATGAATAGAATTTCGGTGCTTTTAAGTAACCCAGAGATGATGGGTTAAGTAGACCCAAAGGGGTGGCATGAAGCGAGGGATGGTGGAGTAAATATGCATTTTTTTGTGAAGATTTAGGGGTGACCTGAAACCAGGCGAGATGGTCACCATGGCTGGTCTTTTGTGGCTAGAAGGGGAGGGTTAGCCTAGGTCGATGAAATTACACCGACCATCGACCACAGGCGTAGACAGCGGTGGGCAACTTGAGGGTTTTGTGCGTGCTAGCGCAGCTCGGTAAGATTTAGGGGGGGGGACTTTCACCGCGATTTAAGTAGTACTGTGGGTTTTTGTTCTTGTCGTTTTTTTTGAGTTTCTCCTTTGGTTTTCAGGCATACGTGTTTTTCACCGCGGTAAATAAAAAGAAACTGGTACGATTTTTTTTTATTATTCTTGTCGTTTCCGCCTGCCGACCAGGGCTGGCAAAGAACACCACCCCTCCGGCGAGCTTTAGCCGCGCAATACGCCAGCGTACCAGTAATGCCAGCAGGGCGGCAGGGATGCAGAGCAAAGGCTACCTTGCCACATGGCTGCATTTCCACAACAGTGATGGTGGGGCCGGAAACATGACAGAATTGGCGCCCAACGTGGGGCCCAACTAAGGTAGAATTTTTTGCCAAAGTGGGACCCGGAAGGAGTGGGGCCCGACTAAGGTAGAATTTTTTGCCAAAGTGGGACCCGGAAGGAGTGGGGCCCGACTAAGGTAGAATTTTTTTTGTTTACTTTGAGTTTGGTCTCTTGGGGCGTAAGTACGTAAGTCCTGCAACGTTGAGGTCTTTGAACCTGGATTGCAGTTGCGACGGAGTTAGTTCCAAAGAGAGCCAATCTCGAGGACAAGGAGAAATTGCGTTTCGGGCGGTAGAGTTAGTTTTTGGTTTTAGGGTATGTTAGACCTGAAGCAGGTCCTAGGAAGGGAACTCGTAAGTCCTGCAGCGTTTAGGCCACAGCGCCTCGACTGCAGTTGCGACGTGGTTTTGTTTGAGGATTATACTGCTAGGGTTAACAATACTAAGTAGATTAAGTTCGTTTTTTTGGTAACATCGAGGTTGCAGTTAGCCGTAAGTCCTGTAGCGTAAAGGTCTTTGCACCGCGACTGCAGTTGCGACGGTTAACTGGAGGCCGATGACCCTTTATTTTTTTTTTGAATAGTTTGATAGTTCTACTTATTTTTAATCACACCCGCAGGGGCATTTTTTTTTGAAAGAAAAAGGATGACGGGATTAGCGATCCTGCGTACCCCAGCAAATCCAGCACGCGTCTGTACCCACAGTGGGCGGCGTGTCGGTCAGCGTCTGTTCCCAGATTGGGCGGCTGTTTAAAATGGAGTGAAGTCATCGGAGTCTGGGAGGCGCGTAAGTCCTACTGCGGTAGGGTCCTTGAACCTCGACTGTAGTTGCGACGGGTACTCTAAGACGAACACGACTAAACTCGAAAGTAGTTTAAGGTTTCGCGGTTAAGCCGTATTTTAGTTTATTTTTTTTAATTTAGGTTTTGCGGTTAAGCCGTATTTTGAGTATTTTTTTTTGAGTTTGAGATTTAGGGTTTTGCGGTTAAGCCGTATTTTGAGTTTAGTTGTAAGGTTATCGGTTAAGCCGAATTTTTCTATAATTTTTGCGGTTGAGCCGTATTTCTCGTGTCTTCAGTGCACGTAAGTCCTACAGCGGTAAGGTCTTAGAACCTCGACTGTAGTTGCGACGGGTACTGGGAATGTCCTTAGATTTAGATAAAATTTTTTTGTTTACATCCACACCCGCAGGGGCATCCTGCGTGGAAGATGTAGGATGACGGAAGTAGCGCACCCGCGTACCCCAGCGAGCCCAACACGCGTCTGTACCCAGATTGGGCGGCGTGTTGGCCAGCGTCTGTTCCCATATTGGGCGGCTGTTTTTACAAACCGTAAGGTGAAAAACCCTAACATGCCGGGGATTCGTTGCATGTAACCATTGGAAAATAATTTTGAATCTCGTTTTTGACAATACTCCGGATCGGGAAGAGCTGCCAAGTCAGAGGGGTCATAAAAGTGACAGGCTAGCTAGAGAGAAAAACCTTGGTTCGGAGGGTACATTTATTATACAACCGGGGGGTAAAAGCACTCATATGCTTCGCTGTGTGCGGGCTAAGAGAGGAAGGAAAGAAAATTAAATTTAAATCGTTTTTGTATTTTGAAAATTGCTCCAGATCAGGAAGAGCTGCCAAACCAGATGGGTCATAAAAGGGACAGGCTAGCTATCAAAGAAAAAAAAGTAACCTCGACTAGGAGGGTGCAAATATGGCACAAGAAAGAAAGTTGCTTCCGTTGGTCTCGTTGAATTCAGTCTTACTTCACCACTCTTGTTTGTTTTATGTCACCACCTGAACTTTATGCCTACATTTTTTTTGATTTATTATTATCAGTTATCGTATTATTTTGATTATTGGTTTTGTAGATATATATTTTTTGATTTATTTTTATCAGTTATCGGATTATTTTGATTATTGGTTTTGGAGATATATATTTTTACAGTTTAGTCTATACAACTCTCCCGAAGTTTTTGTATATTTTTTTTATATATAACCCAATTTATTATAAAGAAGAAAAAAAAACCTCGAACATATACTTGAATTACTCACCTGCTATATTAATATCTTATTACTTACACTTATTATCATTACTTACATTATTATTATTATTCTTATATAAAATTTTTTTTTTTGCTAAGTTTGGCAACCACCGTCTTAAAGTGGACCTCTATCTCGCTCTGATTAATTTTTTTTTTTCGTTTTGACATTGGGCGAACAACAATTCCGTGAACTGTGGCGCGTTCAAAGCCTCGGTATATATATACATAAAAATTAAATTTTCTCGTTTTTCTTATAATCTGGTTACTTAGGTCCAAAACGGACGAAACTTTTGATTTCGCGAATTTTCTATTGTCGAATTGGAACATCTGGGCGCTCGAAGTTTTCTCTAATTTTCTGATTTGCGTGATTTTTTTTTTTGGTTGAATTGCGATTTCTTGGGGCATGGTTTACACTAGGCAACAAAGCAAAATGGATAATCGTGAAACCAACACTAAAACAGCTGAAGGTGAAAATCTAGGACCCACAACTACAACTAGTATAGGTGCTATTCCAAAGGCGGGCCCGATGAGTACCACCACACCAATTTTCACAACAGCGAC